>OX459107.1:3354336-3816476 GCA_949775045.1 Metridium senile
TATCCGACTGACTGATAACACGGCTTATATATTTTTAAAAATCACTACTAGCTTTACAATTTAGACGGACGTGATAAAAATCAGGTATGTTTTGTTTTTATATTCTGCTCTTGCCAAGAAAGTTTTTATGTTTTACAATCTTTTAAGATTGATCTTGTTAAAAGATGACGCATTTGGTATGATGGTATGTATATACAATATTGTTTTAAATCGATAATACCAACATGCCAAAAATATTAATACTGTTAAACTTAAAAGCATCATAATTATGTTTAGTAAACAATCCCAGTGATTTTTATTATATCTTTTTACTCAATCTACCCCGCAGGGGATCCTGAGTCTAGGGTTACCTTTTCCTACTAGGGGTTTATCGTTGTGTCGAGATTACACATGACGTAATGCTGCAGGTAAACCACAACTACTCTATGACGTAGCCTGAGTAAACGCACTAATTGCGTCTAGTTTACCATATTTTTGCTTTTAAAACATTTCTTTCTCTATACGGCTAAAACCTTATTTAATGAAACTTATTTTCATTAAACCTCAATAAGTCATAGTAATTTTTTAAATTTGTATCCTATTTCATTTTAGTGCAATGTAAGTTTTATCCTATTTTTCATTAGTTTTTAGGACTTTTTAACGATTTTATATATTTATAGCTTATAGTTTCTTAATTTTTTCTGATAATTTTTTTTGGGGGAGGGGGGGTTGCCGTATATGAGGATTTAGTTCCTCCCTGGCAACACCCTTTTTGCAACCTTTTTATTATTTTGCTTGTAAATAAAGTTATTATAAATAAATAAATAAAAACCGGTTTTACTGGTTATTCACACGTCATGTTGATGGAATGAATGGGGGAAGGAAGTTTCCCTCTTCTCTCTTCCTTCTCCACATCCCAAGTGCCTCATGATCATAGTACTCAGGCTTAAGCAAAACTATAATCAATATAACACATTTTGTAATTCATCGGTTAATTGAAAGAATATTGAAGTGTGTTCCTGAGCGTAGGTGTAGAGTGTTATTTTGTCGAGAGTATTTTAAGATGAGTCAACGACAAACTTAGACTGTGTGTTGGCGCATGTGTATCTCATGTGTATTGACGCATCTCATGTTATAGTATCGTGAGGCACTGGTAACGAAGTAGAATTAATTTTAACTGAAACGACATTGTTTATTTTGATTATAACTGTTTTTTGTATTCCCGCATCTAGCTACTTTTACATGACTATAATGCCTTCTGTTTTTTTTCCGGGCTAGATATTGTATTTCAAATTTGTTTGATTTGAATTCAAATTTGTTTGATTTGAATTACAATTTGTTTGATTTAATTAATGAATTACAATTTGTTTAATTTGAATTACATTTTGTTTGATTTAAATTACATTTTGACATTATAGCTATTGTTAGAGTAGAGAATACAGCAAAATAACCATATTCTTCCGTGCTTAACATGTATATGCTAGTGCATATATTTTTTATCATAGTTAATTTAGGTTATTATTTTTTTAAGACTGACATTGAAAAAGCATTAAGACCTTGAAGAATGCTTCTAATAAAGTTTATTATTTATTGGCATTAAATGCCTAGCTAGGAAGTTTAATGATTCATATCATGATATAAACGTATCAGAAATACCGTATGCAATCTTGAAAACAATTCCATTACCATATATGGTATTGTAAGTGAGAAGTAACAAAAGACTTTGATTAGCGCGAGAGATTTTTTTTAATAATAATAATAATAATAATAATAATAATAATAATAATAATAATAATAATAATAATAATAATCTTTATTGAGGAAAACTTTTTCATGATTTTCAAAAAGGACCTTTTCTTTTTTTTTTAACGGATTGAGATTGCAACAGAACACAGGCATATCTTTGATACGATCTAAAGTATTTCTAAAGTTCCTTCAAAAATATCAAAGTGCGCGCATATTACAAGATAGCTTAGGGAATCATAAATATTTGAGTAGATTTTGAAAATATGGGGAAACTGCGTTCAAATTCAATAGATCCAAATTAAAACATTCCCTTAAGAGAAGAGTTGTTCAAAATGTCTCGACAATGTCTTGTTCTATATATATATTATATTTAGGGAAGTCGTCTTGAGCCAAATCTCTGACGCAATATTCCTATAGTGATTGTCTTGAAAAGTTATCATACATCTAAGAAGAGTACGGTGTTGATAATTAAGTTGTAAATATAGCTATTTAAAAATAGGTTGACGAAGCTTTTGTTGCTTGTATCATATTGCATACCAAGCCCGAAATGCACTATGGATGATACGAATTCAAGCAGCAAAAGGTCAAAACAATATGGAAGTTCGTGTTAATACAGCTATTTGAAAATAGGTTGACGAGGGATTCGTTGTTTGCTCCAAGTTGCATACCAAGCCCGAAATGCACTATGGATCATACGAATTCAAGCAGCGAAATGTCACAGCAATACTGAATTTTACCTACCTTTGTCTTAAGGGTTTTCCAGCATATTTTATTCTATGCTGATATTATTTATATAACATATTTCAATCTTGGTAAGCAACATGCAACAAAAACCACACCAACCTTTTTGGAAAAAGCTGTATACAGCAATTTAGAAAAACATAAAATATTGAATACTGCATACTGAATGGTGCATTGCAGGACTGAAACGCATTTTGGGTCATGTAATATCGTTTAAAGTAAAAAATGATAATTAGTTATTTTATTCCAAGTGCATTCCATTCAAAACAATATCCCAGAAAGTAACGAGGAGTAAATATTGCTGTATATTTATTATTTATTTCAAATTAATGAGACCCACAATGCCCTTTGGTCTTGGAATGCACTATTCAGTATTCAACGTTTTTTGAAAATAGCTGTATATAATCTGACTTTATCGATATCGTTATTGCTATCGTAAACTGTGGGATGTATGTTCTCTTGGTATCAGTCTACATCTATGAAATGAGGAAAATATCCTTATCCTCATTCATTACCTAAAATGAAAAAGTCAATTTCACTCAGCTAGATGGTATCATTGTTAAGGCTCTTATATAGGTAAAAGTGAAATAACTTTGCATTGTTTATTGAGAATATAAATAGTGTCGATTCTTGTACGATTTTATCGATTGATTATCGATTTTATTGGCAAGTATATATAATGCATTCAATTTAGTAAAATATTAGCTAGGACTTGACATTTTATTGTTAGTTCAACTTGTTTCACAGGCTGTGTCAGTTTTAAATCTTTTTTTTTTCTTCGTGTGTTTCTGTCTGTTTAATTTGCCGTTGCGTTTGTCTCTCTATTTGGCACGAATTTCTGTATGTAAATATTTCTTTCTGTCTTTCTGCCTGTCTGTTTGTATGCTTCAGTGCTACCCAGAGGTTTAAGGAGTCTCAGGGTTTAGATCATAGTAGTTGCGAGGAATATTTTGTGTGTATTTAAAATTGTTTGGGTGTTACAGAGATTAAAGTTTAACAATGACAAGTTTAACAATTTAAACATCCGCCATATTCAATCATCTTGCTTTCGCCGCCATGTTTAACACAGGGAACCCAAGATATGTTGATTTTGTAGTCTGTCTGTCTCATAATAATAATATATGTAGTGTGTCCATTTGATTTTCCGAGCGACTAATATAACTCTTGACGTCTATCTGGCAATTTTACTTTTACTATTTTTCCATCTCGTTTATTTTACTTCCGTCTTGTAAACAGTTTGTTTAGCGCTTAGAACAGATTTGTATTTGCGCTTTATAAATAAAAATTATTATTATTATTATTATTATTATTATTATTATTATTATTATTATTATTATTATTATTATTATTATTATTATTATTATTATTATTATTATTATTATTATTATTATTATTATTATTTTCTCTGGGCCTTTATATCTATGTCATATGCATTCCAATGTCTAAACGATTTATTCCAAAAACTGCACACTCAAGAAGACAAAAAAAAAATCGTGCGAGCTTAGAATAAGGCTTTTTATATTTATTTGTTGAGTGACCACGGATAATAGTTCCAAGTCGAGGTTCGAGTAAATTTAGTAAACTTGTAGTCTATAAATTATTTATTTTTGTAAATCATGTTTCTCAAGTGTAGTTGTGTAAATAGGAATGTACGTGTGAAATAAAACATTTCTAAGTTCTATAATTTACCATGCGCGCGCATCAACTACTTCAACCTTGACTTGGAACTGTCATTCGTGGTCACTGAACTGTAAAAAGGTTTATTGGTCCAGCCCATTAGATGTCAAATGGTCAGTCCCTAACTTCAGATAAATGCCTCTTAACTTGTTTTCGAAAAATTCTTATCAGTTAGGAAATTAATTAACTAAGGATGTGCTTGAAAATGTCCACGGAAAGACAGAAGAATGAACGGATGAAATGAACCAAAGGGAAGAAGGGAAAAGACATATAAATGAAATAGAATCTAAATAAAATGAGAATCGGATGTAATTATAAAATAGGATTGAAAGTAAAAGAGTACGTGAAACTGCATCAATAGAATCTGAAAAACACAAAGGAAAACAGAAGCACACAATACAAAAGAAATCATGGGCGTGCAGGCAAATTGTTAAAAAGAAACAAAAACGTTAAAGAATAGAAATAAAACAAACAACAGGTGACTAAAATAAATAAATAAAACAAAAGAATAGAATCAAAGAGCAAAGAAAAAAAAAACAAGACAATCTATTTAAAAAAGAAATCAATCCCGAAAAAAACACTGACCAAAGATACCTTGCCAAAGTTAAACGGTAGCTAGGACAAAAACGAGAAAGCGTTTAACGAAAATAATTATACGAAAGAACATGATGGAAGTTGTTTCAAAAAGCTTAAGGTAAAAACAAAATTAAGGGAAAGGACTATAGGATTAAACACCAGATTAAAACATCAAAACTAATCCCGAAGTCAAAACATTGACGTCCATACTTTAAACGGTCCGTTTGGACCACTGTCAATGCCACGTCCGACAAAAGATAGACGGAAAGCTTGTTATGTATCTCCATACCAACTAAAGTGTTTTTAAACGCTTATTAGATATATAAGCAGCTTTGGTTGAGTATTTCAATCATTATGCAGATCAAGATCGGACACTTTTGAAGATCAATTAGCAAATGTATGAAAAATCCAAAGCAAATTTAAGGTTTTTGAAGACTTTCTACTGTAAGTTTTCAGTTATAACATACAGATACAGATACTGATATCATTAGCATATATATTAAATTCTTTATGAAATCTATAGTTTTGAGAGCTGATGCTTTATTCGAAAAAGACTAGTTTTCTTGAATATTTCCTGAAAATATTCTTGACTGCGAACACAGTGAATTTTTTACATATATTAGGAGCTAGTCCAGGGCAATAGTTATTCAGTTAGTTGACGATTGTGTTCAATTATCCCAACCTGGATTTTATACCATACATTGATATCAGTTTTATGTTAAACTAGGAAAATGGGTGAGTTATTTTATTTTATTTCATTTCACTTCATTTCACTTCATTTCACTTCATTTCATTTCATCTCATTTTATCTCAGTTCATTTCATTTCATTTCATTTCAGTTTATTTTATTTTATTTCCGTAATGAAATGAAATGGAATGAAATTAAAAACTCCCCCTCATCCTAGTTTGATATTTGTTTTATTTCATTTTATTGAACACTATGCTCAAATGTGCATCAATATTTTGTTTTCTGCCCTCCCACGTGTACATTTTCTTATTTTTTTCTCAGCTAGTTCGATCGTTATCGACATATATAATTCTCTGGTAACCTTGTGTTAATTTTTGACACTAGAATGGTGTTGCTCAATTTTCTTTCCAGGGTTTCCAGTAGCAACAATACCTTCTTTCCTCACAACGTGAGACTTGCTTTCTTTTCTAATTAGCGATTACAAATACATGTATTTTACTCTAGAGAAGCCCTTGAATGAAGCTGAGAGCCTTATTGCTGTACTTATAAACTGAAAACAACAGCTTCTTCGTTTTGCATTATTAAATTCGGCTTTTTTCATTTTTGACAATTTATGTTTTTAAATTTAATTTAAGGGTACCGTGTGGTGGAGAATAGCTAGTTTTTCAATCATTTTTCTCTTATTGAGAAGCACACACGGTATTTTATAGCACGCTGGGATAACTTCCCACTTGTTAATTGTGTTCTCATTCCTTTTGTTCGTTTGTTTGTTTTTCTTCTCTTCTTGTTTTTCATATTTCATTTACCTTGTTTTCATATTTCATTTACCTTGTTTTCATATTTCATTTACCTTGTTTTTATATTTAATTTACCTTACTTTTTACCTTGCTTTCAGATTTTTCTCTTCCTTTAATTTCTTTCTTCTCGGCTCTTTTTATTTCTCCCTTTTAGCTGTTTTATTTGTTTGTTTGTTTTCCTTGTCTATTCCTTTTTTCCTTCTGTATTTGTCTGTTTATATGTTTATTTATTTATTTATTTGTTTTTGTTGTTTTTATTGTTATTTATTTATTGTTCGTGAATGTGTGATCTCTACGATACTTGTTTTACAGGACTGAATGTTAAGCTCTATAACATTTTTCCATTGATTCAAATTGTTGCCTCACACTTTCTTTAATCGATTTTTTATCCTCCTGTGTTTCTCTTTTATGCTTTCTTTTTGATAAAACACTTAGTTCCCCTTGCAATCTGCCGAACACTTTATTTAAAGCTCACTGCATGTACTACAGATCCTAATTTTTACAGAAGGACGATAATGAATTTTTAGCACTTGTCGATCCCATACATTTGTAAGTTTTAATTTTGTACTAGACTAAAGATATTTTCTTAGGTTATTTATATGCTTTAGAAATTATTATATAAAACAAGTTTTTAAGTTGTGTGTTTAAGCAGGTATACTGTTCGAAAATATTTATATTTTGTAATTCCCAATACAATAATCAACCAATGGAGAATGACTAGAAAATCAAATCAACTGCACCATACGATTGCAAAGAGTTTTTAAAATCATCTTAAATCCGTGAGATTAGCTGTAGCCAATCGGGTTCGAGCTGTAATTTCACTCTAGAATTAATCTCCGATAAGAATGATTGCTGAGACTCTCTGGATGCTTTTATCAACACCTCGCATTCATAACGCTGGTATTTCCAAGAAAATAGGATTCGTCTGAAAGCTGATTTGATTTTGTAAGCTATGTTTTTTCCGTATGGTTTCTAAAGTTCCTACCGTCAACAGGATATAACTTAGAGAGAAAAGAATACCAAAAATCAACAATTGGTATAGAATCAACTGTCGTGTTAATGGACTTATCTATGTTGGATTATTCTAGGTCTGAGAATCCCGCGGAAAGAACGCTGCTTTGTTGCACTTCCCAGTTGTTGCCACCGCACTCAAAGCGGTTATCTATCGTGGTGAAAACGAAGGTGGAATTAGTTATTAAATTTTTCGTCTTTTTTCCTTAGACAATGTATGACAAAACCTCAACGACGTGAAACCATATACTTTATGGACGTGTCAAACTAATGTGGGGATCTCTGTCGTGAAAAAAGGTAGGTAAACAGTGCATTTATTTCTTCGTGTTTTTATTGAGTCGAATCATAGAGAGGAACCTGCGCTCTTAAAGATTATCTGAAAAATGGAAAGTGGCCTCTTATGAACAAGAATAACAATGATATATGTACCTTTTTCGCTTCTTTTGTTCCATTCTACATCTTGTTTGGTGCTGTTTTTGTCATCCGTTGCTCAGTTTTATTAACATTGTTGTTGTTGTTTTTGTGTTTTTGTTGTTGATGTTGTTTTTGATACACAAGTTGTTGTGCTTCATCTACAAAGTCGTTTTGTAATTTGGTTTTGTTATAGGTTGTTGTGTTTGTTTGTCTGTTCTCTTGCAGAACGAACTAGCAAAAAAATCATATTTTTAAAAAAACGTTATTTTTCCTGGTAAGATACTTGAGAAAAAAAAGAGTCATTAAATTTGTACAATTACAGTTAAAATTGTATATTAGTTTATAATTGGAATGTTGAAAAAAACTCAACTCTCAAAAACCCTGAAGGGCCATTTTGTAATCAGTGATGGTAAAATATATTTTAGTTAATGGCTTTCTAAAAATGCGGTCAATTTTGTTCTATTCCCCCGTCGCTCTTAGCTGTTCTTTAAGAAACAATTCCAAACGTAGTTTCATGAAATATCTTAGTTTGAAAAATTTAAAAAAAAAATGTTAATTTTTTTTTCTGTTGATAATAGTAACTTGATGAAGCTTAAAATAGCATTATAAAAGACAACATTTATCAGAAGAACAGTCCGTTGTTTATTTTACTATTTTGGCCTTTTTTTCGTTGACCTGTGAAAAGCCAAAGCGTCTGAAACACATTGGATTCAAACCTTTCAGCATTTATTTAACACAGTATTCATTTTTGCAAAATTGATAAAACACTCTCTACAGATACAGAATTGTTTTTTTATTTCAAAGATTTTGTCTGTTCTTTTTTAAGTGTTTTTGCAAACCGCAAAGCCGTGTTTGATTTAATATTGAGATATTGACAGTGATAATGATTTTGTTTCTAAAACCACCGCAAGCAGCTTGCCTATTTCTCAATATATCAAGTTTTTCTTTGATTTTTGCCACACAAACTCTGAAATTAATAAACCGACTAAAAGCCTTTCAATGCTATCTACAGCAGCTAAGATTTCGAGCGATCCGCTATCATCATTATTACTAGTTTATCTTTTTGATGGGATTTCGTTTCTGTTACTGTAGACTAAACGTGAAGCATGCGGGCTAGTAAAAATGCCTGGAATCGATCTTATCGAAGCGAAATAGAACGGCTTCTTTAATCAAAAATTAGATGAACGGGTGAATAAACAAATGAATGAATGATCGAATAAATGAATGGGTTGATGAATGGATGGATGGATGGAGGAATAAAAGAATAAATAAATGAATAGATAAATGATTGAATTAATGAATGAATAGATAAATGAACCAATGCCGGCATAAATAAATGCATGGATGAATGAATAAACGAATAAATGAATGAATGGATGGATGGATGGATGAATGAATGGATGATTGAATGAATGAATAGATATATGAACGAAGGGATAAATGAATATATGATTGAACAGATAGATGAACAAACGAACTAATAAATTAGACGCACGAATGAATGAACGAACAAATGAATAAGAGAACTAATGAGGTACTCACAAATGAACGAATCTAATGAACGAACGAACGACTAAATTAAATGAATAAGAGGATGCATTAGAAAATTAGAGATTGGTTGAATAAATAATAAATGAGCGAACAAATGAGTGAATGAGAGAACGAATAAATACAGGAATGAATGAAGAGAATAAACGAACAAATAATCATATCAAACCAATAAATATATCGCATATCATATATATGAGTTCGATATAACTAAAACGGAACGCATTCAATAGTGTTTATAGATCAAATATGCCGTTCTATTTATACAACAATAGTTAGTTACTATATTTGAAATCCTACATTGGTATAACTCATTAATTCACGGTAAACTTGTCTATTAATGTTTGCATCACCAAAAGAAACCATCAATGTATATATAAACAATTTGACGCTTTAACGTCAAATAGAGAATGCCAGAATCATGATATATTGTCCGTTAACATCTGGGAACAGCCTGTGTTATAAATTTAATTATTTTATATTCAATTTAATATATCTAGTATCGTTTGTTGTTGTTGTTATCATTGTCAATAATTTTGTGAATTTTTGTCTATTTGTTTGTTTTGTGATACATATGTTTTTATCATTTAGTTTAGTATCTAGCATATCGTTTGTTCTCGTTTTGTTGTTACGTTTTGTTATTGTGCATCAAGGTTAATTATTTTTGTGAATTTTTGTATATTTGTTTGTTTTAGATCCTGATAAATTCTTTGTTTGTTTGTTTGTTTGTTTGTTTGTTTGTTTGTTTGTTTGTTTGTTTGTTTTTCAAATTGTTTTTTAATTCAAAGAGGTGTTTGTAGGTCGTGTGAATATTAAGTATGGTGCTACTTCGACCTAGTTTTGAACAATTTTTAATGTGTTTTAATTATTTGTATTTGTTTCTGTTTCTGTTTGATCTTTGTTTGTTTGTAAGTATGTCTGTTAACTATGTATGATGTTGTTGTTGTTGTTTTCGGCTGGTACTTAGTGTTTTCGGTTATTTTAATTAGAAACACTCATCTGTGGATAACAAAAATTGAGAAATGAGCTTAAATCTATTTTATCTAGGGAAAAACGATTAACTGGAAAGCCACTGAAATAATTAAGGTTGATAAGTGTTAGGAGTAAAAGTGCAATAGTAATTGTTTTATCGTTCGATCAGTCACCCTGTCACCTACCAATTTGCACGGAATTCCATGAACAAACATAAAATGATATTTTTCTCAGCTTCCAACCCAGAAATGGTAAAAATTACTAGAAATATTACTAGAAATGCCAGCAAATTCGTCCCGGACAACGTATTTATATAATAAAGAACTAAACAACAGCAAAACAAAATAAAAATGATATATGTTAAACAAAATGATGTAAAAATAAGGAAACGAGTAAAGAAAAAATCAGAATCTTCCGTTCTGGGCATTTTTATAAGGGGTGGCGAATGGTAAATCCGAGACGCCGAGACGTACGTTTTAAATCCGAGACCGAGATTTTCGTTTCTCAAAATCGAATCAAAAATCGAGATTCAGAGGCGCAAAACAACGAGACTCCGAGACTAAGCGTACAAAGAGCGAGATTCCGAGAATTGGCAATTTTTTCCGAAACTATTAATTTTTTGGGGTACCATTCCATTCATACCCCTTTTATACATGGTAAATATTACTAGAAATACCAGCAAATTCGTCACCGCCAACGTATTTATATATAATAAAGAATTAAACAACAGCAAAACAAATATATGCTTAAAAAATGATGTAAAAACTCTGAGGACTGAAAAAAATCAGAATCTTCCGTTATGGGCATTGTTACATGGTAAATATTTCTAGAAATACCAGCAAATTCGTCCCGGACAACGTATCTATATAATAATGAGTATAATGAACAGCAAAACAAAACCGAATATATGATTACAAAACCATGCAACAACAAGGAAACGAGTAAAGAAATAGAGTAGAAAAGAACAGAAAGATTATGGTGTGTCGAAAAATAATAAACAAAAGCTAACAGGAAATATATACTCACACACATGAGACAAATAAAGATATATTAAGTTATAATAGCCGATCGCAACCAGTCTAAAGTGAAAACTTAGCGACGAATAAGTATATGTATAAATAGAGTTAAAAAAAGAATAGACAAAAATAATCACGTCTAATAATTTGGGAGACACACTGCACTACGTTAAAAAAATATTTGCACACAACTCTGCTCACTGACAGACAAACAGAAGGAACAAACAGAAACAAACGTGATACGATACATGAAACGAAACGAACGATAAATGGATAAAAAAGATAAGTACAAACATACAAACACAAAAACAAACAAACATACAAACATACAAACACATACAAACATACAAACATACAAACATACAAACATACAAACATACAAACATACAAACATACAAACATACAAACATACAAACATACAAACATACAAACATACAAACATACAAACGTAATGAAACCATAAAACTATCAAAAAAAAGACCGAAAACGCTCATCAGTTTACACACAAATTTTCACCTAAAACAACTGCAGAAGCTGAATACACGAAAAAACAATTGGTAAACACTCGATATTGCATCCACATGCTCACTTAACAACAACTCTCTTAACCATTTATTCATTTTGTCACAATTTCTTTAATTGGTTTGTGGGATTCGCCGACCGTACCGTAATTTCTTTATCTAAAAGTGGATGTAAGCGTATGCTATTAATTAAGTACTACTTGTAGCAGGATACAGTTTTATTTATGGCAATGTTTCTAACTTCACTAACATTCACCGCACTAATACGTCATGATTGTATATTAATCGGAACATATATATATGTTATTTACCGGCTGGGAGGTCCGTATAGTGAAAAACTGCCCGAGGGCCCGAGGGCAGTTTTTCACTATACGGACCGACCTCTAGCCGGTAAATAACTTATTTTTTTTTTTTATTCTCTCTCTATATTAAATTAATGTTTTTGATATTTCACGACGCGCGGGCGACGCGCGTTGCTTTCAAATTTTACTGAAAAAGAGCGGGTTGTCAGAAACCGGTTTTCATTCAGTGTGACGGCGCCTCGACAAACTTACAGAAATTTTAATGCCAAAATATTTTAAATTACTGCAGCTTTCTCCATCATTCCAAATCAAATATCGTTTAAAGAGAAAGGGTTTTGTTTATATCTCAACATCAAAGAAAGTCAAGAAACAAAAAACAAGTTTTACAAAGGATTTTAGCTGACACAAATTAACACTGAGTGAACCAAGATGGATGTTGAAACGAGTTGAAATTCGTCGTTCTTGTGGACGTTTGCATCAAGAAAAAAGCCTACTGAAGCTTATTTTTTGATAAATGATAAGAAATAAGAAATTTAGTCGAAGTCACCGACAACTGTTGAAGGAATTAATTTGTCTGTGTCGTAATTTATGAAGAAGATGAAAGTTGAAAGCATTAGGATCGCTGACAGGACTTTGAATCAAGCAAATCGACCTTTTTCAAGATTGTTTATCCTTATGTGTGCAGAAAAAGAAAGACAAGAACACTTCCTTACTTCAAAAACGTTGTAGACTTTGTACATAAACTTCTCGTGAATTTATAGCATTTTAAAAGTGACTGAAAAGCAACGACATATCTTATCAAAAGATAGCTCAATTCACCGCCGTGTTGTTTACAAGGAAATATATATTTTTCAACTATTATTGAGGTATGTGAACGAGCTTTATATTCTCTAGAAAATTTAAAAAACTTTGTGTAATCTCACAATCTTTTGTGTATTCTAGGTCTCGTGTATTCTCTCGTGAGTTTTTGCAATATTGATTTGATTTTCTCAACTTTTGCTTGTCAAAATGTTTGCAAAAACAATGCTCGCCACTTAGCTTTTAATTTTCTCTCAGTCGGTTATCGCATTCTGTCAGTGTCATTTGGTGAATTCAGAATTCTAGATCTCCTACTTTTTTGATCGATAAATATTACCGTAATTAACAATTACCTATTAAAGAAGATTTTTCATATTTTTCAAACATTATTATCGCTGGGAAGAAATGGTACCAACGAACAGGATACCGCGGACCGGGCAGATCGTGAAAAACTGGCCCGCTCACTAGCCAATCACAGCGCGCGAATCACAGGATACCGGACCGAAAAAAAATAAAGCTGAATACTTCTAGCCTCTATACTACTTGTAAGGTCTTGTAACAGGATGAATTTTTATTTATGGCAATGTTTCTAACTTCACTAACATTCACCGCACTAATACGTCATGATTGTATACTCGGAACATTCTAACCCCTGCTAATTTAACAGGATGCAGTTTTAGTCATGGCGATGTTTATAAGTTCACTAACATTCACCGCACTAATACGTCATGATTGTATACTCGGAACATTCTAACCCCTACTACTTTAGTTTTAGTCATGGCGATGTTTCTAAATAACTTCACTTTAACATTCACTCACTACACAAATTCGTCATGCATGATTGTATTCATTAATCGGAACATATAGTTTATAGTTTTCACCAATACTACTTGAACAGGATGCAGTTTTAGGCATGGCGATTTTTCTAAATAACTTCACTTTAACATTCATTCACATTAATTCGTCATGATTGTATACTCGGAACATATAGTTTAAAAGTGTCTAACCCCTCGTGATTGCAAGACGCATGGCTGCTGCGTGCGCTTTTGAAAGCGGTCTGTACACATAGTAAAGTTTAGTCTCGTGACGACATGCACTAAAAACGGCTGCGAAGGAGATTATGTAAAGTTTGAAGCGAGATAATTCGAAAAGTGTCAAAAGTGACAAAGTATTTTCAGTTTGCGATACTAACCCTCGTGTTTGTACGCCACATGGCTGCTCTGCGCGCCTTCAAAAGCAACCGCCTGCAAGATAACACATCATAAAATGCAAAAATACACTCATTACCTATATATAACTACGAAATAATGGCATGATTGAATATCTATATAATCCATCGTATTCTAAAAAAAACTATTTGAACCTTTTTCAAGAAACTTAAATATTTCTTTTCTCAATCAAAAAGTTGAGAACCAATTACAAAGTGAAGTCGTCTAATTCGCGTATTTACAATAATCCATTGTTAACGAGCATAAACCATAGAAATATAAATACGGAAGTGGCAGCACGGAATGTAAGAATATTTATATTAGCGTATAAAACAACAGAGTATGAGAGTGACACTAATTTTTTTAAACGTTTTTTAAGTTTTCATGGTAATAAAAGCATGCATTTTTAACTCGTGGATTGCATTTCCGCGAGTTTTTTTTAAATTTACACTGACTAATGAATAATTGGTAAAGTCACCTCGACTAAACTTGATTTTTATATTAAAATCGTGGACTCCTGCTTATTTTTTAAACAACAAAAGAGTTTTAGAGTAACAACAATATTTTAAAAACGTTTTTACAGTACAGTAAAAACCCGCATATAAGAACAAGTGGGTTAAGAACACCCAGCCTGAACTTTGGCGTATTGTAGATAAGAACACAATCAGTCGGAAAAATTGAAAAGAGTTCTTTAAAAAATTAAGATCAATATTTATGTGCTAGACCTGTATTGCAGTAATATAGTTTAATTCAATTCAATTTTATTATAAATTTATATAATTACAATAACATAATTAGCAATACAACTAATCAGGGTAGGTCAATGGACTACAAATGAAATGAGAAGAAAAACAAAAAGAGATACACAGTAATACAGTACAGAAACTGTAGTGTCTATATATTGTATATAGTAATATACATTTTAGAAACATTTATTTTAAGAACACCTTAAGAACGCCTTTAGGCTGATTTTTCCGTAAACACCCGTTAAATAAGAACAAAATCAGCCTGAACTCCTAAAATGGGTGTTCTTATATGCGGGTTTTTACAGTATTCAATCAAAACATGGCAATAAAACGATAAAAGCATGCATTTTTAACTCGTGGATTGCATTTTTTTAATTTACGCTGACTAATGAATAATTGGTGAATAGCCTCGAACTTGATTTTCATAGGGGTAGAAAAATTACATTGTACTATATATAGTATATAGACTATACTACCTCAAAAATCAGATTGAAATGGCATTGTCCACAAAATATGCAGTTAAAGCAAGTCAACTATACACCCATTTTGTTCATCTTCTTTCATTTTTATGTTTCACTTTAAATGACTTCAAATGGCATTTTATAATGCTAAAATAAGATGTTCTTAATCCTCATTCAGCTGTTCGTTTATAGACTGAAAAAGACTTCAAAAGTACCGAAATAAATGGCATTATGTCAAACCATTTATTTGTTTATAAGCGTCTTTTAAAAAGCTATTAGTCTTTAAACTAAACACCGAAATTACCAGCGCTAACCTTTCATCAATGTCACTACAAGAGAGTGGTAGGGTGGGAGGGGAGGCTAGAAGATTTCTGTTTTCTTCTTGAGAATACTAGAGCAATTGCAGTTAAGATTCAACAAACGAAGTAGGCAAAGCATTCTGGTACTGGTAATATATGACGATATATAAATGCAGATGGGCTATTGTCAGTTAAACACAGGTTTAACAGACACAGACACAGACAGACAGACAGACAGACAGACAGAAAGACAGACAGACAGACAGACAGACAGACAGACAGACAGACAGACAGACAGACAGACAGACAGACAGACAGATTTCCCCTCGGCCACAGGAAGCCCAAATCCCGATTTTTCCCAAAAACCCGAAAGAACGCCTGTTTTGCAGGCTAATTAGGCAATCCTTACGGCACGTTTTAAAATCCTAATGAATTTCAGATTTCTCATTTAAAACGTAATTTTCTCGAGTACTCCTACTCCTTTATATCAAATTACTCTTAAAAATAAATTGACATGCAATGTTTTAGATATTTAAAGTACATTTTTCAATTGCAAGATTTTCATCATTTACTGCTGATGTCATATGGAATTGAAAGTACAAATAGAAACTTGTAAGAGCATTTGCTTGAAGTGCCTCACTCTCGGTTCCTTTAAGTGAATAAGTGCCATCTTTGTCTAGTAGTGGAGCACGTGCAAGAGGGTTTAAGAACATTGGCAAACGTTCATTTTGTTTAAAGCTATTCTCAAGTTATAACAACTAAAGAATTCCGAGGACATGTCAGTTTTATCGGGGTTTGAAGTATAGCCCAAGGCGAGGGTCAGCGGTTTTGTGCACGATCGATAAAACAAACCTTTTAGTTCTTCGTGCAGTTGATCATAATCGACCAAACCTAGATATTTTATCGTTTCATAAAGAAAACAAATATATAAAAATTAATTTTGATTTTGATTTTTTCAGAATATGCCGACGTTATTTTTTATGTTAATTAGGATGGTATTTATTCAAGACACGTGACGGTCATGATTTCTTTGCATTGCGCATGATTTAGGATTGAGTTTTTTTGAACTAGCTGAAAATTATTTGGGTATTCTAATCATAACGAACTAGCTCATTGTTACTCTTTTTCTTATCTTGTTCTTATTGCTATTCGAATTCCTTATTCTATTTTATTCTTATTTCAGTATTGTTTTCATATTTTTATTTTTATTCGTGTTATTCTTAGTATCATTCTTATTCTTAAACATTTTTTTTTCATATTCTTCTTCTTCTCTTTCTTATTCTTAAGGTTATTCTTATTTTTATTCATGTTCTTTTTATTCTTATTCTCATCAGTTCTTATTCTTAAAATCATTTTTTTCAGATTCTTATTCTTATTGTCTTTCTTATATTCTTAAGCTTTATTGTTATTGTTATTAATAATAATAATAATAATAATAATAATAATAATAATAATAATAATTTATTAAGCATAATACAACGTCTCTATGCTTTACAATACTAATTACAATTTAACTAAATTAATGTAAACTATAGACTACTAAACTAACACTATTTACAATAATAATAAGAAAATATATATATGATGTATATATGGTATAATAATATGTATTAAATAATATATAATATGATGTAAAGTACAATATATAGTATAGCACACAGTAATAATATATATCGTATATAAATATAAGTATAATATATAGTATAATATATAGATATGTATGTATTATAAATGTACAAATAATTATTCATATTCTTCTTATTCTTATTCTCATTCTAAGTATAATTTAAATTCTTATCCTTCTTCTTAAGTTTCTTTTTCTTTTAATTCTTATTACTGGCTTATAGATTTATAGATTTATTCTATTCCTATTCATCTTCACTAATTTTAACCGTTTTACGCTTATTCTTATTCATATTATTTTTTTTCTTATTTTAGTCTTCTTCTTTTCTTCAATTCTTCTTCTTTTCTATTTTTCGTAATAATCCGTTTCTTAGGGTTTTTATATTCTTTTTGTGGGAACTGAACTGAGCTGTAATTCTTATTCATATTATTTTTCTTCTTCTTTTCTTCAATTATTCTTTTTTTTTTATTCCTCGTAAGTAATCATTTCTGAGGGTTTTTATTGGCGCAATTTTTTTTTGCGGAACTGAACAACAAATGTGATTTTTATTCATATTATTTATATTTTTCTTTTTTTTTTCAATTCTTCTTCTTTTTAATTCTTCGTAGTAATCATTTCTGAGGGTTTTTATTGGCGTAATTCCTTTTGTGGGAACTGAACAAATGTGCTTCTAAGTGCTCATTGACATAGGATAAGATTCTCTTGAGTCCTTATCTTGCCAATTGAGATTTGTTTTATTTCAGCTCGCTTCGAAATTATTTTATCTCTTTTCTTACTTGAAGTCAAAACAAAACATAAGCTAAGATATTTCATTTTATTAGCTTGAAAGGGATCAGATATGCTGTAAGACATGTCTACTTTGAGGTTAGTCAGTAGATAGGTGAAACGTATATTTTATAAAGGTTTGGTGTGTATTCAACTGTGGGACATGAGGACCGTTCTCATATGTTTCTTGTGCAATGAAACTATATTTTTGAAGAGAGATCAACATTGATCCATGATTCCCTTCCATCGTCTTTTTGTTCATGCATTAAATAAGTTTATGATTCAGCCTCTATCAATGTGAATCAAAGATTCTGGATTCCTCAACTTTTCAGCCTGGTGATTCATGATTCCTTAATGCTTTTCTCGATCATGATTCCGCTTTCCGATTCCAGCCCCCATTATATTTATCTGTAACGAATATATTCAGCTCCTCAGCTCGACATTTAGTTGTGAGAAAAACAAGAAAATCGATCGTGAGGATCATTACATCCATCATGCAAATAGAATAGAAAATATAATATAATATAATATACTACGAAGAAGTACTTAGCTTTTCGGCTTAGCTTAATATATATACACTGCCTCAGTATGATAGGCTTCACTTAGTCCATACAGCTAGTTCAGATATACATCAGAATAAAAAATACCAGGAATTTAACTTGTCTTGGTAAATATTAGAATTAGACGGTCCATAAGATTTTTAAAAGAACATTATGAGTTTCGTTTTTTTATTTTATTTTATTTTATTTATTTTTTTTTCGCTCTACGTTAATCAGTGGCATGGTATAGATGGCCGCCATGATGGCTGTGACGTGTTGATTGTGGTGCTGATTATAATGAAGATGATAAAGGCGGCACTGGGTGATCATGATGGTGTTGATGATGATGATGATGATCTTGCTGATTGATATTATCATGAACTCCAAAATAATTGATATGTCCGATGATGATGATGATGGTGGTGGTGTTGATGATGATTGTGAAGATTAAAATTGATGACGATTGATTATGATGATGGGGGCTGTAATGGTGGCCGATGAGGATGATTGTGGTGTAGATGATAGATAATGTGTTAATGATTGTGGTGATGATGATGATGATGATGATGATGATGATGATGATGATGATGATGATGATGATGATGAGATGATGATGACGATGGCTGTGATTGTGGTGTAGATGATAGATAATGTGTTAATGATCGTGGTGATGATGATGAGATGATGATGATGATGATGATGGCTGTGATAGTGATGTATATGATAGATAATGTGTTAATGATCGTGGTGATGATGATGAGATGATGATGATGATGATGATGGCTGTGATTGTGATGTAGATGATACATAATGTGTTAATGATTGTGGTGATGATGATGAGATGATTATGATGATGATGGCTGTGATTGTGATGTAGATGATAGATAATGTGTTAATGATCGTGGTGATGATGATGACATGATTATGATGATGATGGCTGTGATTGTGGTGTAGATGATAGATAATGTGTTAATGATCGTGGTGATGATGATGAGATGATGATGATGATGATGATGGCTGTGATTGTGATGTAGATGATACATAATGTGTTAATGATTGTGGTGATGATGATGAGATGATTATGATGATGATGGCTGTGATTGTGATGTAGATGATAGATAATGTGTTAATGATTGTGGTGATGATGATGAGATGATTATGATGATGTTGGCTGTGATTGTGGTGTAGATGATAGATAATATGTTAATGATCGGGGTGATGATGATGAAGATTGTGGTTGTGATGATGAGGGAAGGGATGTTGCCAATTGAAAGCAACTTTGTATATTGTATCCATAAATTGTTAAAACTTCAAACGAAAACGTCATCAAAATGTTGAAATGTCCCAACAATTTTACACAGTGATGAATGTAGCTCTTATGGCAATATTTATCAACAAGTTCAAGCCTATGCACTCAAGAAAGACGATTTTAGTGCACAAAGGTCAACGTGATAAGATATATATATATATATACACCATTATCTCATTATCTATACATTCAACATTTTTTTTAGAAATAGGTGCACATTTGGTTAAAAACTACATAATCAACTGACATGCATGGATGCTAGCTGTACTGACGATTTATTATTGCTGTAAATGTCTAGCTCTTTGTATAATTTTCTTTATGAGCCCACGAACAACATGACAATGACCATCCTGCTTTTTGGTCTTGCACATCGCTTTTCATGCAGTGTTTAGTTTTCAATATTCAACGTTTTTAGAAATATATAGTGGCATTTTGATTTTTATTAAAATCAACGCAAATAATCATATAGGGGGAAAACATAACATTTTAATTTATTTGCATTTTCGACTAATTTTGTCTGTAAAAGCAATTAGTTTGTCCATAGTAATCGTTTCCATGTAATTTACTGATTTGCGGGCGTTTTTCTCATTTTAAAATTGCAGTTTGTTTTGACTATAGGTTAGCAGGAATAGACAGGAAGGCTAACTAGACCACTCATATAGTGATAACACTCGAGCAAAAAACTTTACTTTCCTCATATTAACTGATCAATTCAATATGTTTACAAAACAAAATGACAAAAAAAACATTGGTGCAGCATATTAGTATGTATTTTGGGCTTGTCTTGTCCGTATTTCAATCCCATAATGCATCATCGTGACGTCATCTGTGGAAAGCGCATACAGGTACGCATAAATTAAGAGAACAGTGTGCGATGTGATTGGCAGCTAAGCTTATTTTTACTAACCAAGCCAAGTACAAATGAACCTTACAGCTACAGAGTCATGCTACGTTAGATACCGATATAACCTACTTAGCTGTTTACTTGCCTAATTTGATAGTCATGTTTATATCTGCTAAGGCCTATTGACCTATTTTATAGATATCCGTTATTGAGACATGACCAAGATGTGATTGCAAGATTATCCTTATTTTTTACTTGACCTTGTAACCACGTTATCACAGATAACAAGACAAACGCATTCAGTTTTCTTCGCTTACACTACGCCCTTGACAAATTTAAATTAGTTTTTTATCAACTGGTTCAGTATACCGCAACAATAACAACTGGCCGCGGTTGAAAATGGAACAGAAGTGGATTTTTTAGTATCGTTCTAATCATTTTTGAAGGATCTCATCTGAAAGAGCATTGAACGCTACTACATTATTCAGGACTACTAAGTAAGTAGGTAAGTAAGTAACCGGTGAAGATTATTTATAAACACTTAAAGTGACAACAGTATAAACTCGTGGTCCTTACCTAAAATATACTATGATACAATATGAGCGGTCGATCTGTATGCGATATACAACAATCGAAGAGGAGCCCGTTGTATATCACCGCATACCACGGCCGCTCATATGGCCCGCTCATATTGTATATCAGTACAAATGGTAGAAAATAATACATTATCACATTAGAACATAATTTATGATCATGAAGCGTACTTATAAGCAGTGACAAATTCTCAAATTTTCATTTTCGATGTATAATTTCCCGCCTTGTAAGCGGTTTACAATCTGGAAGGTGTATAATAGTTTGACGTTTAGACGTTTAGAACAGAAATAATTCTGAACAAATGACAATAATAATGATAGAGGCGTATAGTGAGCGCTGTGTAGTACTTCATGAGTCCATCACGATCACAGATGCACTTTACCAAAATGTAATTCTCTCAGATCGATTTTTCAGACGGCTAGCAATCAAAAAGGTTAATTAATAGCTATTAATGTACGTCTTCTTAACATGTACTTTTATTACCAACTCTAAGTAATGCTGAGTTTTAAAGGGCAGTTACAGTGACACTTGACTTTTTCATTTATAATTATATTTTATGAACATTCTACTGCTTCAAAACATCTAAAAATGAAGCAGTGAGTTCAAATACACTAAGTGTTCATAATAAATCTTATTTCTGATCTATTCGCTCATTAAAAAAATTAACGGTTCGAGTGTCCTCACTGTAAACCCATCTAAAAGAAAAGAAATGCGCTTAGACTAAGCGATATAACTCTACCCCCAAACCATTTGTCTAGACTGTTTACGCCAAGGGCAAGAACGTAGTTATTAATAGCGCAAAAAACATCTTCATTTGTCACTAAATCCCATTGGGGTGTGGTACAGTAATAAAAACACGCAAGTGAGAATGCCAACCGTTGATAGAAGTGCCTCCATATTATAGCAATTAGTATGTTTGTATGAGCCAAATCATGTTGTGAATTATTCGGAGAATGACGAGCTGAACTTATCCGTTGCCTTCAGCTATTTGGATGCAAGAAATGTATACATTGCTTCCTCAATAAGTACAAGCTCTACAAAACACGTTATGTTTTATAAGAAAGGACTCCGTTACCTGAGGCCAATGCATTTAGGAGATTAGGACGACAAAAGTCACTATGGGGTAAAATTTGACAAATTGATATTTCCTCTCAGTATTTTGGCTTCATAATATCTTTTTTGTAATTATCTTTGTCGACAGTCACACAACTGATGTATATATATTATTGAGTACAACGTTTAGTAATATAGTACATTGAAAACAGGTTGACATCTCAAAGTAATATATGTGTATAATGCCGGTTTTAAAGCGCATTTTATAATTCTGGCGATCGCTGATTGGCGCAAACCGATTCAAAAGTCTTAACATGAATCTCACATGAATCACGAGTGGTCACATCAGCCCAGTTCCAAACCATTCTTAAATCATTACCTATTTATTGTCTAACTATTTTCCAAAATCCATTTGACGAAAACCATGGAGACGCGGGAGAACTGGGGCGAGTTTTGAATGGCGGCGAAAACTCGCATCAATAATCTGCTGAAAACTCACTATATTAATGCTTGCATTATAGCTTGCATCTATTTTATAAAAACAATATAATAATTATACGTATTTGTGTATTCCACTGTTGTTATATGACATGAATGGGAAATCTATGAAATCCCTTTTTTACTCAGGCTACCCCGCAGGAGAGCTGAGTCTTGGTTTACCTTTTCTATCTATGGGTATATCGTTGTTTTGAGATTACACATGACGTAATGCCACAGGTAAACCACAACTACTCTATGACGTAGCCTGAGTAAATGCACTAAGTGCGTCTTGTTTCTTTGTAAAATGTTGATTTACATCATGTAGCCGTTGGGTCTAGTGAAAAATGAAAACGGTCTGGAGCAAAGATTCGCGAATCATATTACCCAAGCACACAGCTTGGTTACATGTGTGGACATGAATGTCTGAAAATTAATTGTGTATTTTCTTAATAAGTATAAAATCAGTACATGCTTGCTGTGAAAGCGCCATAACGTCTGTAGCGTGCACCTAGTAGGGGGAATTGGATAGGAAAGTTTTTTCTAGAACTAGTTGAGTTAAACATATTCTTACAAAAATCGAGTAATAAATTAAAGTTTATCATTTTTTCTATTTATTGTTTTATTTATTAAGCTTCACCACAAATAACAATAAAATAATGAAATGAAATAGAAAAAGGAAAAAAACCTTATTTTTAGCGTCTGTTTAAGTCGGAAAAATCAAAGAAACTTTTACTAGACGTTACTAATTGACCTTTTAAAAGGTACCGTATATGATCTTGTGATGACGAAAGAAACCGCTCGAAAACGATCCATTTCAACGTTCGATAACAACACGTTTTGGACTTATATAAAGTCATGATAGTTTTGTTTTCTCCATACCAGAGAATATATAGCCAATCAGAACGCACGTTGTTATACTCGGCCATATTCACTAACTACCCATGAGATATCGCTGCACTTGTCTGCATTTTCGAATGGCTATACAGTGGTTTCTCGTGGCAGACCATAGACCGCGGATATCCTTCTATTCACTTGCATTTTCTATTTAACAATATACAAGCTCGTTTGTAGGCCAAAGATTGATTTTATTAATCCTCATTTTTTTTTTTTTTTTAACAGTACATAATTCATGCCACACTATAGGAAATATATATAGCTAAAAGAAAAATGGGAAATTCAAGCCATTCGGCTGTTTCCAACTGACCAATTCCCATATGTTTCGGTTGTATCTACAAAGGGTGATACAGATTTCAAAAATGAATTGCGGGTAGATATGATTTATAATATCTGTAAACAACACGATAATCGTTAACGATCTATGAATTAGTTTAATCAATATTAATATGCATATTAGTATTCAATCACTGATTGATCATGAATACTAATATCAAAGTTTATATGTAACACGCATAAAAATATCCCCTAAGACTTTACGTATTTTGGTGACTTGTTATGTCTTAAATCGGTTAACACGTGCTATTTGTGATGAGTATATTATTTAAGGAAGACCGGACAAGTGCGCCATCTATAAGCTTTTGTTGCAAGCACTTGTGGAATCAGGAAGGGCACGGAAGGATTGCTAGTCTTATTTAACAAAATATTTGTCATTTTATTCCCTTTATTTATTTATGAATATGCGATGATTATTCTGAGTGTTTTATCGTCAAAATCAGTGTTAAACTAGAATATTGTAAACAATTATTCATCTTCTTTTTCTTCCTCTTCCTCTTCTTCCTCTTCTTCTTCTTCCTTTTCTTCTTCTTCTTCTTTTTCTTTTTCTTCTCTTTTTCTTCTTCTTCTTCTTCTTCTATTTATTTTTCTTCTTCTTTTCCATCTTCTTTTAGATCTTCTTCTTCTTCTTTTTCTTCTTCTAGATCTTCTTCTTCTTTTTCTTCTTTAGATCTTCTTCTAAATCTTCTTCTTTTTTTAATCTTTTTCTTCTTCGTCATGATCGTCAACATATTTTTCTTACATTTTTTGTTAAATTGCCCTTCTTGTCCATGTTCTTCTAGATCAATCTTGTTTCTAAAAATAAAAGATGTTTTATTCTTCCCTGTACTGACTCCTTAATTTTAAATTACAAATCACTATTAGTTATTGGTAGCATTATTGCATTATCATAATTATGTTAGGTCTTTTTATTATTATTTGGCAAAAAAGGGTCAGTCTGGTCGACCTATATTACTCGATCAAGTGCACTTGAAAATTACCTATTGAGTATAAAATTTGAATATAAATAAAACAAAAGCCGATTGACCCCTTGCTAAGAAATATTCTCTCTCTCTTATTAGAAAATACGACTATTTAGAAAAACAGCCAACGGGGTGTGCAATACCACGACAAATTTAAATGGATCACCTGTCCCCAAAACCACTCATTTGGAATACAAGTTTGCCGCGTATGTCCGTAGTTAATGCTTTGCTCACAACCAGAACAACATTAGGGGATCTTCAAGAAGCCACGACAGTGCTAGTTGCTTAAGCGGGTCATTAGTTTGAATATCTCTGGTACAATAGCCTTTCACATTGTGTACTTGTAATCGTTTACCGACTTTCTTTTAGTGGATCACCTTCAACCTTCTATTTCTTTTGCAGTTGACTGAACTAAAAAGATCAAACAAGACACCAATACACAGCTAGTAGAATCAGGAAATCAACCAAAAAGCTTCAAGGTAAATGTAAGTTGCTTTATAATATTCTTAATCAATATAAAATAACTTTAAAACTGATCATGAAGTGAAGTTTTACTTTATGTAGATAACTCCTTTTTTTAATTCGGGGTATAGAGCTATGGTATATCACGCCCCAAACTAGTCAATGCGACATTCGTACCCACATACAAATATATATATGCTTGTGTTGCTTTGTGATATTTTAGTAATTATATACATACATATGTGAATTAACAATGATTTAAATGGTTGCTCTCTCTCACTTTAGTTATAAATTGGGGACTTTCCTATTTAAAGTAAATTACACCTTTTAAAAAGTTTAATCCAAGAAGCTTTTCGGTTTACAATGTGTAGGCTTTCAGTTATGTTTTACAATGATATGATGACAATTACTGAATACTGTGTGGTTGTACTTATTTTTGGAATTTAGTTGTTTATAATAAATAACAATACAGTGAGTCACGTAAAGGATTATTTATTTTCCTAAATACGTATATACAGAACACAAAAATACAGAACATCTATTTTCAAATACCCAAACATTTTCTGGGGATCATTCTGTTTTGAAACTATAGGTGGCAGAGGTGGGATGGTTAATCGAACGTTATGAAAGTTTTATTATACACTCGTAAATTAATTCATAAATTTGTGGATATTTTAGTTGGTGTACTTTTTAAATCGATTTTTTTAAATGAAAATTGATAGATTAGCTTCGACATTAAATAATCTTTGTTGATATAATATTGAACGATTCTTTTAGTTAATCGAAGATTCTGACTTTTCAACATTCACTGATCGCGGATCTTTGATAATGAACAGTTCCGCATGAAATTTATCAATATTTTATGAGATTCAATGACGATTTTTTACCGACAAAATTAATTGCCATTTCGAATATAATTTTTTCACCGGCTTTGAAATTTATATGGTATTTTGTGTTTGGGTTCCGGCTATTAAAATTTTTGATCACATTTTAACTTTGAACTATTACACTAAAACACTGAAAAGAAAGCTTTAAAATTAACTGAAATATTTTTGATAAATCCAAGTAAGAAAAATGTCCTACAGAGTCGATGTCACGACGACGTTTGCCATGCATCATACTCGATCGAGAATTATCTCGTTGCATTTATTTTGCAATCAAGTGCAACCCATTTTAATTTCTATATCAAGAATAATGGTCCCGCCGATTAAATGATTACATCTTTGTCTAGGTAATGTTTTTCACAGCTCCCCGCTACTTAAGCTAAAGATGTTATTCGGGCCTCTCATTACTGATTGTTGGTTGTCATTTTAACGGTTGTTTGTGGCTCCAAAATATCCGCGTCAATTCAGTTATAAAGGAAAATCAAACTGTGAAAACGACCACTATCGACTGCGGGCTCCATGTGGTCTGTCAAGCTGCTTTTGGTAATGATTTCAGTATTGTTGTCGGAAATATTTCGCTTTTAAGGCTTTCTTTTTTTTCGTTGTTTTGTTAGATAGTCAGATTGTATTTCAATATACCCTTCTTCTCGAGGGCGATTAGCCACTTTTGTTAATATTGAATATATTCAATCTCAAAAATAGCCTTTAAGTGGCCAATGTGTGTGCTATTAATTGATTGTTTGCCTAGACATTTTGGACTCAAAATTAGCCGTTACTTGTTCGATTCTTCTACTTCATCTGCTTCAAATTCTTCTTCATCTTTTTTCTTTTAATGTAGCTAGATTATTAACGTTTTTTTATTATCAAGAGATTATATCAGTATTATGATTCGGAAACAACATCAAACTGCGAAAAACGCTAGGTTGCCACCACGGAATCCAAATGCTGCATTATTGATTTGATAACCGTATAGTTGTTTACGTCGCCATTTTGGATTTTCAATTAAGTTTGTTCTTGATTATTTTTTGTCATTGTATGAAATGAATGCACATTTTTTTCAAATTAAATGTCCTCTTATTGAAAATATCGATATGCAATTATAATGATAATAATAATAATAATAATAATAACAGACCATGTAAGCTGTACAACAAAATTAAATGACAGGAATTTTTTTTTTTAGTTTTGATAATTGATTGTCAGAGGTTTTCGTTACTAGTTTCGTATTTCATTAAATGAACTTCTTCAAACCCTTCTAATTCTAGTTTTCCAAAGAAGAAAAATATATAGCCGTTCGTTAGGCAGTTATAACGCAAATCATACAAATTTTCCACTAAAAGGGGTCACTTTTAATTATTTTGTAAATTACTTCCCGTTCAATCAGTTTGGCCATATCCGGACTATACATTTGTGGCTTCAGGGCAAAAACTGTTTGAATGTCGGTATAAATGGCAATTTCATAACATTCCTCGTGTTTTAAACATTAATTATATCTTAACTGTTCGTCGGACTCGTATTTCCAACAAAAATGACTGAGTATTTGTAACGCGAATATAGCTAAAATCGATGAATCAACAGTTTCTCGCTGCAAAAACGACTGAGTAGTGGTTACTCGAAAAACTGAGTAAATCGATGCATCCACAGGCAAATGCCTCAAAAGCGACTGAGTAAGTGGTAAGACCTTTTTTCATAATGCCCGCCAATGAATTATCATATACTAAATAGAATTGCTGATGTAAGGAAAAGAAAGCTATCATCAGAAAGGCATTCACCATATTAACAAAAACTTGTGAAAGTTAATTTGAGAAAAGATATACTGATGACAATTCAAAAATCAGAAAACCAAAACGAGGCCACAAAGTTCTCAACAGAAAATAACATACAAATGCTTAAATTCTTAATTTAGCATAACTTTATTAGCATTTTGCACAGAGCAGCGAAAATTTCCATGAATGACTAGTTATTATTTATTTACATGTAAAAGTTATTTTCCGTCATTTATCCAACATCATCCAACATGCAGGGTGTTCAAACTGGCCCGTTGTACGTACGTTGGTCCAACATGTTGGGCCCGTTTAAACAGGGCTTAAAGTTAAGTTTCATTTTTTACGTTGTTACAAATATTGTTTTATCGCCTACAGTTAATATTATACACCGACACAGCCTACACTAGTACACTCGCTAATTCCCATTAACTGTTTGTGTCCAAACAGCCCCGCGAAGAAGAGACAGCAGGATATTCTTTAATTACCTATACGATATTTGGCCTATTCACTTGTCATAATACAAGTCAGTAGGTATGACACAAATCAGTTAATTCCTGGCAGATTCTGGACAATCCGCATCGAACTTTAATTTCCTCTTTGACTTCGAGGAAAGATTATCTTTGAGAAAGACATGAAATTACTAATATAAATCAGCTAGTGTATACGTGACCATTTCACTCAAGAAAGAGAAAGATCGCAATTTCTTCTTTGCTTTGATCGAAGATTAACGTTCGACTCGTCAGTAAGTATATACATATCACTCTCTTTAGCATGGAAACGTTACATTTTTTGGCTCATGATTCTTTTAACGAAATTTCTGTTCTAACAAAGAATTAGCATCTAAAACAGTTGGTAACTTTCGTGCCAAACCGCTTTTTTAATCTAGAAAATTCAAATTCAAATTCAATTCTTTTCAGACCTTTCTTTTCAAGATTGGAAATTTAAATTCCAATAAGTAGTAATGTTTTAATTTTTCCGTGATGATGCGTTACATCATTTTTACTTCAGAAAGGTCTGAATCTTTTTTTTCCATCAACCAAGGATTAACTCTTCTTGAAATTAACGTCGGTATCATGTAAAACTCTTATATCTGAATTTAGTGCTTGAGCTATCTATTTTACCAAAGAATTCTCAGTTGCATTCATAAATATAGATAGCTAGAATTAATCAAGACACAGACATAATTTCATTCAATTGCATCTTCTATTTTCAAAGAAAGATTGCCGCTTGATAATTCAGATATAGTAACACACGACGCTCTTTATATCCTATGTTCATGGATAACTATTTTTCATATTATTTCTTGTTTTAATTATCAGATTTAAAATCCTCTTCTTTTTGACCAAAGATAAACTTGAAACTGTCAGTAACTGTCACTTCATTTTATGGAATATACATTACGATTTTTAATTACGATTTTTTGGGAAGGATTGCAAGGATACAAGGATTTACGTGTGAGTTAAATGTTAGCTGTTATGTACTTTTGTGTAATAAGTACGTAGCCTGCTCACTTTTGCTGGATAACCTGACCTGGTCGACCGAATTCCAATTCAGTTCAGTATTTATTGAACAGAAATTTAGCCAACCGGGCCTCCTGTGCAGAGCTGCATACATAGGAAAATCTCGCCCCATTCTCCCTCTCGCCTTTTCCACTTTCCTAAACAGGAAGCCCATGGCAGGGATGCCTGTAGAGGAGTCTAAACTAGAATGGTTTTGCTTTTTGTTGATAAGTTTAACTTGTCGGGCACTGGTTTTGAAAACAACATTCTGAGTACAAACTAGGACCTGGGTAGAAAATGTAAAGTTATAATTTTTGCTAGAATTTTTTACATACTTTTATTAAGATGTAAATTGATTTAACCAAGAAGAATTAATATGGATGAAATACACCGAATCGAAACTGATGGCGTCCAATTTTAATAACTATTGTTTTTGACTGGCTAGCCTCGCATCCATGTGAAAACTTCATTGTTTCATTTGTGAACACGATGCTAGCCAGTCAACAACAATAGTTATTAAAATATATAGCTGTTATATGGCAGATGCATGCAAATGCGATGCAAATGAGACAACAAGCATGGTACCCGATAGCCTCACTTGTATGATAGGCGCACGGCGCTTATAAAATTGTTCGCGCTTCAAATGCGGCGCTTATTCGAGGGAGGCGCTTATTTAAAAAGTGGACGCGTCAAAAAAATATATATATTTTATTTGCATGCATCCATAATAATAGCTATTCGATATTTCGATTCTTCAAGTATGTACCTATAATTAAAAACATGATGTTTTAACTGACTGCAGTTGGAATTTGCTTGCAGCAATATACAGATTTATTAAGGACATATTTAACATGTGACCCTCACGGTTATTATCCACCAACCTCAGCCTCAATAGTGTGTAATACATTCTTTAGAATTTGACTACAGCTCGTAATAGTTTGAGGAATGTACACAATATCAAACAATTGAAACACTTAAAACTTCTAAATTAAAATTCCTTGAGCTGTAGTCAAATTCCAAAGAATGTATCATTACACGCTATGTGTATTTGTCTATCTATTTTGCTTTTGTTTGTTTTGTTTTGTTTGTCTGTTTGTTTGTTTGTTTGTTTGTTTGTTTGTTTGTCTGCTTATTTTCTGTTTGTTTGTCTGTTTGCCGGTCTGTCTGTCTGTCTGTTTGTTTGTTTGTCTGTTTGCCGGTCTGTCTGTCTGTTTGTCTGTTTGTTTGTTTGTTTTTCCTTGTTTGATTTGTTAATTTTGATTTATTATTTTGTTTAAGTGTAATTTAAATGTAAACATGTTCATAAATGGCTACTCGATAATTAATTACATTTATTAAAGCCTACTACATATTTGCGTTCGATTTCCATTTACAGCATCTTATTCCGACCCATTTTTGTTGATATTTCTGCTTATAAATACCACAATAACTATATTAACTTGATATATTTATCTAATCAAAGTCTATCGGCGTGTTTTTGTGAGTAGTTCTTGTGGCCAACGTTAATTCTTTTGTTACAAAGCATACGGACATGTTCTTTTTTGGTTTTCATGTGGTTTTATAGCGTATTAAATGGACTTTGCGCATGAGAATGCCCACTCTTTGGGTTTTCCGGCGCCGCTCAAGAACTTTCACCACACAAATGTCTTTAAAAGGTCATTTAGTTCTTGAATTAATTGTAATAGTCTAATTGAGAAGAGTAATGAACAGTAATATACATTAGTAATGTCAACACTCCAGCATATCAATGGTTTCTTCTAAACAAAGTTGCCGGTTCGTGAGCATTTCCAAGGCCTACTCCGGGTCATATAAGATCGCCCAAGATCGCTCAAAATCGCCTACGATCGCCTTAGATTTTAGGAGCTTTTTGCTAATATCGCCTAAGATCGCCTTAGATTTTAGGAGCTTTTTGCTAAAATGGCCTAAATTAACGGCGATTTTAGCAGTGTGGGGAAGAGGTTTTCCGTGATCCGTGAAATCATCTTCGCCCGTGATCCGTGATTTTCAGATTTTCACAGTCGTGACTCGTGATTACAGAATCGGTGATCCGTGAAAACGTGACAGCTTTTTATATAAACGGTTGTGTAAAATGAGACGTTTATTGCTAGCAGTGTTATTCTTTGTATATCTGTTAGATCCAGTTAATATTGATCATGTTGATAATCCGTCTAACAACTACAACACGTTGCCTATTAGAAACATCAGAGTTAACACCACAAATTTTAAAACTGTGATTCGTGAAAAGGCTTTACCTAACTCCGTGATCCGTGAAATCATGAAAAAATGGCGCGTGATTCGTGATGGGTAACCCCTCTTCACCACCTTGTTTTAAGACCCGGAGTAGGCCTTTTTCCATATATAGCATTACTATCCATATTTGTTAGTAAATTTAAAGTACAAAGATCTTCACAAGTATGGGAATATCTCGATAAAAACATAATAGCGTGCACTTGAGCCGTGTTGTGATCCACGTTTGACTAAGAAAGACAAAAAAGGAACGTGAACTGATATGAAAGGCCTTAAGCTTTATCACGCGAAGCAGAAAATCGTAAGCAAATGCTATGGTGCTTTTATTTTATTACGTCAAAGTGAGGTTTGCAGGGCATTTGGATATGATTTTCTGGTTCGTGATAAGGCCTAAAAAAGCTTAAAAGGCCTTTCATATCAATTTTTTGTTGACGTTCCTTCTTTGTCTTTGTTAGCCACACTGGCTATGCATGACTTTGGATATGATTAGCTTCTTCGTGAGAAAGGTCTATGACAACAAAGAATGTCGGCAGTATGATGAACATAATTTGAAATATTTATATCATCATCTATTACGGCAACAAGCTAATTGTTATGGTGCCTCCGATTCATTTAACCGCAACACGTAACACGTACAACCAAAATATGCTATTATCGTCCGTTTACAATAACAAACGTTTTTGGGGGGGAGGGGGAAGGGGGGGATTGTGATTTAACTCAAACCAATTATAATTCAAATCAAATTTAAATAACAATATCTTAAAATACATTATGATTATGTGAAAGTTGAGAGAGAAGACATACCGACATCCTTTGCAGGGGTTTAGATCAAGTGTGTGGGACTATAGCTTTCATTGCGACAACGAATTTAGAAACAGGTGTATATTCAGTTATAAACAACGCGTTTTATTATTTCAATACGATGTTATTTGGACAACTTTTATGAAAACAGGTGTATAACGATGTAATCTAAAGATCAGTCAGAAAAATTAATAAATTAATATTCAAAATGAAAGTATCCCAATGAAATGTCGAAATTATACTTTAATAAAACATTGCAAATTACGTAAAAATCAGAATTATATATAAAAGAATTATCGAAGAATCAGTAAAACTTAAAGTTGTGGTATGCTGAAAACAAATTATTCAGAAATAGAATAAAATCAATGTTTAAACGTATCGAGATTGCAATGTAAAAACCTCACATTGTTTGGTATTGAATTTACATACCGTTTTAAATAGAAAAAGCACTTTTCCAAGTGCCTTATTGATGCCTGTCTTTTATTTCCACTTGATATGAATGTACTAGCAGGTATATCATAGTCTATGTCAATAGTGTACTATTTTTATTCTCTATATTTGTTTTAAACAGTTTCTATTTTTGCGTCCCCCCTTGCTATAACTCATCAATCGTCCCAAGGTCTCCAAAATTTCAGGTCCCCCATTTTTTCATCCATCCCTCCCCCCCCCCCCCCCCCCCCCCCCCGGCCCTCTCCACTCCGATAAAAAATGAACGATTCCTATTAATATATAATCTAATCTAATCTGATCAAGTAAGAACGTGTTATCCCATCCTATAATTTCGTGCATTGAATAGTTTAAAGTCCATTAACAACGTACTTGTAAACATCATTATATTCATTGTCCAATCATGGCACATTACACCCCCGATTCTATGACGTTAATTGGCGGTAGCTCTTTCATTATGCCCATTCATTCATCTTCTAAGTATTCATAATAGTGTCGGGTTACAACTATTCTAGAGTAAGCTTCGCAGTGTGCGATGATTAACTGCTTGTGGTACTCAAATACTAACATCATCATCTTCTTCGACAGTGAACATTTGGAGGCAAAGCTTGAAGAACTGGGAACATTTGGAGGCAAAGCTTGAAGAACTGGGACAGTTTTTTACGGGCAGAGAAGAAGAACCACGATACAAGGTAATAGCGAGATTGTATACTTGTTTAATTTGTGAATTGGACGTTTTGTAAAACTATCCAACGCAGCGGTCGAGCTAATCGAACAAGCATCAAAGTCAGTGAATGTGTTTTTCAATTAACTCACAATAATATGAATGCGTTCTTCTCTTTCCTTCTACGTTTTCGTTTCTTTTTATATCAAGTAGATGGTCGTTAGATTTATTTTGGTTTTTAAGTAGTACTACATTTCTTTAAATGTATGATTAAAGCGATTAAGTACAATAGTATATATTTTTTTCTTTGTTTGTCTTCAGTCCATTGACGTTCACTGACCTCCGAAAAAAATCGCTAGACTTTCAAAGCCCTAAATAAACTAATATCGCTATATTTACTATAAACTGTGTACGATTCAAAGCTTGGGGTTATAGAGATAACAAATACCCTAATGTACATCGCGTTATCGATAAACTATTTTAAAAATACATTAGCATTTAGCAACAAACTCCGCTTATTCGAAATTTCGGAATAATAATCACGGCTGACGGAAGTTTTAATCAAGATATAAAACGACTGATTAGTTTTGGGGTTGATTTCTTGCGCGCTTTATACAATGTACATCTCTCATGCCCCCGGCTAACACTGAGGTGAACAGAGATGATTTCCGATCGTTACCCTATCATTAACCACGATGCTTTTAAAATCCGGAAGAAATTTGGCCAATCGATCGTAAATCAACCCGAACCACACAAAAACTGGACGATTGGCTAAAATAATCCAAATTTTTTTTATTCAATTTTTGATTTCGGATCGCTTTAGCGGTGATTACGTTCGGGCATAATGTTTTAGGTGCTAACAAGCTTAGGATGGGGATTGCATACGAAGGATATGAGCCACATCGAAAATAGATTTTTCACTATTTTTCACAATACTTTGAAATCTATTCTTCACTACGCAAATATTACATTAAACCCATGTGCTTAAAGTATTGCTATTTACAAAGGCATATTGTTTATATTATCATTGCTTTAATTCCACGTATTTCATTCGTAGAGATAGACATGATAGATTTATCTCAAACTTGAAGGTGTCCGAAAAAAGTATAATTAACAGCCAATTAATTAATTTTAATTATCCAACACAAAGGCAATTATCACATTATATATTTACTGAGCCAATAAATTAACTAAGCTATATAAACCAGACATCAATCCCTTAAAGTTTCGCCATGAAATTTAATACTATAGAAGATGTTTATTATGATATTGAACCATTATCAAAGTAGCTCCTTTAACTTGAAGTATATATCCTATTAATTTAATTTGAAACCACACAGAAGTATTGTTCGTTGATAAAAGTGTAACTTGATTGAATAATATTTCCTAGCCTTATACTTCACTAATTGCAAAGATATTGAAACGATGTGAAATACGCTTTGTATTAAGGCGCTGACATTAAACTGTGCAACTTTCTCAACAACTGGTATCGCAATGTTTAAAAATGAGTCGTTGCAAGTTGCTGAGTTCCCGGTTATAAAAAGTAGAACTTGACTCTACTTTAATTGTACAATCCTGTTCGTTATTTAAATCACCGTGGCTGTAGTGCATACTTTTTGAAGCGGTTTTTAGAATTAAAATGCTTTAACTTATAACCATCAGGAATATTGTACATGTGTGCCTTTTAAACGCATATGACTGATTTAATTATAGAGGGCATTGACAAGATGAAATGCGCTATTTAAGCAGTCAAAGCTATTTAGAATATTTAGACTTGCTAGCCGCGCTTACTGATCAACAAATCTTTGAGCCTTGATAGCAATCAATTCAGATGTGCTATTTTCTCCTCTATTTCGTAACTAGATGCCCTTTATAAATATCACATCGTTGAAATTAGAAATATATGAATATGCATAACATATTCCATTGAATATCAAGTAGAATGTCTCTAAACAAAAACGGGTTATAATGAATTATAGATATGTGAAAATTAATTTGATAAACCGACCCGTGTTTCCAACTGAATCGAAAATACGATTTTTTAGTTTAACAATATACTCGAGTTTCGAGTTTTTCTTCGTTGCTCTGTCTTTATAAAGCTTCGATTGTACGTAAATAGTCAAAGAGAGCAGATAAATACACTTGGTATTCTATTATTGTTTGCCTTATCACACATTGTACTAAATATAAAAGAATGTATCACATGCTATCCAGGCTTTGCCTACTGACAGCATAGAAATAACTCGACAAATGGCTAATCACTATAGACCCTTCAGGCCTCGTCTACACGAATCCGATCCGGCTGAAACCGCATAGAAATATTTGTGTCCACACGAATCCGCGTATCCGGAGGATTCAAGTAAAAGTATGCGGTTTCGGTGACCGGATTCACTGGATTCGTGTGGACGATAGGCCGATTCGCATCAAAAAGTATGCGGTTTCAAAAGTGTCCGGGGTCTTAATAAGTCCCGAAGTGTTGTGTTTTCCGCGCTTGACATCAAATTTATTCTTTTGAAATTTGTATAATATGAAAGGAATTGAAAGGAATAAATTTGGCGTCAAGCGCGGAAAACACAACACTTCTATACAAGACTGTTTTTTTATCGCCACCTACATACAGTAAATACTGAGGTGTTATAAGAAATCGGCAGATGTATATAGAGTTCCTTATGGTCCAGTTAATCGATATTTTGAATCTTTGAGAATTCCGTTGACATATGAATACAACGCATTGTCATAAATCTTGTGACTTCCCTAAGGGCGACAGGAACTGCATTAACATGGGGAATTAATGGCAGAGCGGGAACAATTGTACTGATCATGTATCTTGTACAGTAAAACCTCGCCCACACAAATTAAAAACATCGGAATCCTGAAAAAGTATATAGCTAATTCAATTAACGTTGTCGCTAAAACAAAGCCTAAAGCCTATTCCTTCATTGGACCAAAAGCGACTTTTTTAACGACAAGGTTAGTTGAATCAGCTATAGGAGTCGTTGGAATCAATAGACCATTTCTCGGTTCTAATCGAACAACTTAGGCCTCGTCTACACGAATCCGATCCGGCTGAAACCGCATAGAAATATTTGCGTCCACACGAATCCGCGTATCCGGAGGATTCAAGTAAAAGTATGCGGTTTCGGTGACCGGATTCAATGGATTCGTGTGGACGATAGGCCGATTCGCATCAAAAAGTATGCGTTTTCAAAAGTATCCGGATTCGTGTAAACGGGGCCTTAACCTCAGCGTCGATAGCGTGTAATACATTTTTTAGAATTTGATTACAGCCTGTGGAATTTTGAAGTCAGGTTTTAATTGTTTGTTAATGTGTACATTCCTTTCTAAAACTCATGAATAATTAATGTTATTCACCGTGATTGATTTGCTGACTGATGGGTGCATTTAATCCTTGACTTTTTGCCTTCAAATATAATAATATTCAATAGAACTCTTGCCGTGTCTACTTGTCGATCTCTACGAATTAGCTTAAGACGATTTCGTTCAGGTTTATTTGCATAAGGCTGTGAAATAACTAAACCTGAAAGAAATTGGCTGAAATTAAGTAAGCGTTTTATTGAATTTTATGTAAATCAACACTTACAATGAGTTGGGGCTACCTGTGGTATATCTTGAAAACAAACCCATTTTTCGAATATTGTTTCCTGTCCATACTGGCCAACTCCCTTATATTTACTATACGGGTAAATATTACTAGTATAGGGTCGCACTTACTATGTCTTACACAGGGTGTCAGTATGTGTCAAATGAATAACAATGGGATATTGACATCTCTACGGGACCACTACCTGGCTATGTTAACATCTCATTCATGAATATAAACCCATTCAATATTGTCCATGAAGTTAGTCTTGGATAGGGTCTACTTTTTACCAATTTGTCTTGAATAGGGTACGTATTTTTAGGATTCTGCTGTCTTAAATAGGGTCAGGGTTTAGAGGTACCAGCGGAACGTCCCCGTTAGAAACCGGGTCAAGTACCCCCTCCGGGCGCGCCAAACCCTAACTTTTTTTCCCTGGAGATTGTTCGCTTTTTTGTATTAGCGTTCATCTTCATCAGTAAAGACATATATTTTAAAGCGTAGTTTATATTATTCGCTTCAAAGACAATAGATCATTAGAATCCAAGATATTTTGTGGCAACAGTTTGTCATTACTAATCAGATACCATCATTTGAAAACATAGAAGTTATATATATGGGCCATTCCACCGTGACGGACATTACATTCACAGACCTAAATAAGCTTGTGTTTCATACACAGTTGCATTATCTTACAATTTATTTTTCCACACAACTGTCTTAGAACCCTGTCTACAATTTGCATGAAAAAAGTTTTCAGAAATAATTTTCGACTTGTCAGTTTTTTGTCCAAAAGGACCGTGACGGACATTACAGCTAAAACTACCACTAATTCCAGTTGGGTAAATTAGAATTGAAATTCCTGTGAATTGTGAGAAGTTTATAGCAAACAATTGCTTTTTAGCATTTGGTTATAGGTTAAGTTTTCTTACTGAAGACCTATATTTTTTAGTTGTTTTTTATATTTTTTTAAAAAAGGGAATATTTAGCGTGACGGACATTACAAGAAACGTGACGGACATTACAAATGGCAAATTCAGTAAGTCAAATATAAGAAAATTGCCTAATTTTCTTAGTAAATATCACATAGAATAGATAATATTACAGTAAAATCATAATGAGAACCTTAGTCAGTTAACTCTCTTTTTGGAGCACGCTTTTTAATACAATGTTGTCAAATTTTCATTATTTCATTGTCTCATGTGGAATGACCCATATGTGTGTTACTATTAAATTGTAAATTGTTTGTGTGTATTATTTTTTTCTCTGTTATTAGTTATCAATATCGTGCATATGTCACATTTTTGATTGTGACATTCTTTAATTGTAAATGTTTTATGAATCAGTGCAGTGTATAAAAAAAAGATATCTATGGAAGTGAATTTTGCAATGATTTTTTTTTTTGCGATCAAAACACAACACCCTGCATTGAAATCATGTTGTTATTGTTTTCGTAAAATCACAGAAAGATCTAAACTATACGCTAAGTGCACCGACGTAAACCATTGCATGATCAATTAGTAAAATGGAACGAGTTAGACTGTAGCCTTGAATGTTCTTTGTTGTGGCTATCACATAAATAGACACCCACAATTGACAAGATATGAGTAAAGAAACTACAATACGCACGATATATTTTTACTGAAAACTGCTTGAGGCACGAGTCATAGTCAATATTGATATCTCTATGAAAGGCTGCATTCACATTTTTATGCCCAAAATTCCACAGGCGCTGTGAACGTGGTGAATTGTACATTGAATGCATTATAGATATAGCAAAATATTGTTTTAATGTATCATTAACTCTAGTATAAATAGCTCCACCGTTTTAAGAGCTCAAAAATCAAAGCGCGTTGGATAAATCAAAATGGGCATTGTTCGGAAAGAGAACATTTAGAATTGGAACCCTATAATCTTCAGTAAGTATTCATATACACCACAATGCCGTAATATTTTCCGAAAAATGATTTTTCAAGTAAACAGATATTTTAATATTTTAGCACTTGATATGAAAGAACCACCTGAAATAGGCATATTTGGAAGGTTTTGATGCTCTGGCTAAAATACCAAAGAAGTTAAGCTCAATGAAAAATTTAGAGATTTGTATGTAATTTTCTGCTGAGGCCTTTGATGCCGTTTTGGTGTTTTTCTGATTTTTCAAACTCTTATAGCTTCTTGCAAATTTAATCATTTTTTCTCAAACTTTCACAAATTATTGTTATGGTGAATATCTATCATATGATAGCTTTCTTTTTCTTAAACATCAATTTTAAAAATTATGATAATTAGTGGCAGCCATTTATGAAAGTCGTCTATAAAGAAAAACATTGAGGCAAACTCGCGAATAAGGTAAATTTTCCAAAAGACCTTTCCCGAATTATGCACTTGACTGACCATGCACGAAACAATCATGTTTAGTCGAGCCTGGAGTGCATGATAAATCTATACATTCACTGTATTGTATCCACTCCAGCCTCGACATGAATCTTATGTTTCATGATCAGCGAAGTGAATGGTCTATAGGATATGGTATACATACTTAGATATTGAGGCAAGCGAAATCAATGAGGAATATTTCCCAGATAGGAAACGATGGCTTAACTTTATCACACGATCTCTCCTGGAGGATGCACATATTATCGTTGCATCAAAAGGCGAGTAAAGCTCTGAACTTGTTTAAAGGTCTTAAACATAAACTATACCGTTCTACTCTGATAGTCTTATACAAAAGTCTTATTAGGCCTCTAATGGAATATGCTGATGTCATATGGGATGGATGTAACCAGGTTGAAAGTGACTTACTAGAGAGTGTGCAGTATGAGTCAGCTCGTGTTGTGACTGGTGCAATAAAGGGTACAAGTAAATCTAAGCTTCTAGATGAGCTAAGTTGGGAAGATCTCAAAATGAGAAGGTTCCTTCACAAACTATCAATCCTTTTTAAAATGATTAATCATATTACCCCATCATATCTTAGCGCCAAGCTTCTTCCATTGAAAGTAAGTCAGAAATCTAGTATTCTTTGAGATCTAGTGAGGACTTTTCTTTTATCCCAGCTCGTACAAATAGATTTAAAAAATCTTTTTTACCATCTGTCATCCTCGAATGGAACCGATTAAACACCAGTCTGCGCACTGCTTGCCAGTCAAGTAACGAGTTTAAATCTAAACTGCGTGATGCATTTTGTGCTAATTATAATCGACTTTATGATGTGACCCTCAATAGACAAGCCTCTATACTACACACAAGACTTCGGCTAGGACACTGTGCATTAAATTTTTACCTATTTAAAATTTCATGTAAATCGTCACCACTCTGAGACTGTAACGATGGATCTGTTGAGTCAATTTCTCATTATCTCTTACATTGCTCTCGATATACCGCTCAACGTCAAACTTTGTTATCACTTTCCGCACAGCTTTTCAAAAAGCCTGTTTCTGATAGTAACAAAATAAATTTCTTTTCGAATGGTTCTCCATATCTAACACTGAAACAAAACCAAAAATTGTTTTTATATGTCCAAAAATATATATTGGATACCAAAAGATTTTTATAGAGCAAGTTACTCTCAAATTATATTATATTATATTGTAATACGCATTTTTTCACTATATTTTTTCTTTCTTTTCTTTTCATATATTTATCTCTTGATACAATATCTTTTCTCAATAATCCTATGTCAATATTTGTATTTTTGTAATTTTGTACTTTTTTCTATTCCTTAACTACATAAATATTGTAAATCAGTACTGTGTGATCTCCCACGATGAGCACAGCTCTTGGAGAAAACTCAACTATGTTTAAATAAAAACAAAACGATATAAATAGACATTGAGGCAAGTGAATAAGGTATATATCCCAAATGGACTGGATATGGTATAAATCCTTAGACATTGAGGCAAGTGAATAAGGTATATTTCCCAAGTAGAATATGGTATAAATACTTAGACATTGAGGCATGCAATTGGATAAGGTATATTTCCCAAACAGAATAATAGACATTGAGGCAAGTGAATAAGGTATATTTCCCAAGTAGAATATGGTATAAATACTTAGACATCAGACATGCAATTGGATAAGGTATATTTCCCAAACAGAATAATAGACATTCAGGCAAGTGAATAAGGTATATTTCCCAAATAGAATATGGTATAAATCATAGACATTTAGGCAAGTGAATATTAAGGTATAGTTCCCAAATAGAATTAATATGGTTTTTAAAAATATTAATTAAAAATACTTAGACATTGAGGCAAGCGAATAAGGTCTATTTTCAATAGAATATGCTATAAATAGACATCGAGGAGTGAATAAGATATTTGAAACACATTTGCTAAAAAAAAATAATATGTTGTGCCGGGCGCGGTTATTTTTTGCCCAACATAAACATCGTTAATCCACTGTTACAAGATTAACATTCCGTAGGCAGATTTGGCTGTTTCTTTACCGTAATCTGTTTGTCATGGAGGAAATAATATTGTTAAACCTAACAACTTGATGAAGGCATTTGAAGCATGCCATAGAGTTATGACCATTTAATGAGTTGTAAATGAGTTTATCTTGAGTTTCAACCCTTATACCGCAATCTAGCTATAGAATAACAACTAGGATAGTTTGGATTATAATTTTATCGATGATAACTATATATTTATTGTACAGTAATCGTGAGTAGAAATAATGGTAAAAAAAATATTATATCTATAATGATATAAGAATTACTATAAATGATGAATGGCGGTGACAGTAACATTTGGCGACAGTGACGATGATGGCGATCATGATAATAATGATAATAATAATAATAGTGAAAGTGATGATTTTGCAATGCCAGGGTGATCACGATGATAATAATAATGATGATAGTGATGATGTTGATGTTAACGCCATGATGACCACGATGATAATGATGATGGTAGTGATGATTCTGATGTTAACGCCATGATGACCACGATGATGATAATGATGATGGTAGTGATGATTCTGATGTTAACGCCATGATGACCACGATGATGATAATGATGATGACAGTGATTAGTGTTGATGTTAACGCCATGATGATCACGATGATAATAATGATGATGGTAGTGATGATTCTGATGTTAACGCCATGATGACCACGATGATAATAATGATGATGGTAGTGATGATTCTGATGTTAACGCCATGATAATCACAATGATGATAATGATGATGACAGTGATTAGTGTTGATGTTAACGCCATGATGACCACGATGATGATAATGATGATGACAGTGATTAGTGTTGATGTTAACGCCATGATGATCACGATGATAATAATGATGATGAAAGTGATGATGCTCATGTTAATTAAAGTCATGATGATGATAATAATAATGATGATAGTGATGATGTTGATGTTAACGCCATGATGACCATGCACGATATCAATAATTAATTTGAGGGTCGTAAGTTAGAAAACTGTAATAGGTCATTGCGTCTCCCTCCTTAAATAAAGACATTGTATTGTATTGTAATTAATGATGAGAAGGTGGATAAGAATAACGGATGATAATGGCATATGCCGATAACTAATAACTATATGCAAAAATTAAAGATAATCACTAAAAGCTTCACTACCGGTGCATGGCCGTAATGTACTACGCTTCTGATACAAATTCTTATAAACTAATGAAGATAAAAATAATGACAAAATAAATTGATTTTTTTACTGCATACCGTATGTACTCGAATAAGCGCCGCATTTTCTTCAAAAAAGTTAATAAGCGCCGCGGTTCAGAAGCGCGCTTATTCGAGGAAATCCGTGTAAGTAGGAAACGCTATAATGTTATTGGAAATCAATTTTCATCAAAAGCTAATATATTCTTCAGTTCAAAGTACAATGGTGACATTAATCGAAAGTTCTGTCAGTTTCTGTAAAATGTTTGCACAGATAGACAATATAACATTAGATAATGGTCCAATTTTTAAATAAGCGCCTCCCTCGAATAAGCGCCTAATTTGAAGAGCGAAAAATTTGATAAACGCCGCGGCGCATATTCGAGTAATTATATAAATACGATATGGTAATCATTTACATACTATTTTTTTTTTTTTTTTTTTTTTACACATTTACAGTACACTATACTAGTAACACACATATATAATAATAATAACTTAACCTAATTTCAAGGTAATAGTAATAAATAATATAATACTACAAGCAATAGACTAAAACATTCTATAACATAAACTTGCATAAACAAGTAAACGTTGAATTATTACAGCGCGACGCACCTTTCCGTGACCACCCCGACAATTAAAGTTGTGTACAAGTTAACCAATCAGAAAGCGAGAATTTGACTTTAGTATGAAAGACACGCCGAGTGACAAACGTAATTATTCCAACATTTCAAAGCGAAGACATGAGTGGAGTGTATAACTTGCTAAAAAAAACTCTCCCAGGAGGTTTAAATTTGAAAAAGTGTAGCAAAAAATTAGAAAAGAGAGGCATTTGTACGCTAAACTAGCTTGTACAAAACTTAGTTGGGTCGCGACAGTATGGCACGTTATGCTATAAACTGCTATAATTAAAAAATATATATATTAAACTTTAATTATTCTATTTACAGATTTACAGACTTTGGTATATAATAAACTTTCTTTAAAAGACTAAAGGGAACACTTTAACAAATGTTTTCTAACGACAGTAACGAGACACTGGGCATGCCACCAGCTACAATCGGCCCTACCAACATTGTGGGCGCCTTCTTTGTCGGGTTCTTAATGTTGGCGACATTATTTGGGAACTTTTTGGTCTGGGCGAGCTTCATTTCATTCAGAGAACTTCGGACAAAGTGTAATTACTTCATCATCAGTTTAGCTGTGGCCGATATCATGGTCGCCCTGCTAGCGATGCCCATCTGGTTGATATTACAGTTGGAACCGGACATTGAAAACCAAACGTATTTGGGTCCAACGATCATGGAGTTTTGGAAGAGTATCGATATTTTCTGCGGTACTGCGTCGATTATGAATCTTGCTGCCGTCAGCGCGGATCGACACCTTGCTATCACTACACCATATCAGTACCATCAATTCCTGACGTCTTTTCGTGCAATTATGGTACTATGTTTCGTCTGGGCGTACGCTACTGCAATTTCACTTCTGACTTTTGTAAAAATTCCGAACAATGGCTATCAGTTTATTATCGTCACGGCAAGCTTCTTTCTTCCTTTGACGGCGATGATAATAATGTACGCGCGTATCTTCGCTGTTGCGAGACGCCAAGCTCGGATGATTACCAAGAATTTGAGTTATAAGACTGATATCAAAGCCGCGAAGACTATTGCGGTTGTGATTGGTGCTTTTGTGGTGTGTTGGCTACCGTTTTTTGTGCTTATTATTGGATTCGCCGTTGATAATGCGTTTTTAAAAGACATGAGGATCTATCGCGGTATTAAATGGATGGAATATCTGAATAGCTGTTTAAACCCTATCATTTACTGCTGCTTAAATCGCACTTACAGAGGAGCATTCAAAAGGTTGTTTAAGCGATGGAGAAAGTCATTCATGAAAACGTTTTTCTCGAAATACATAGAAAGTCACGAGGATGCTAATCGAAATCATAAGTCACCAAATTTGTTGCGAAAATCAACTGATTCTATTGACAATTCCAAGACTTTTGAAAACGGTGGTACAACTAAAACACATCTAATATCTAGTCAAAATGGGGATGAGGCTTTAAGGCAAACTCAAGTGTAGTACATTCAACTGGTTAAAGATAAGTTGCCCGTTGAAATGATCGATTCTTTGACGAGGTGCTACGACCGCAAATGTTATATAGCATACACTGTCTAGCTTTGTACAGCTGGTTGAATGTTGTCTGAAAAGAAGCATAAACTACTAAAGTTGGCATGACAGATAGGGATGCATGGAAAGGCGACTGAAAAAGCGATGCTTGAACTGACCCGAAACGAATTATGGCGACTTCCGACACGGGTGAAAAACGCACGGCGCATGCGTGAAGCAAAACAAAAGACTAACTGAAGATTAGATTGTGATATATTTTGCGAATTTATCTTGTATTATTTGACCAGGGAAAGAAAATAATATCATAAGCACTAACTTTCCACGAACTTTCTTAACTTTTAAGATTTACCAAACGCCGGCAAATCTCCAATGGTTTTATAGTAAACACGACCGTCTTCCGAGCGTGCGCAGTGCGTTTTTAACCCGTTTTGCGACTTCCTATTGTTCTTGACTATCTAGCCTCGTTTTCACATTAACTGGAAAATAGCAGTGTGATCAGTGCGAGGTTGGTCAGTCAAGAAGAAAAGGTATATAATTCGAGTTGGTGCACAAACTGTCTATAATATACTCTAGGTTTCTTAGTCAAAATGCTGAGACTAAATTTAAGGTTTCCTTAGAAAAGACGAGTGGCTGAGACAGGATTTAGTAGTATGATTGATGCCAGCTGGCTTATTTTGCCTCCGTGAGATACTCGTGGAAAAATAGACACTGTTTCGCAACCAAATCCATGTTAATGCTAGTTCGAAGTCAGGCGGAAGCTTTTCTATGAGGGATAGTCCACAAGTGATGCATGCAAAATCGACAACTAAATGACTTTTTTCTTGTTTTAACTGAAGTATCTATGCATATATGTCGTATAATATGTCATGGATTACAATCTTATTGTCCAACATGACAATTAATTCCGGATAAAAAAACGTTTTAGCATTCAAGTGAACTATGTTTATATAACTATTTTTGTTTACATTTTAACAACAGCAATAAGTGAATGATGTAATTACCCCCATTTACAGGCTCAGTTACTTTTCAAAGTGGCGCAGGTAACTATATTGCGCATGCGCATGCATTAAAAAGTTGTCCCAAAATTATTAACGAAAACGTAATTTGTGAGTGGATTGACTTGTTTCAAACCTGTCAAACAGGATTCTGTATTAACCGTGTAATAAATCTTTATGATATGAATCCTTTTGGGTCTGTAAAAAGTCCGCGTAAAATGCAACAATTGAATGTGTTCGCATGTGTACGTACTCGATCATGTATCTTGGCACTTGATGTCCAGATAAAACTGTAGAACCCATTTTTGGTTTGCTCACGCTGTTTTAGTCTCATGCAAGGTATAACGATATACACCGTTTCCGAGAAACTCGGAAAAAAATCGGGTATTGGGTTTCCTGTGTTGAACGGGCCCGATGTTTCTCCAGGGTATCACGACAACACAGGAACCCCAAAACCCGTTTTTTTCTCAAAACCCGAAAGAACGCCTGTTTTGCAGGCTAATCATCATCATACACATATACAATCATCAAATTAGCCTGCGTTGCAAGCGGTTTTATTTTATGCACTCGTCTTAGGTTTCACGCGGCCTTATCGGTAACACAGCTATCCCAAAACAATCCAAAACAACTCCCCCCCCCCCCCCCCCCCCCCCAAAAAAAAAAAGAAACGCTTGCTACGCAGGCTATCATCAGATTAGCATGAACAAGTTAGAATGGGAAATGTCCGAGAAGGGGGGCTAAGCGCCTCCCTCCTTCAGGGGGTTTCTTTCAACATAGAACATATTGAATTTTTATTTTTGCATTACTTTAAAGTTTTATGAATATTGTATCTATAGTAAATAATAAAATGCTTGAGTATCTTGAATATGGTATCTCGTGTTTTTTTAGATAACATTATACCAAATCAAATCGTCCTTGATAATTGTTTGCCCGGCTTTTTTCGACTGAAAGTTCGGAAGAACAACTTTTTTATAAAACCCAGTCTCCCTTAAAAACATGTTCAGTTATTTTATAGATTTTCGGCATTTAAACGGGGCCAACATGTTGGTTTGGCCATGGACGTTTGGCCTAATACTGTACTGAGACAATAAATGAGAACTCATTATTGTATTACACAGTATCAATTAGATTTTATTTCATGGATGTTGTGTTACATAACAAAAGACATTTGTTTGCATAACTTTAACTGTTTTACTTGTTTGTCTCAACGTCGATATTTGGTAATTGCATGGTTATTTTCGGAATATATGCATTAATAAAAGTTTCTCAAGTATTCCAAATTATCAATCACTCAATTTTGTTGAATTAAAGGACGTCCTTCTCTTTCTTTACAAACAAAATAAATATTCTCATAATTTTTGATCACTGACCAAAAGTTTGTTTTCAATAGATAAAGAGGCACGATGACCCACTCAACTTGGTTCTGGGAAGCGAGATGTATTTACTGCCTGAGGTCTTAAAACCTGACCATATTAAAACAAATGGATACTAGCGAGTAAACTAGTGGCTGCGTCGGTGATTGATATAAACGATAGGTATTACAATGGAACCCCGTTAATCCGGCCACCGAAGGGAAAGCCCAAAGTGGCCGTATTAACGGGGCGGCCGCATTAAGCGGGTAAATTTTATAGCAAATGTATGGGCATGCATTTCGTGGGGACCTAAAAAACTGGACGCAATAAAGGGGTGGCCGTATTAAGCAGGTGGCTGTAAGGCGGGGTTCCACGTACAATAAAATTTGTAACACCGTAAAAAATGTTGACTTAACTTTACTGACGTTTCGAGCTTTAGCCCTTCGTCGGAGTAAATTTATTTAAAACACTTGAGTAGAAAAATCGGAATTCAAAAAATTGATACGATGATTTTGCAGCGTCTCCTTGTGTTCAACACGGAACTAGAAGGGCGGCATACAATGGAGTTTTACAATGTACACGTATGTGTATTGTTGGCCGAGTCGTTTTTTTTCTCCAAACAATGACTTTTACAAATTAAACTTTAAGGTGACTCCGACAAAGAGCTAAACGTCAGTATTATCATACCTTTTTTTCATGAATATCAGTAGTGTTTGCGCTCTTACCGGCTTACATGTAGGATTGCATGAAACTTTTCCTATTTTTCTACATCAACTAAATTACCAAAAGTTAAACTATATATCTTCCGTGACCAATAAAGTAACTATGGGAATACTCGAGACAACAACCATGGGAGATCTATCCTTGTTATTTCCCGCCGCAAGAAACAGAATTAATTTTACACCTTTTTATTAACTAATTGCAAATATCTAAATCTTTCGATTCTATACGTCACTTTGTAGAGCACTTTACATCAGAAATGTTTCCTCAAGCTAGTGCAGATCGGCTTAGTAAAAACAAGTCTGTGTAGTTTTAAAGACTTGAAATGAGTCGGTGTGGCGTCCTTTTAATATATAATAGATGAGACACTATGGAAAATGACTAGATGGTGTTTATGGAAACTAGCGAGTAAACTAGTATAGGCTACGCATCGGTGTTTGATATAAACGAAAGGTAATATAATGAAATTTGTAACACCGTAAAAAATATTGACTTAATTTTACTGACGTTTCGAGCTGCTTTAGCCCTTCGTAGGAGTAAAAAGGATGCATGTATTCAGTTAAGCTGGCCATAATACAATTTAAATATCTTTAACGGCAATAAAACCCTTCTAAACGTTATTGATCTTTAGAAAAAGAAACAAGCACGTAATTTTAATGTTTGTAGCGTTCGCATTGTTTCACATTATCAAAATAATACCATTGCTCTGCACAATAGACACAATAGAAGTAGCATTACTTCCTCGTGAGTTTGAAAGTAACCCAGCATGACGTAACGGGTGGAACTTTATCTAAGTATCTCTTAATGACTTGAATGTGAAAGTATAATGAATAACGTACGTGGCTCATTACTCGTTATTAAGAAAACCCAAACATTTGTTCAAATTTTGAAAACATTTAATAAGCAGAGGTAAATATTTTCATCGAGATCAATAGAGTTGTTGTCTGCATGACTTAACCCCCTATTTTTCATTGAAAGAATAGATTTATGAACTCTCTGCGCGCCATTTCCATATTAAAAACAGTCCCGGGGGAGGGGGGGGGGGGGGGGGGGGGGGGGGGCTCCCTTGAAAAATGGATACAAAAAACGGTTTTGAAAATGACCCTAAAAGGTACGCATAAATGAACTCAGATATTGATTTCAGACCCTAAAAGGTACGACCACATTTAACATTTTTTTAATATCAAATTGATAAATACACACTGCTCATCTCATCAAATACTAAAAATACTACAAGACCCTAAAAGGTACGCGAGGGTCTTATTTTCGACCCTAAAAGGTCCGTTGAGCACCCCCTATCCATTTTTCAAGGGAGTCCCCCCCCCCCCCCCCCCTTACCAACAAAGTACAATGTTTCTCCAAAATGATAATCTAACAATACAATCCATAATTTGTTTCAATAATCAATTATTGAGAACTAAAGGTGCCACACGCAATTATCTTGAGCGAAACGAAAATCGACGATTCTGAATAAGCTAAGACAAAGAAACATTGAAAATTATAGACCATTCTTAAAGCTATAAAGCGTCCCGAATTGCGCAAAATATAGTAAGTCTACACGGTTTGAATGTCAATTAGCTGCCATGAACGTAATAAATGTCTCTATAAAGCCGACCACTTATCTTACCTTTTTGGCGATCAAGCTGTGGTTTCATGGTGATTTGAATGTAAATGAACGCCTTTATTACAAAATTGCTCAAGTTCCCACCATTGTGAAAACAACGTTTACGTGTGAATATCGCTTTTATTGTTCTGCAATTACAACACGACTGTTTTGTATTACACAGATGTATAACACCCGAGGTATAACAGCTTCAACAGAGAGAAATCCGTTAAACAACTTAAGTAGGAGTTTTCAGTGATTATTTACTACAACTATTTCATTAAATGGAAACTAGCGAGTAAACTAGTATATGCTGCGTCGGCGTTTGATATAAACGAACGTTTTGAGCTTTAGCCCTTCGTTCATTTCTTTTACTCCGACGAAGGGCTAAAGCTCGAAACGTCAGTAAATTAAAGTTAAGTCAACATTTTTTACGGTGTTACAAATTCCATTATATTACCTATTTTATAAAGTGTGGAGGACTTATCGGACTGCTATAACCAAGCCATGCACTTCTTGGCTTGTATCATGCAATGTCGGCTAATGTCTTTGAATCTGACACAAGTCCCCTTGTTAAAGCTGCATGATCACTGCATGTTATATGTTTTCAATATTTGAAACTCAATCGTCGGCCCTTTTTGATAATTATTAGACACTACCTTTATGTAATTCAAAAATAATTTTGTCACGTGCTATATTTAGGGATTAGTGACGTAATTGGGTATGTTCGCGAATGCGATTTTCTAGAAACGATTATTAATGCAAAATGGGTAGCTAAAAAAAACTTTTTTGAAACAGAAATATAAAACATGATTACAAAATACTGACATATCCTTTGATAACGTTATCAGATTTCTATGTGATTATAACTTTCAGAATATTTTGCACGCTCACGATTTACTGCGGCACTTTTATGGTATATCACTTGTTAATGTTTACGTTATGTATATATATATGCGTGGTGTTCCACAAGTTTCAAAATAGACCCATATATTTTAATATTTCTTTTAAGAAAAAGGTAGAATTATAAGAGACTTGAACTGAAGTGTTTTCTACGATAAGCTTCAGGGTTTTTTTTCTTTTTAGTGCACACATTTATGGTTTAAATGTTATTACTTGTATATATTTACGTTATGTATATATAAGTTTCGAAATGGACCCAGATATTTTAATATACCTTTTAAAAAGGTAGAATTATTAGAGACTTTTAGAATAACTGAGGTGTTTTCAACGATAATCCTCAGATTTTTCTATTTACTGAGCACATTTATGGTTTAAGTTTTATTACTTATATATATTTACGTTATATGCAAGATGGTCAAAAGTTTCAAAGTAGACCAAGCTATTACAAAGTAGAATTATTAGAACCTTTTAAAATAAGGTGTTTTCTACGAGAATTTTCAGTTTTCTGACAGTTAACACATTTATAGAAACCAAAAAAGGCGCAAGTTGAAACCACAATACTTATTACCGACCTAAAGAATGATAAACAATGAGTTGATAACAGATGTAATATCCCGCTAATGGCTTGAATGAATTCTCTACCGAATCGAATTGCTAAACACTAGAAGCACCTATTGTTATCAACACAAAACTACAATAAAGGGTATTCGTTTTGTTTCTTTTCTTGTTTAAAACCGCTACTTTTGGTATATACATGACATGTTTAAGTGCAAGCAAAAATCGGTCTGGTTCAATTTTTTATGATTTATTCTCGTGATATTCTCTTAAATATATTTTACTTTGATAATGATGTAGCTACGTGACGAAATGGTAGGAATTATCATTGCTTCTTCTGAATAAAAAAAAAAAAAACAAACAAAGAAAAAAGAAAGTCTCAGTTTTTTTTACTACAATTTACTTTATTTTTATACATAATTGAAATGAAACGCCAAAAAGGGATATCATAAGTGTTCATTGTGTAGAATTGTCGTATAAAGTTCCGATAATTAAAGTTAGGAATTAAGGAGACAAATTAAGGCCTAAAGCTTAATTATTGTGATATTAAACTACAAAATGAGAAATGTTGTATTTACAAAATTGTGATAAACGATCGACGATAAAAATTGTTTTCCAAATAGGAAATACAAAAGTGGATTTACTTCTTGTGTGTAGTCAAGATATCTGTAAATGTTTGATAGAGTTTTTCTAAAATTGTTATTGATAATCTTTTCGCTGCTGTTCTTAGTCTTGTTATCCTTCTTATTCATTGTGTTACTCTTCTCCTTCTTTTTTCTTCTTCTTCTTTTTCTTCTCTTCTTCTTCTTCTTCTTCTTCTTCTTGACTTTCTTTATGTTCTTTTGGTTTTACTTCTACTTTTCTTATACAGCTCCTGAAGAATAAGGATGAGTTGATACGTAATGCATTTTCAACGCGTTCTTCTGATAAAACGCTCTCTCGCAGAACTGACACTGGAACGGTTTGTTTGGCAAGTGTGTTCTCTTGTGAGTGTTCAAGGTTGAGGCAAGGGTGAATCCCTTGCCGCAGACATCGCACTTGTGGGGCCTTTGACCTGTATGTCCAAAGATATGGGCCTGTAAATTACTTTTCTGGTTGAAGCCCTTTTCGCAGTAAGGGCATTTGTACATTCTTACATCCGAGTGGGTTCTCATGTGGTATTTAAGATGAGTCAATTGTTTGAACCCACGGCCACATTTGGTGCATTTATGGGGCTTCTCTCCTGTATGAATGTAACGGTGGATTCGTAGGTCAGCTTTTTGATGGAATCGTTTGCCACAGAACTCACAGGCATGAGGCTTGTGAGCAGAGTGTGTCCTCATGTGAGTGTAAAGATTTGATGTTCTGTTAAACGTTTTGTTGCAGACAGAGCAGGCGATTTTCTTTACGTTTGAGTCGCTTTTATCTTGCGTTGTTTTCGTTTTTAATGTGTCTTCTTGATTTGCAACGGCTGTTAACCCATTTGACTCGACTTTTGCGGGCGGTGATTCATTTGTGCTTGGTAGTCCTTCTACAGTTTGTAAAATTGCCTGCTTGGAGCCGTTCTTTGAGTGGCTAGCGCTATTTGTCTCGTTCTTGTTCTGTCCCCATAGTTGTAAAGTTTTATTCTTTACCTGAACAGTGGCGGTTTTAGTTTGTTTCTCATGTTCAGCCAGGCTTTGTCTTTCTGCATCTAAAAAATCTTTAAATGAGGGATTCATTCCATTGTGATCATAAAACTTGTTCTGGGTATTCTTGAGCAGTTTTCCGTCGCTGTCGATCTTGCTTGTTTGGCTAAGAAACTGGGCGTGCGCTGGAGAGTTCGCGTATGGACTCATTTTACCTACGTCGATGTATCTTTCGGCGTTTGATGCTCTCAGCGGTATTTTATCAACACCAATGCAACACGGATACGCAAACTTAGCTTCTGGGTGTATTTTGTCCAAGCTGAGAAGAGTCCCTCGGTAAGGAAGATAAGGGTATTCTGCTTGAAATACAACACTGGGATCTAGACTAGGGTATTTGCCCGATCCATATGGTCTATATTCTTCGTAAAGTTCTCTGTGTTTCTCACGTTGGTCTTCATCTGACTTCAACTTTTTGCCAAAGGGAAGTCGTTTAAGATTTGTTTGACTTTCCGATTTCTCAACGTCGTCTTTTTCGTCTTCTCTTGGTGAAGGGTGCTTGTAATAGGGCATATAAGGCGGCATATGATTGTATCCATATCTTATTGATGGCACAAGTAGTTTAACTCCTGTAGTTTCCCGCTCTATGTTTGCTGGTTTCGAGAACGCAGATTTGAATTGTGTGTGAACCCCTTTTTGCATCATGTCTTCATAATATGCTTGTCTGTACGCAGCTTCTCTTTCGCGCATCCCATCTGTAGGCAAATAGACTAGCTGAGACTTCAAGTGTTCTGCAGGGTAGATCTTGGTATACTCTGGTGCTGTAGAAGCGATGTCGTTTCCTCTCAACTTGTCGTAATATAGATACTCTGGGCTTTCTTTAGGGTATCCTATGGAATTGTCATAACGATAGTAGTTATTTTCTAGGATATATTTCTTGGTGAAAATATCTTGCTCTCTTTCACCTTCTCCTTTGCTGTCGCTGTGGCTTCTTTTTGAAGTATAGCGCCCGTTACCAAATTTCCACTCGGCTCTATGCGCATCGTCTTCAATACTTGTAACATCAATCATTTCGCTTTCCTGTCTTGTGTTTTTCTCCTTGTTTTTGTATACAATTTCTCCTTCGGTGTAACTTCCGTCCTTTGTAAATTTGTTTGGGACACTTTTCACTTCAACGCGATGTTCTGACAGGTATTCTTGGGAAAGCTTTTGCTGTCCATTATTCTGAATCTTGCTTTGACCTTTCGCTGACTGCATTGGTTCTATGCGGTATAGTTTGTTGGTGGCTTCTGTCTTTATTACAACAGGAGAAACAGCCTTCGGGGAGTTTGCTTTCTTTATCTCATAGGAGAAATCTGGTGAATCATTCTTTGTTAGATTGTTCTCGCTCCCTCCCTTTTTTCTCTCCTTGAGTATGCCAGCTTCGTCGATTTTTGCTTCCATCTTTTGCAAAATTTGAAGTCAAACAATTTGAGGATATTTTGAGGAAGTTCCTGAAATGCAAATAAGACAAGAAATTTTAATTGGCGGTTTGATTGACTTTTAAGGAGAGTCGTGGAGGAATTTTAAAACTTTTTAATGGTATATAAATGAATATAACTGTTTTACCATTTTACTTTGAATAAAATAAAAAAGAACCCGTTGGATATATACTTATAAACATATATGAAAACATTCAAGAGAACTATACTTGGCACACAAGAAACTCCACGCACGAACACCTCGATCATGAAAATGCTAACACCATTTGCAAAAGAAAAATTGGTTCTTTAATTGTGAGAAATTTGTAAAAACTCCGACATTCTGCAGTGTACATGTGAAAAAACTTTTTTTTTACACTTTATAATGAAAAGTTTAGGTGGTGATTTCACAGTGCAAAGAGTCCCACATTTCAAATCGTTTTCAAAGACCATAAAGAAGTTGAGACCTCGAAACGGTTAAACAAACACTCTGCCAGAACAATCACTGTTAATTCCAGAGTTTTTTAGACTTAAAAACAACTTATTGTTATAATCTAAATGCGATAAAAAGTACCTTAATCTTCAAGAAAGCAAATATTTGGTAAATTGCGGCAAACATTTCCACACAAACGTAACTCTAGTTGATTCAATGTTCTAAAAGTTATCAAACAATTCAAAGCTTCTAAAAGAGCTTCTCCAGACACTCCTTTCCCAGAACACAAAAAACCCTGTTATATATAAAGGTAGTAAAGATCATTTTTGCAGGTTTTAAAACTAATAGCTTAAAAGAACCGCTTACAAAAAGGTAAAACTTCTTGTATGCTTTCATACAAGTATCAAAAACTTATCTGATAATATGAATTAAAGTTTACCTTAACTTGCTTCTTGGGTCGCAGTCACGGAAATCTAGACTTTGGCTAGACTCCTAGCTTTTTATATCCTAAGGCCTGTTTTAGAAAGGTTTATTTGTCACAGCTGTTACAAAAGATCTCATGTGGAGAGTCCTTTCAAGAACACACATATCAATGTATAGTCGCAACCCATGCGATAATAAAATGACGAGTTAAGATACTTTGAATAAAGAACAACATGCTTCGGGCCATTGAACAGAGTGTTTATTAGCCGGCCCCATGGTATGTATAATAGTAATTGTTAGTAATAACAAGCTGTTAAAGTTTTGATAACTTCGAGTGTCATAATTAGCCAATGCAAAGACTGCATCCCTTAAATTAGAGTAGTCAGTGGAGATCTGTAGTTTAACATCCAAGAAAAAAAGTCCAAAACACAATCAACGACGCCCTTAATTCACAATAGTACGGGCAAAAAAAATACAATAACTTTCAAATATTTCTAGCCTTTAAAGGTTTGTGCAGAGTCCTATTTAATGAAGATTAGAAAGATGCTCAATTATTACTTTAAGGGAAAAATATAGCTTAGGACAGGCCGGTAGATAAGAGAAATAACAGGAAAATATAGTGCATATGCCTGACAAAAAAAATATGAAAAAGAGAGGAAAACTTCACTGATATGATATACTTTTTACGGTCGTTTTTTGGTATATTGAACTCGAAAGCTGGAACAAGCATTCAAGCTCACTCATTAAGTTATCATTGTTTGAAAACAGAACCTGGGAAAATCTTCAAGTTTGTTAAAGGCACGCGGTCAGTTCTGATGTACTGTAGACTACTGTAGCGTTGTTATGTAACCGGGTATTGTTCTTGTACAATACATCTGTTAAAGGGTGGTTTGCTCTGTACTCGAAACACAAATATTTACTGATACAACTGGAGATGTTTTATATAGTCAAATGTTTTTTTAACTCATATTCTGTATATATATGTAAATATTGGTTTTATCGTAATGGGTATGTATATACTGTAACAATGTTTTGAGTCAACTTGCAACTACAATAAGAAAGCTTTTAATTTAGTTTTGTTTGGAGATCTCTGTATTCAAAAAAAGTAACAATGTGCTATTCAAATCAAAAATGACTTTTGATTTACGGTAATTTTAATTGGAGGCCACTACTCAGTCGTTTTCAATTGCAGTGAGTAACTGTAGATGCATCAATTTACACCGCAGTTATTTGAGTAACCAATACTCAGTGATTTTTGCAATGAGTAACTGTGGATTCTTTATAATTTACTATAAGTTATCTGATAAACCACTACTCAGTCGTTAACATCTTTATCTGTGAGAACTACTCAGGCTTTTTTTTTCATGCACTACTTAGTTTTGTTTTGTTTTGTTTTTTTCATACACGGGCATGGAATATATATGAGTTGAGTTTGTTTGATGTGTACTTCTCTCCTATCCCACGAGGATTATTCTCCCGGTTATCCGGTTTTCCTCCCTCCGAAAAAGAAACATGTGAGCAAAATATTGAACTTAGAGATAGTGAGTGTGAGTGTGAGTCTCCCCACTTAGTAGGGCACTTGTACCTGCATGCTAAATACATTGAGGCGTTAAAAAAATAGGTAAGGAAAGCAAAGTGAATAATCCGTTGTTTGGGTAACCACTACTCCTTTCCGTGTAGCTTTAGGTGGCTTTACATATCCGTCAAACGGAGCACTGATGAAGAGAGAATAGTAAAATGAGCGCACCGTCGGCTCTCTGGAAGACTAGCTTCGGCTAAAGGCACTTTCGACGTAAAATACAGCTCCTCGCTCTTTTTTTTTACTTAACTCCGTCGTTGGTGCAGTGAGAAATTATGCGTGCACTTCTAACCAGTTTGCCAGTTGTACATTGTATAATTTCTACAATTTTCATATTGTAAATTGTTATGATTACTTTGCAAATTACTCACTATTATTATCAATAATTTAGAGTCCTGACTACCTCTGACGCACGACTATAACAGCTGATAATGAAAATGAGAAATGAAACAGCGGAGACGTTGCAAATTAGCCCATCTATTCTAATTAAAAACAATATTAGAAATTATACTTAACTATCATCTAATGCATAGCACTATGTGATACATATAGATTTAATAAAGCAATCTTTAAAAATATTTTTTAAAACGCGACAATCACGTTTAGTTAAGGATGAATGAATGAATGAATGTTGTATTTGCTCATTTTTTTACATGTATTTTACATATTTTTTTTTATAAACTTGTTATAGCTTACATATATATATATATATATATTACTTTTACTTTATTTTACAAAATTGCTTTTATAATATTTTGAGCGTGAGGGCTAAATTAACTAAAGTTTTCTAGTTAGCCCCCAGCCTTTTTTTATGTTACCATCATGAGCAGGATTAGGTAGAAAAATAAGTGGATACATATATAGAAAATACTAGATACAACACGGAAATGCACACTATATGTAAAGGGGGAAAAATAAGTTTAAAGAAGAAACTATGAAGGATTTGAGGTGTCTGTATAATAATAGTAAGTTGAGTAAGAAAAACTTACAGTCGTTGCGAAGCCAAGAGGTAGTTTTTGAGTTTTTAAGGCTGAAGTTTTAAGTATTTTATAAGCACCAAGCCACAAATAGAAACGATATTTCTTAAAACAGTTTCAAATAAAATGTTTAAGTTGAGTTCTATTAATATTATCGGGCAGAAACAATTAAGAGAATTGAAGAATTCAACAAAATAAGAATTTTTTTTATAAGCAGCACGACTTTAGTGACGTTATCGCACCATAGAACTCCACAAATAAAAAAGAAACATTTTTTTAAAAACTGTTTCGCAAAAAAAAAATATTTCAGTTTAGATCTGTTAATATTATCGGGGAGAAACAATTAAAGAAAAATGACGAAATCAACAAAAAAAGAAGTATTTTATAAACAGCACAACTGTAGTGGCTTTAGCTTATGATAGATAACACAAACTTTGTGTGTCTACTAGACCACGTAGGCGCACCCTTAAGGGGTTAACCCCCAGAAAAAGGGAAGAAGAAGAAGAAGAAGAAGAAGAAGAAGAAGAAGAAGAAGAAAGAAGAAGAGAGAAGAAGAAAATGAAGAAGAAAATGAAGAAGAAAAAGAAGAAGGATAAAGAAGTAAAGAGAAGAACAAGAAAAAGAACAAGAAAAAGAACAAGAAAAAGAACAAGAAAAAGAACAAGAAAAAGAACAAGAAAAAGAAGAAGAAAAAGAAGAAGAAGAAGAAGAAGAAGATAAACGCCATCAACAAATAAAATCGATTTTTGCTAAAACTGTTTCGCGAATAAAATTTCAGTTGAGTTCTCTTAAAATTATCGAGTAATAATCAAAGAGAAATGACGTAGTTAACAAAATAAAGAAATAATGAATGAAGTGGGTAAATTAATATATTTGTGAACGTGGGTAAACAATTACTGATGTACTTTTAAGGTATTAGTGCATGTCATTTGAAAAATTATTAAAACTTTTCATACCTTTCTTTCTACCCAAAACTGTAATCCAAGGTGAGAAACATCACACCTTAGATGTCAAAATTGCACAGGTAACCCAGGCCTTTATTAAAAAATAGTTTTTCCGTGATATCAGACACAAAATAATAAAGTTTTGAAAACAAACTTCGATTGTACTTTTAATCTAGATCAAAAGGTATTATTCTATATATGTATAACAGAAGTTTAATAGGTGTAATTTGTAAAACAAAATACGTTTAGGGAGTTTGTGTGTTTAGTTAAATACTCAAGCTATAGTAACTTTAGATATCCCGTTGAGCAAAGATACCGTTAACGTTAAAAGTTTATTTAACTTGACGCTCATGACATTAAATAAATAGCCTTAAGTGGAGCCACGCCGGCTACATGTATGGTGGCCCTGCCCTTAGGGCAAAATTTATAAAACAAATAAAACAAATAAAATAATTATCATCGTGAGTTTATTGAGCAATCCCCGAGTGACTTATCGTGTCATAGTTCTGCGTTTTGTTTTCTTTCTTTTCTTTTCTTTTCTTTTCTTTATAAAAGAAGTTCTAGTTATACAATAAGAATAAATATAAACGTCGAACGGTCGAAAATTTATATCGCTTATATATTCATTCTGAATTTTCTTTATAAACTCATTTACAGTAAAACCAACTGTACCGACTAGCTGAATATCAAAAACACCTTTTTTAAAAACATCAATAATAAGACTGCGGAGAAGAAATTTGTTTTTGATATTTTAAAGCATTTCATTCTAAGGATTAATTACTTCTAAAAACAGTATGCGTACACTATAACTTTAATTAAAGATAATTAAAATAATCTCAGTTTAATTATTTTCGGAAACTTTTTTGGGAAAATTACATGTACCTACTGCGTGTATAAACAGAGCATACATGCAGACGAAACCTTCAAAATTCGTAATTATTTTTAGTTTATTACATATGCTTTTGAAATACTTTAGAACATTACTGAAAAGTTTTAGATTTTTAGACTATTCTCAGTTTGTGCAAGAACTTTCGTTAATTCGCGCATACAAAGACATACATATACAAAATTACAAAGATGTGTATCAAAATTACAAAAAAAACCCACAGTTATTTACAAGTAGAAAATAGACAGAAAGGATGAGAGGAAGTGTGTGGTTGTCGAAGTAATGAATATTTTCTGGTCGACAACCACCAACAATGATGCAAGAGGATAATATTTGCGATGACTGAATCGAAAACTGCTGAAATGTTAAGCAAATAGAAAACAAACACACTTTGCAAAACTATTATAAGTTTAAGCATAAGCAATATACGCAGACTCAGTGAAGCATTTCTCGACTAGGTGTGAGAAAAGACAAGTCAGCTAATATAAATGAGTAAAACCCAAGTCTGCGTATGTAGTGTGAACCTTGCTGATCCGTCTACACGGATCCGGATACTTTTGAAACCGCATACTTTTCGATGCGAATCGGCCTATCGTCCACACGAATCCAGTGAATCCGGTCACCGAAACCGCATACTTTTGACGGGTGAATCCGAATTGGAAACGATCAACAAAATTCGTGTAGACGCAAATATTTCTATGCGGTTTCAGCCGGATCGGATTTGTGTAGACGAGGCCTAAAACATCCAAATTGCTGACGAGAACTTTTATGGGCCGGGAAATGCCAAATTTTCAGAAACCTATAAATATGCGCATTGTTATACTGTTTGGGATATGTCATTGATTGGAAAGTCAGTTTGAAACCGTTTAGGTCGTCTCGGAAGCAACTTAAAGATCAATTTAAACTATTTGTATTTTATATATTATTATGAATAATCGTTATTATTTATTGGTCGAATTCATTTTCCGAATCAAAACTGAAGATCGAGCGATTAGAAAACGACTGGAATTCATCGCGAAATATCGACGTTTCAAAATCGTTTCAAAGATATGACTTATAAAGCCGCCCATTGACAACAATTTTAATCAGTAATGAGTAGTCCTGGGATCTTAACGGGAAAACATTAGAACTCGATCTTAAACGCAGCAAACTACGTATACAGAAATAACTACGGTCTGATAATTTCCCACAAGCAAGGCTAATAATTTGTTTATTTATGCTGTTTTTTTGTCATGTTTTTTTATATGTTTTATCGTTTGTATGTTCATGTTTTATAATTTTTATATATGTGCATGTTTTTCATTTTTATGTATATATTTTATCATTTTTATGTACTTGTTTTATCATTTTTATGTACTTGTTTTATTTTTATGTACATGTTCTCTCATCTTTATGTACACGTTCTCTCATTTTTATGTATATATTTTATCATTGTTATGCACATGTTTTTTGAAATCTTTTATTCGCGCATTATCTGATGAATAACACACACAATGCTGGCTAAAAGTACAGTGCACGCATCAGAAGTGAAAAAAAACTTTAAAAAAGGTTCATTGAAAACCTTTTTTTTTTTTAATTTATCGATATGTTTACGTAAAAAATTCGAATAAGAATTCGAAAATTGGACTGCTGTCTAATACTCTAATACCGCAGGTCAGCCATACAATAATTAAGTGAGGGTTATTGACCTAATTAACGCTAGCCATTATGTGATATGTTTATATGCATCAACGTCTAATTTGTCACTTGATAAAAACTACTTTGAATTCCCTTACTAACCACTCGAGTTTTTTGTCAGCTTTGGTCAATAGCCCTTTGATCAATTAAACTACTTTGAATATATATCGCACACAAAGATCTCACGTTAATTGTTACTTTTTTAACGCAATAATAAACATATGATGAGAGCAGAATCCTGACACACAATTTACAATACTTTTTTTCCTGCAATCAAACGTACATCTATATAGATATATATATATATATATATATATATATATATATATATATATATATATATATATATATATATATATATATATATATATATATATATATATATATATATATATATATCAAAAGTAGGAGTCAACGTAGAACGCAAGTGCTCGGTCGAAAGGTGTGGTAACACTTACAACATATGCTATATAAAGCTCTTCTTGATTTAATGGCGCAGCCGAAATAGTCCTTTTCACATTTCCGTTCAGTGACCACGAATAATAGTTCCAAGTCGAGGTTCCCGTTGCTGCGCATAGCAAAACTATCATATATCATGCGCAGCAACACTAACCTCGACTTGGAACTATTATTCGTGGTCACTGAACGGAACTGTGAAAAGGACTATTGTGCGTGCATTAAACTTTATTCAAAAACTCATTAATAATTCATGAGAAATTGACAAAAGAAATCGTAACCGTGACACATGTTTTAACTGAAGATAAAGATTCATCCTATACTGAATTTACATAACTTTAACCTGAATTTTATCTAATAAATTTTCATAAATCCTTGATTTTTTTTTTAAAAACACAAAATATAAGTTGTTCAAGCCGTTTAATAAACTCGCAGATTGTCTTTTATCAGGTTAACTTGCCTTCGCCTCGTGGTTTTAAATCCTGATAAAACACTCCTACTCGTTTATAAACATTACTTTTCTTCGTCAAAAGAATCATAAGTAATAAACATCAAAGACCCACAGATCCTTTTGGACGTGCTCACTAGCTACATGATACCCTGTCGTGCATGTTTTGAAGACGAGAACTTGGTGACAAAAAGGTTAATTCAATTCAAAAAAGAAATACTTGAAAATGCAAGAAACTGTTAATAATATCTTGATACGTAGATATCATGGAATAAGAAATTTCTATATATTTTGTAATTCTTAGCTCTGAAATGAAAATGATGGACGTAGTTCATGATAGATAGTTTTTTGTACTGATACAAGAAAAGGCTAATTCGATTGAATGGTGAATTAAGTTTACTCACTAGAAAACGAGTTCTCATGGATTTACATACACCTAGTTCAAAAAACGTTGTCAGAAGGAGATCTGAACCTGCAATCTGAGACCAAAATGAATTATGGAGAACGGCAGTTTTTTCTCATTAAAAATTCGTTGTCTGGCTTCGGATATGGCGATGGTAAATATAAATCTGAAGGTGCTAAGCGCAAAATACAATTCAAGGCCAATTCTTTTCGGTCTCAGATTGTAGATTTAGATCTCCTTCTGACAACGTTTTTTGAAGTAGGTGTACGTGCATACATAGAATCTTTAATGAAGCATTCTCCCATAGGTTTTTTACAGTCTATTAAAAACAAATTAATATAAAGATTTAAGAATGTAGATTAAAACTATGAATATATAAATGGATAATCCAGCTGAATGTTGCTAATATAAATCATCGAATCGACGATGTGTTTTACAAGTTATACAAGTTTGTTAATTTAATTATAATAGGTCAGTCTTAAATCTCTAGCTTAGATGCCTGGGGCCTAGGGTTAGGTTGTTATCCAAACTGTTCAATAATTAAGGTGGCTCGGTACTTGAAAGATCGTTGACCTGAGGCCGTTTCGCATGTTGGCCGGGATTTACAGGTGGTTTTTCCCATGTGCATCATGTCTGTGAGTTGGTGAACGCTCGGAGAATTTACTGCATGGATGGAGCAAAAAAACATACTCCAGTTTTATTTCACCGCTGTACTATTTAAAGGCGTTTTTGCAGAGGCTAAGCCTCGATTTGTTGTCAAAATATTCACAAATTCAAAGCAAAGTACGAAAAAAATTATATTGCTTAACAATATAGAAAACACATTTAAATTCTCTTTGAACTTTGAATAGAGCCAATCCCTGTTATGTATGTGCAAATGGAAACTAGCGAGTAAACTAGTATATTCACTGATGCATTTGTATACCATGGTAGAGATACCTGTTTAACGCATCAGTGATAAGAGAGTTAAACAACGATAAAGTACTCGACCCGTAGCCCGAGGGCGCTATTAGGGCCGCAGTCCACATGCTGTCTTTATATTTCCCAACAATACAAATATAATGACAAATCGCGATTACCCCTTTCATTGTTTTTCTTTTCAGGCCGGAGCTTTTCTCAACTCTGCTTATGGTACCGTAATTTGTGATAGACATATTTACACCTAACTCAATAATCGTTGTCGCAATCAAAACTACAGTCCACACTCTAGATCTGGAGCCTCCTAAGGATGTCGGTAATATCAACATATATTGCACCTTTTTTCAAGAAATATTTGTTTTCCCATCTACCACTGCAACAATTTGGTATGGTTAATTGTATAACACAAACACGTACGACCAAAATATGCTATGAATGAAATGATAACAAGAGACGAAAAACCGACATCCTTTGCAGACTTTACAGTGTGGACTGTTGCTTTGTTTGCGACAACGATTTTTGAAATAGGTGTAGTAAATAATAATAGAGGGGACCCTACTTCATTTTAACTATAGCTATTAGAGCGAGTTTTGCCGAGCAATTTATGAAAAATTGTATGGACATCCGTGCAAAGCTCATTAACATGTTAAAATGCGTTGTGTGAAATCGCTCTATTATCTCATTATCTATAGTGTACTCTATATTAACTATTTGATAGACCACAAGTTGGACGACATTTAGGATAATTGCGCAAGAAGAATGTTCCATATTATCTCCCTTTGAATGACAATCAGCCACCCCCCGCTTTTTAAAAAGACGCCATTATATAACGCGTGAGGTACGCCATTCATTCAACAGGGGGAACAAAGAAAACCGAGGCCATGTTAATTCAATTCTTTGTAGATTGTTTGTTTTATTAACCTGTGAAACACACTTTTAAATTTGCCTTAGTTCCATTGTGTTCTTTTGTCGTACTTCAGTTGACTATCACCTTAACTAAGGCTCTGTCCAAAATAAGGCGCAATTTTTTTCCACGAAAACCGATAAAATGTTTCGCGTTCATATTACGCTGTATGAATGTATATAATCATTTTTTTTTTTTAAGATAAGTTTTCAAAAAGATCTCTTTCCGAATCTATCATATCCGTTTCCAAAACGATCAGTTTTCAAAATGATCCGTTTCCAAATCTATCCGTTTTCAATATTAAGATAAGTTTTCAAAAAGATCGACCCGTTTCCAAATCTATCCGTTTTCAAAAAGATCCGTTTTCAAAACAATCCACGTCCATACTACGCAGTTTAGCCTATGTTTTTTAACACGGTGTTTTTAAAATGTATCCACTCTGTAGACCGCTTGCAAAAAGCTCCGTCTTCATTGAACAATTTATCCAGATGCGTGCAGATTAGTGTGTGGACGAATGGCCTAACCGAAAAAATAAGGCTCCTTTTCTTGAATTCATCTGGAGTAGTGCGAATGGAGCCTAATAGTCTTTATATTATTAGCCTGCGTGGCGGCTCTAGGGTTTGGGGAGAGAAGAGGAGGGAAGAGGGAAGAAGAACTTCTCTCTTCCTTCTCTACACCACCCCTCCCCCCTCTCCCCCAATCCCCAAGAGCCGCCCTGCAGGCTAATATATTATATGCATACAATGTATAATAGGGATTTCGCAACACTAAAAAATCACACAATCCCCATGTGTCCGTAGTTGATATTTATCACACGTGTTTTCAACATTTTGAAATGATTTCTTGATTTAAAACAATGTATGTTATATAATAAACAGATTAATACATGGGCGTTTGTATCTTCTTGTGTTCAAACTCGATATCTCACGCATTCGCTACGCTCACCCATGAAATATCGAGTCGAATTGAAGATAAATGTCATATCTCGCGCGCCCATGTATCACTCCAATTTTTTCGCGGGTTAAGGATGGAGCCCTCTAATGGCAACCCATTTTTATAACTTTGAAAATATACTAGTTATTTCAAACACCCAATGGGCTATCTAAAACTCAAAAAAAACTTGAAGGGGGGGGGGGGGGGGGGGGTCACCTCGCATCTAAGTGAGATAATTATTGCTAAGTACCTAATGATGTAGGCATATTTTTGCGAATTTTAAAGAAATACTTTTTTATACTGTTAAGAGTTACTCAAGAAATAAACGTGAAATTACAAATTTACCGACATATACTGATTTTCGACTATAAGTCATAAAGGGGAATTAAGTTTCGCATGCAGGCAACTATGTTTTATAATATTAGGTAATATAATGAAACTTTGTTACTCCGACGAAGGGCTCAAGCTCGAAACGTCAGTAAAGTTAAGTCAACATTTTTTTACGGTGTAACAAATTTCATTATATTACCTATCATTTCTATCAAACACCGACGAAGCCTATTTATTCTTTTTATTCTCTAGTTTTCCATTTATGTTTTATTATAGCTTTTTGCCCAAAATTACGAACAAAAAGACATTTTGTGTGCATACCGAATTATTTACTAAATGTCCAACCCAACCCATTTATAAAACAAATATATCAACTTAAAAAAAAAACCGAAATCGCACGAAAATTCGTGACAAACGTCACGACGCCGCGTGACAATAAAATTCAAACTCGCTACAAACACAAGGCAAAACACTGAGAAAAACCAAGATTTTGAGCTTAAAATTGACAAAAAAGTCACTTCGACTAGAACTTAATAGTGTGGTAACTATGTATTAAAAGACAAAAAAGGAATTCTATAACATTTTCTTTGTAAAATAAACCTTTTCATCGTAAGATTTACTAAAAGGCATCACGGCAAATCTTCAAATTCAAATAAACAAAAAACGACCTTAAAGCTCTTTTGAAATGGAATTAAGAGCCTCAAGAATCAATTCTATTATATCAACACAAGATCGAATAAGTTTGTGCAAAACATAATTTTGTTTGTAAAAAAACACTTGTACAATTTTGAAGTAAAAACTACTAAAAAGCTCGTTTAGTCAGCCCAAAGAGTCTAAATAAAAAAAGTTATTCAACCAATTTTGAATTATGTTTGTATTTTAATTCATTTTTAATGTTTTCCGTGTGAAAAATTGCATAAATAAATGTCTTTTTCTATCGACCAAAGGTCCACGAAAAGTGCAATTTAAACTGTTTGTTTGTTTGTTTGTTTGTTTGCTTGTTTGTTTGTTTGCTTGTTTGTATGTATGTATGTTTGCTCGCTCGTTTGCTTGTTTGTTTATTTGTTAATTTTGTTTGTTTGTTCGTTTGTTTTGTTGTTTGTATGTTTGTGTTTTCTTGTTTGTTGTTTCAAATTGAAGTGAATGTCTTATGAAGTTGCGCTGTTGAATATTGTTGGAGTTGAAAAGCTTAAAAGCTCAGAAAATTAACGACAGTGGAGTAACAATACAAATTCATTATTATCAATTCATTTGAAATACAGAGAAGACAATTTTCTTGTGCGCACCGTATTACAAAGTGTGCCAAACGATACTTATATTATTTCAGCAACTAATTTAATTAATTGCTTATTTTGAAACATTTTTAATGTATTTAAATTTAAGTTAGTTCAAAATTTATGAAAACAGAAAACGCAATTTGATTTCTGACTTTTTGCTGTTTTCATAATTAAAAACTTAAAAAAATGATTTTCATTCCAAATAAGGTGTTGTCAAGGAAGTTGTAGCTGTATATGTAATCAGCGAAGGCTCATCGATCACTCTCTCCAGGGATGCTTACTCAATTTTTGCTCGTGTCTTTGGCTTGCGAACAGCTTAGCCTTAGCGCGGCAAAAATTCGTTTGTAGGTGGCAGAGGCGTTCTTCTGAAAGCTTAAGAATTAAGAGGCGGAAACGATTTTATGAAGCATTTTATGAAGATGACGTCAAACGGTTTGCATTTGCAAAATCGCGCCGTTGAAGAAACGTCGTCTCCTGCGTTAGACTCCAGTACCTACAATGTACTAAGGCAATTTTGGCAAGTTTTGACCTGTAAAGAATGCAATCGGTGCAATATGCTACTAGTAGGCCGGTATGCCTCGACACTAATACTTATAAAAAATATCCTTAAGACACAGAATTTGGGGGAAACGCTATCGAAAATTTGCATATCTACCCACAATCCTGTGCAAACGAGTTTGAGGAAAACACGTGCCAAGAGAGAGTCTTTCCAAAAACAGCTGTTTCTGGGATCGCTTGATAAAACTGGGAGAAAACCCACCACAATGCCAAGTAGTGAGACCGAAATTTGGCATGAATGTACAATATTTGCTTGAACTGCAGCTGGATGTTTTCGTCTTTTTAAATTAGAAAGAAAGTAGGATATTTTCCAGTCTACAGTGCAATGTTTTCCTGCAGTGTACTTGTCTGACATGAAAATGTGCAGTTTTGTTCTCATGATCAAGCTTTCTCGGAATTAGTTAAATTAAAAAACGGGTCAACGTTTGGTCTGGAACCGCCCCAGGTTCTGATATATCATCCATAAAAGAAAAGACGAGAAAAATGTAAGCGTTACACTATTAAAAAGTACGGAACGACTCTTTCATTCCCACCAATTATTTTATAAAGATCCTGTATTATAATTCTTTCTCACAGTTCTCGTCGATCAACCTCGGCTTCGAGCCCGTAATTGAATTAATACATGTACACATCATCAAACTTGAAACGCTTTAAAATCCCGCGAGTTGTAGTCTAATTGTAAACGGCGATATATTGTACACAATATACTGAGTTTGAGAGACACTAACCGTGAAAAGGCATATTAATATGGAGTTGATTGACTGGGTCTACTGCCTACAAGTAAACTTTCTCGTCTGGAAAGGCGTCAAAGTCTGACAGTTTGTTTAATTTAGATTTAACCCGGGTACCAAAGGCTATTTTCTACTTTATTTATTCTCAATAAACAGATCACATTCAAGTGCTAGTTTGAGCAAATTTGCCAGTTTGATCACTTCATTTAGCGTTTGTAAATTGGACGGTTTGTGATGCTACTAACGAACACAGACGTATATGTCAAATGATAAATACAAATCCTAGTTTTAGGGGCTGTTGAATGAAGGCGAGTTGTCCCTGCTAGCCGGGATAACTCCATTGTTTTGAGTCCCCCGGGGAATACAAAACAAAAGAGTTATCCCGGCTAGCAGGGACAACTCGCATTCATATAAAAAGCCCCCAAGAAACCCTCTAATTCTAGAGTAATTTACAGTTAGAAATACAGTACATTTTGCTTAAGTACTTCCTGGTTGACTCCCCGGACACTCGACAACTGAGACATGTTTTTGCCTTGTTTTTGATACATTGATTCACTGATTCATCTCTAAATCGGTACTTCATTGATCACATTCAATGGACAATTAGCCATTATTGTGTACTTGGTTGCTATTGTATTGTTGAAATAATGCCACGCGTACTTGAATCAAACATTACCAAGAACATTCAGAAACGGATTTGTAAAACACAATCCCTAAAACATCATCAAATACGAAAATAAGCTCCATGATAATTGCCATTGTCACACTAGATCTAGAACAAAGACAGATCGTCTGGACGGACAATTTTTCTGGTGGAAAACGGGACGAATACAATATTTATAAAGACACACAAAAAGCTAGTCGTCTGGTTTTATTGAATTCACACAATTTTAAACAATATAAAGAAACTATAGCGCGTATATAGAAACTAGCGAGAAAATTTTACTCCGTCGTCCGATGAAGGGCTAAAGCTTGAAACGTCTGTAATTAAAAGTTGAGTTAACTGATTTTTTACAGTGTTAAAAATTTCCTTCTATTACTTTATTCTATTAATTTATCCGTTGAGACGATTTTTCCGAACTCTAGTGTCGGAAATCCATTTTTAAATCAAGGATTGAAAAACATAAAAATAGAGAATATTTTGGAATACTGTATATAATATTTATGGTCTATGTTGTAAGGTATTATACTAACACAAATACTCGATCGTTTTTAGCCAGTTTTTTTACTGGAATCATCATATGTTTTGCCTATTTTAAAAGATTTGAGTGATGCCAAAATACAAACTTCATCACATTTTGTGTGATTAAAATTTCACTGTTTTAATAACGGAAAAAGTTCGTTTAGGATAATGCATGTTTTATAAAGACACCGAAAATACCACCCAAAAACGCCCTAAAAATATATTGTTTTTTTTTTCTCTGTTAAAACCAAGAACAAATTGATAAAGATAAAAAGAAACAAAAAAACAGAGAACGTTTGAAGTCTAGTTTACAAATTATTAGCAATCTAAAAACATGATAAAAACCAGTCAAAAAGTTTCAAAAATTTACTTTAAAGCATGCAGAAGCTCGGGAACGGTTTTATCGCAAAACGGTTTTGTCGCAAAACGTACTATACGTATTTAATTGATACCAAACATTCTAAATTGATATTTAAACTAAAACGTTCTGAGTTACATCATTTTGAAATTGATTGACGAAATATTTCTGCATATAGCTAAGCCTTCTATTCGTCCAAAATTAAATACGAACTTTGAACATGAAAAAATATGAACCAACTAGCTGTAGGGCGTACAGTGAAAGAGACTTTCACAACTTTGGTGGTCTCTTTGACTTATAAATTCTCTTACATTTGTAGTTTTATTTTTATTAAACGGCGTTTTTATTGATCAAATATATTACGAATCTTATGTGGTATTTGAATCTGCGTTTTTCTATTGTGTTTGCGCGTCTGACTCGCTTCAAGTAAATTGCATTAAAATAAGAACATCGACGACTAAAATGTCTTACAAATTCTGAAAAATACAATCTTTTAACATACGTATTTAGTCGTGGTTTGATATCGTAAGGAAGCAGTCGAAAATCTATCTCTAGAATCGCATGTCGAATGATGCCGGATGTAAAAAGTTTGATGTAAAAATACAAAACTTCAATCAAACTTTCGTCGCTATGATATATCGTTATGTTATTATTGTTTTTGTCTTCGATAATACTTTCCTAAAATATATACCTTAAATTACCAGTTGAGTAAATATTTGAATCCACTATTACACCCACTTTTAAATGTCTAGTTATGAAGACGTTTGTGTCAATATTTGAAAACTTTCTTGAGAAAGCAGTACATAAGGAGATAAGTTTAGTGCAATGTAAATAAAAATATTGTTTTTTTCTTAATCCTATATATTTTTTAAAGTATTCTTTATGAGAGATATTTGATGTCTTACCTGAAACAGATGCTATAATGTCGAAAGAGCATTCACTGGTGAAACTACTTGAAGATAATGTTAGTTTTACTGCCTGTCAATCAAATCGTTTCCGATTTTAACCAATCACAGACCGTATTGGCGACCTAGCACAGATGGATGTTTTGGCTTGTAGTTTTATTTTCTGCACAAGCTTGATTGTATTTATGTCAGGTTAATTAGTACAACACTCGTTCTTATTCAATCTCTTATTGTTCTTCTCTCAATAAACGACCACGAAGTCTTTTAACAGGAAGAAGTTTGCAGCAAAATTGTTGAGTTCCTATAGAATTCTATCCCAGTAAAAAAAAAATCCCCAAAAACGTCAGTTAACTATTTACAAATCAATTCATTGATTCTATTTAGGTATAAGACCAATACAATTGGATTAAACTGTACTAACATCATTTTTACTATAATGTATTCTACGAACTCTATTCCTTCAGATTATAGATCAGTGTTTTCAATTGCACAATTTCAGTCGAAACAGCTTTTTTTTAAAAACTTTATTTTGAATGACATAAGCTTAACTTATTTTTGTTCGACAAAATTTTCAGATTTTCTGAAGTTTTAGTGAAAATATATTCCCATCAAGTTGCGTTTTTTTCGTTTTCAAGTCAAGTAGTTCGTTTAACTATACTTTGGGGAATCACTAAACTTATCTTAAAAGTTGTTTATAATTGACAGGGTATCGCAGATGTTTGAACGAGAACAAAAACTCAACTCATCTCCTCAAATTAGCAGTACAATTGGGTTTTGCCAAGTTTTAAATAATTCTTTTGTCGCCTAAAAGACAAAGGCGTTTTAAGTCGTGTTTTCTTATATTTAGGACACCGAGAAATATTTGATTGTAAATTAGCTTTCGTTTGGATTAATATCTTATGGTTATTAACTGTCCGAAAAAGAGGCCCTGGAAAATTGTTTTTATAGTGCATTTGAACATATTTTACAGCGCTATATGGATTAATATTGTTATCATTTAATAGCAGGCGTATAATAACATATCTACGCCGGAGATTTAATGATTGTAAATCTTCTGAAAAAGTGGTCCGAGTAATACAATATGTAAACTGAGCACATTTAAACCTTTTTCACATTGTAAAGTGCGCTATATAAATTCCATTTTTTCGCTATAATATCCCACCTAAATTTGTACACAAAACAAAAATTGAGAACAAAAAAAAATTGTATCAACTACGTCAGTAAAAAAGGCTAAGATTTTAATGAGCCGACCTTTCAGACAAACCATCCATCCTTTTTCTAGACTGATGGCAAGTGACCGGGCGAGATAGCATATCGTTTTTAAAATAGAATTACAGCTGAAATCACAATTTAGCCTTAAAATTAGGAATATCGAATTAAAGTTGACTTGGAATTTGTTCATATATGCAGAGAAAAATTTCATTTTGAATTCAGTTCTCCAAGATTATTTGTAATTTGAAATTTTCTTGAGCCTCATTTCACAAAAAATCATGTTTTTAATTTTGAATCAAACGCATATTTTTTTTTATTTGTAACATCGAAAACTATTCACCTTTTCTTTGCAACCTCTTTTATTCAAAACGTTTACAAAACTGTTATTTTAAAATTGTTTTCTCGACTATTCTAAGTTCATGTGGTGCAAATTTCAACTAAAATAACATCGGCCTAAAAACGGGCGCTCTTTACCACCTTAACAAATTATATTCCATGCTTATTAATGTTAGAAATAACACAACACCTCTATAATAGCAACGAAGATTGCCTTTCACACAAATATCAAAATAGAAACGACCTTTTTGATGTTACAAGTTTGGGGTTTGTTTTCCAAATCGGCAAGACAAAAACTCCGAAAAAACAGTTTTACTCAGCGGTGGTCGATTCATATTTGATGTACATTATTGTCTAGAAACAAGCACGAATCAAGAAGAGTAAAAACATAGCTCAAAAACTCAACCCTCGCGAATACTAAATGAAAACTTAATAAGCTTCCATTATGAAACAAAGCATCAACTCCAACTTCCTTCTGTGAATTTACCATTAAGAACTTTTTGGGGAAAATAACGCGATATTTTTCGTGAGAGTTTTTGTATTAACTTTGTTGTTGGTTGTTTGATATCACTGAGCCAGGTGTTTTTATACCGTAATATATGAAAATATTAACATAATTATAGTTTTGAGGTCGTTTTAGGAGCTACTTTACTCAAGAACAATTTAGCAGTTTCTTTTCATGGTTTTATAATTAAACTTTTAAACCGACTCAGGTTATATAAAGTATGTATTTAAAATATATATCGACTGTTTTTAAATTGGAAGAAAAATACAACGCAAGGGAAGTTAGAAAGCGGATTTTATTGGAATATGTATCAAAACTACTTTTGTAAAGTTTTCAAAACTTGACTCTTGTCATTTAAATTTGCCTTGTTGAAAAAGGTGTTTTCAAACTTAAACATAATACGTACAAATTTCTTAGTTTAAAATAGAGTTAATAACTCTGTTTAAAAAGGAGAATTTTTTACTCGTAGTTATACTATATATACTATGTAATGTTTTGACAGAAGTTTATCAAATGAGGAAGATTAAAGAAAAAAAAACTGAATTAAGGCTGGCTTATAACAACTTAAACAATTATTCTAAACATCAACAGCAGAAACGTTGCTGTTTAGACCTATACTATAGGTTGCAATGATGAAGAATATTTCCATAGCGTAGAATAGTAGAATTTGTCATCATTTTGTATCATTTTGCTGCCACATTGATTATTTACTTAGTAGATTTTATCATGATTAATATTCAGTTTTCGTACAAATGGTACAATATCCGCAATGTTTTTGGAACAAAATTATACAGATTTTACTCAGTGGATAACTACTTTTTTTAATAACGTTTTTAAACCGATTTCTAGACTATATATTTGTTTGGCTTCAATAGTTTTTTCACCAAAGCCTGCTTTGTTAGTTGAAAATAAAAAGCTTTGATTCTCCTTTTTTCTTAATCCTGCTAATATAAATAAGTTTCTAGTTCTAGGACCGGTTTTTATAGTTTACCTAGTTGATAGAAGCGAGAATGATTTCGTCACGTCGATTGGTGATCACCCTAATTATAGTAGGGATGCCTCCAGCTTTGTACGCTGTGATTACCGTTATAATATCTGTTATCAAAGACTTTTTTTTTAATTTCATACACATATATGGCCTAAATTATCTCGCTTTATTACAGAGTTAAAGCCAGACGATTGTTTAATATATGCAGTTTCACTGATAATGAAGCTAAAGAAAGACATGTCTTTTGAATAACTTTTAACGAAACTTTCATCTCAAACAACGATATCTTAGGCTCCGACGCGTACAACAAAACATTCAAAGTATGTTTTTTTCCTTAAATCTCTAATAATTACAGCATTTCTAATACGATTGAGTTCGATATTTTCATTAATTTTAGATGCATTGTTGTTTTGGAAAACAAGAGTTTGTGTCTTTAATCTTCGTAAGCCTTTTAAACACACCGGCGCGCGCTCGTATTGATGGAACACGTGCCAAAGCGTTATACACTAGTATCATGCATAGAACTGATAATATATACCACAGCATGTGGTAAACACGCGAGCGTTCGTGCTGAAATACGTGCCAAAACTTTACACACAAATTCTCATGCATAGAACTGATAATATATATAAAACAGCGCTTTACATGTGGTATACACGCGAGCGTTCGTGCTGAAATACGCGCCAAAACTTTACACACAATTTCTCATGCATAGAACTGATAATATATATATATCACAGCGCTTTACATTTGGTAAATACGCGAGAGTTCGTGCTGAAATACGTGCCAAAACTTTACACACAAATTCTCATGCATAGAACTGATAATATATATAAAACAGCGCTTTACATGTGGTATACACGCGAGCGTTCGTGCTGAAATACGCGCCAAAACTTTACACACAATTTCTCATGCATAGAATTGATAATATATATATATCACAGCGCTTTACATTTGGTAAATACGCGAGAGTTCGTGCTGAAATACGCGCCAAAACTTTACACACAAATTTTCATGCATAGAACTGATAATATATATATATATATCACAGCGCTTTACATGTGGTAAACACGCGAGCGTTCGTGCTGAAATACGTGCCAAAACTTTACACACAATTTCTCATGCATAGAACTGATAATATATATATATCACAGCGCTTTACATTTGGTAAATACGCGAGCGTTCGTGCTGAGAAACGCGCCAAAACTTTAATTTACACTCAAATTATTACGCATAGAACTGATAATACACATATTTAAAAACTCGTTGTCGCAGCCAAAGCTACAGTCCACACTCTAAAGCCTGCAAAGGATGTCGGTTACATGGACTTAATTTGTGATTCAGTGCACAATTTTTTAAAGAAATACTTGTATTTATATCTACCACAACATAAACTTGTTATGGTCATATATCGCAAACATGTACAACCAAAATATGCTATGAATAAATCGATGACAAGAGACGAAATACCGACATTTTTGAAGGCTTTAGAGTGCGGACTGTGGCTTTGTTTGCAACAACGATTTTTGAAATAGGTGTATATATATATCAAAGAGATTTACATGTGGTAAACACGCGAGCGTTCGTGCTGAAACACGCGCCAAAACTTTACACACAAATTATCATGCAAAGAACTGATAATATATATATACGACGGCACTTTACATGTGGCAAACACGTGAACGCTCCTTCTGAAATACGCGCCAAAACCTGCAAAACTTTACACTCAAATTAATTATCACGCATAGAACTGATAATATATATACATTTATATATATATATATACCACAGCGCTTTACATGTGGTATACACGCGAGCGTTCGTGCTGAAACACGCGCCAAAACTTTACACAGATAGAATTGCGCATAGAACTGAAAATATATACCACAGCGCTTTACATGTGGTAAACACGCGAGCGTTAAGTTCGTGCTGAAACACGCGCCAAAACTTTACACTCAAATCATCATGCATAGAACTGAAAATATATACCACAGCGCTTTACAAGTGGTACACACGCGAGCGTTCGTGCTGAAACACGCGCCAAAACTTTACAATAATATTAGCATGCATTAAACTGATACTGTATAATATAAGGGTTGATTATTAACTCGGATTAGCAATGAACCAGAATTACCTAAAGAATGAAGTTAAATCAGGATTAGTATTCAGTAGACAGTATTAACTCAATCTCTATAGGCGGTTTAACTGATCATAGACCCGTTTCACGTCATCTGGCTGTACTATTTGACAAAAGGCGCATTTGCAAAGGGATATCCTCAATTCAGAGTAAATTCAAATGTGTTTTCTATTGTAAAGTGATAACATTTTTTGGTGCTTTGCTTGGGATTTGTGAATATTTTGGCAACAAATCGAGGTTTAGCCTGTGCAAATGCGCCTTTTGTCAAAACATTATGGCGACTTTTTGGTATTTAATTGTGTTGTCCCTCGATCATTCGTGCCGATAATGTATACACACCGGACGACTTCTTCGCCATAAGACGATCTATCTGTCCAAATCTAGACGATTTGTCCTTCTTTTACACCTATTTCAAAAATCGTTGTCGCAGCTTAAGCTACAGTCCACGCTTTAATGCCTGCAAAGGATGTCGGTTACATGGACTTAATTTGTGATTTATCACACGTTTTTTAAAGAAATATTTGTATTCATATCTACCACAACAACATCTCGGTTTGGTCATATAACACAAACACATACAACCAAAATATGCTATGAATATATCGATAACAAGAGAATAAATACCGACATCCTTTGCAGGCTTCAGAGTGTGGACTGTGGCTTTGTTTGCGACAACGATTTTTGAAATAGGTGTATAATGAAAGAAAATAGTGTTTCGTATGATCACTCAGGTAGTTTATATACTTTAATCTATAGTTACACTCTAATAGTTTAATCAATATTCTAATAGATTGATAATTATATCTAATAGTCCAATCGTATACTTTACTAAATAATTATCTTTAACTCTGTTCAATGTTTTTACTTAGTCGATTTATAATATTTGCTGTACTTGGAAAATTGTCTTAAATATTGCATTTGTCTTGGAAAATTGTGATAATCATAGCTTGTGCCACAGGGGAAAAGAAGGCAGTCGGAGGGAATATATAAGACCATCCATTTCCTTTTCCATTTCCACACCATTATTACCATTTGTAAATTATCACAGTTCCCAAGTGCCAGCTACGTATACGTTATCCACATGGTTACATGAGAGCTTTTGCGTCAACTGAAATTACGTAAGCACTGTTCAGTTTGAATTTATTTCCATATTGCATTAGCTGTTTAAATAAGTTCTGATAATTTGATAAAATATCATGTCTCGAAGAAGTGTACTGAAGCGTCAGAAAATTGAAATCATGATCAAGAGAAACTAGACTTATATATTACAGGCAATAAAGTTGTTGCACAGATATGATCAAACGTTCCATTCACTATCCCGTTTTGTCGATCAAGTGTTCCATTTTACACACTTGTTCCAAAGTGATTAGCTTCACTAGCTATCAATTGAGTTAACAAAGGCAGATAGTCGATATTATACCTTCCTAGTATGCTCTCCAATCCAGCATCATCTTTGTTAGTGTCTTTCTTAGTGGTGAACAGTGAAGATCCGTTTAGATATTGATAGGCTTCGATGAAACGTTCAGTTCCTAAATTTTCTTCAAGAAAAACTCTCAGTGCTTCAATATGGGCGAACGTTGATTTGGCATCGGTTGCATTCAAGTGCAGCGTTTTGCCGCGAAATTTAAACTTCAATTTAGAATCAGCTGACTCTTGTGAATTTTCTTTCGATTCATTTGATGTTTTTGCCACTCCTGGCTTTTTAGGTTGCTTGTATGAAAGTGTCGAAGACTTGATCTGCGTTGTGCATGCTTGATCAGGCTTAATAGAAAACTCTGACCTAGAAGAGTCAACGTCGATGTTTGTAGTTATTTTCTTAGCTCGTCTTCTTGCCTTATCAATCTGCACGCCTCGGATTCCTTTGAATTTATTAAAAGTCAACTTAGGGTTTAGGAAAGATTCAGATTTGTGCCTTGTTTTGTTCTCTGGTTTATTTGCTTCTGTTGAGTTCGAATCTGCATATTCTGTCACATCGGGAACAGACATCAAAGGCAGCCGACGAAACTGTGCTACTTTGTAAGTTTCACAGCGTTTGAAAGATTCCCTCGTTTCTACCATGGCATCGAGGCGTTGTTGGGGCTGCACTGCAGATTTTCGTTTAGTGACTGTCTTGAATTGACCTGACTCATTCTTTAGGATAGGACATATCTGTTGAGAAAATGCCGATACTGAATTAGATACAAATATTTGGGTTAATGCAGGTGTAAGTCATGATGATGAGGATATGAACTGTGATCTTCTGGGCGTCACTGTGTAGCCTCGAAAAAGAGTGTTGGTTACTTTTGTGTGAATGGTTTGAACCGAGGTATAAGGGATGATGATGAGGTGTATGTACATGTAGTTCTAAGAAAGATTGTTAAGAATAATTTGAACCCAGGTGTAAGTAAGTTGTGATTATCTAGGTGTGTGCAGTCTTGAGAAAGACAGTTGGTGTTTGGTGATTGACATTTGAATGATTTGAACCAAGGTATGATGATGAAATCGGTGACCATCTGGGTGTGTGTAGTCTTGGCAAAGACCGGTGGTGATGGTATTTCCCGAGTTGGATCAGGTTCGAGAGACTATACTGGGTATGGATGCCCAGCAGTTTAAGAGAAAGATGATGAACAGAACAAACTTTCAGCGCCTACTGTAAATAGTAGACGTACCCTACGGAGCTAAGTCTCCAGAGAGGGGAAGATGATGATGATGATGATGATGATGATGATGATGATGATGATGATGATGATGATGATGATGATGATGATGATGATGATGATGATGATGTACCCGACGTTTAAATGGCTTCAATTCAGGTGTAATTGATATAGATGAGTTGTGATCATCTGGGTGGGTGTAGTCTTGGAATAGACTGTTGGTGTTTGGTGATTGGCATTTGAATGGTTTGAACCCAGCTGAAATTAATGTAGATAAGCCGGTTGTGTGTAGTCTTGTGAAAGACTGTTGGTATCTGAAGTTTGAGTGGTTTGAACCCATGGAAGGAATAATATTGAATAATGATCGTACAGAGATGACTCCGCGGGTTGTGAATACATCACACGCCAATCTCGTCATTTTTTAATATTTCAGTGTTTTTTTGTTTTTTGTTTTTTTCATTTCCAGTATTTTTAACGTTGATATAACTATCTTCATTTGTATATTTTTGCATCTACCACCTATATGTTTGTCAAGATCATATATTCAAGTAGAAAGCAAGATATTCACAAATTTGACGGTAATTTTAAAGAAAATGTTTGTTATTCATGATTGTATCTTAAGAAAACTTTAGAATAAGGAGTTAATGCCAAGTAATTACTTTTCAAACTTTGGACAACATGATGGCCCAGTTGGCTATTTATGGTCTTTACAATAACAGTGTCATTCATTTCACGGACGCTAATTGAAACAATGTTCCATTTGGTAACAATAATAGATTGTTTTCAAATCTAAATTAACTTATATCAATCCTATTGTTTGAGCTAAAAATAAAACAAGACGTTTTTAAATTAATTTCGCCGGATATATTTTTGGTGATATTCTAATTTGGACATCTGTTTTGCTATGCCACGGTAAAAATTTCTCACAAACTTCAAAAACAAAAACACTTTTTTCGTAAATATTATTATTATTATCATTGTATAGTGAAGCAATTCTCACAAAATTTCCGATAAGTGTCTCTCATTCCAGCAGAAAACGTTTTAGTCTCAATTGTCGCAATTTTGCCTGTTAGCTAGTTAAGCTTTTATAAAGAGCTATTTTTCATCATAATAATTCTACTATACATTATATCAATTTTCGCAATTTTCTTTTAAAGTGCTATTTATCATCGTTATAATTCTTCTACAATTTAGAATGCAATGCTAATATCATCATTAGTAGGTATAATACCAAAATTCAGTGACAAATTTTGCTAAACTCACTGGTTCAAAAGTTTGTCATTGTTTAACAACAGTTTTTTATTAAAATTAATTACTAACAATATCATCATCTTCTTCATTATCATCATAATTATCATTAATCACAATTATATCGTCGGTCATCATCATCATATTATTTATCATCATCTTTATCACCATCATAATTATATTATGCTTATCATCATCATTATAAATTGTTATAACTTTTTTCAATCAATGGTGTTAGCTCGCACTTAAATTTATCTATATACTGCCGCCAGTGTTTCAAGTTCATTTTACATCTATTTCAAAAATCGTTGTCGCAGCCAAAGCTACAGTCCACACTCTAAAGCCGGTCTGCAAAGGATGCTGGTTACATGGACTTAATTTGTGATTTATTACACGTTTTCTAAAGTAATATTTCTATCTATATCTACCACAACAACTACTTGTTATGGTCATATAACACAAACACGTACAACCAAAATATGCTATGAATAAATCGATAACAAGAGAAGAAATACCGACATCCTTTGCATGCTTCAGAGTGTGGACTGTGGCTTTGTTTGCGACAACGATTTTTGAAATAGGTGTATATATTTTTTTACAGCGTTAAATGTGATATTTCAAGCAAAACCTCCCTATTAATCTCAATCTAATATGCTTCAATGCATCCTTTCAAAACCTAATAAAAACATCGAATAATAGGCAAAAAGGTCAACCAGCTAACGACTGGAGATCAATAGCATGCAGGTTATGCAAATGATGCCGCATTATCGTTAGATTTATAAATAGCGATATTTATTGATATTGGCCCTGGGCATAACTTACAGCACGTGCTAAAATTCGTACAAAAAATTCGAAACATTTCCGTTCTCAAAAGATTGTTAAAATATCTAAACTATTAAACTCAATCCTCAAAGAATAATCTTTATCATTTAAATAATATTATTATACGTGGTGTTAATCGCATGGGTTATTATATAAAGTGAATATATTTTGACTATATTAACCATGCACATATTAAACGTTTTATCTTTGTTAAGTATTGGTTTCTTAAAGCGGTGCGATAGTGCAGAATAACTAGTCAAAACAAAACTAATGGGACTCATGGTAGAGACGTTTTCATTAACCCGTGAAACACACTTTAGTGTATTGCTCTTAATTTAATGTACCTGATTCATTGTTCTTTTGTTTTTATTTGACTATCACACTTCAACTAATACACTTTGTTTCACGGGTTAATGAGAACATTCATAATAGAAAACGAAGAAGAAAAAGACAAACGATAGAGTGATTTTCATATGACCGTGCAAGAAAATAGACCATTTAGTTTGTGGTAGTTGATAAATTAAAGAACAAAAGAAAAAAATGGGTTTAGTATTTACTACTAACTATTAGTTTGCCTATTCTTTCACGGTCATATGAAAATCACTTCAAACTTGTAATAGCTCATTACAAGTGAAATTCCTACAAATGTGAAACGTTTTGCAGTCAATAATAAACTTTAAAACAAGTTTTAGCAATTCGTAAGTGTATCGTTGCCGAGTTTATTGGATGTCATAACATTGCAGTATTTTTTATTCGGTACGAATTGATAATTCTTCGAAGCAAGACTGGAACAATCAAAATTGAAAGTAAACAAACTACGAAACTGTGACTTGTCGAATACACAAAATATCTGACTTTTTCATGGATAAGATTAGCGAGCAAACTAGTATATAGGATGCGTCGGTGTTTGATATAAACGATGGTACTTCGACGAAGAGCTAAAGCGCGAAACGTCAGTAAAATTAAGTTAAATTTTTTTACGGTGTTTACAAATATCATTCTATCACCTACTTTTCGTGGATAAGTTCTCTACCTAAAGCAATTAACGCCTTGATTAATTGTCCACTTTCTAACGTGTTGTTTTAACACGATGAAAAGGATTATCATAATGAGGTTATCGACTTCTAAATCCTTAAATAAACTACGTTAAGAGTGCTGATAACTAGTGGCTAATTAAGATAGTGTTAGTGTGAGGGGGACTGAGGTCTTTTTTTACTGTAAATTGGACTGAACTTGACTTAAACTGTAAATTGAACGTTCTTTAAGTAAGTCATTATCACTGAAGTATATTAGAAAGTATTCTGGAGAACTAAGAAAACACAACATGTGGTTTAACTTAATCATATTATAATTCGACTACTAAACTATTCTTAAATTGAATATAATGAGATCAATTAGCTAGAGTGAGTTGCATCAACAGAAAGCACGGTAATTTCAAACGTTTTAAAAGTAAATCTTTTGACGGAGTAAGAAAAACAGTGAGAATCTAACTCAGCTAGAATGAGTTGCTCCTACAGGAGACGGAGAGGATATTATGTAGGTACAGTATATGATAATGTAATTATAACAATATACATGTTCTAGTTAGTGTGTTATATATATAATAATCACTAATTTTCAAATAGCAATAGTAATAGATATACTCACATTCTCTTTATCAAGATGTTCACGTGATAGTGTCCTTTTAGACGTCTTTCTAGCTCGACGGCAATGGTGCATGTGTTGTTCAAGCGATTCTCTGGCTGCTTGTCTTCGAGCGCGTGCTTGACAAACACCTGGTACTGACGCTGCTCGGTCACGTGATCTACAACCTCTTTCGCCGCCGTCCATACTTCTTCGGCTGTTCTTTTTGGTTTGTTCTTGCTTTAGAGCATCAAAAACACGATGAATGTCGATGTTTGGAGTTTTGTGGCAATTTTTGGCGTGTATGTCTGGTTGTTGATTTTGAGCATTGTCCCTCTCGTTAGGAGGTCGGCCATTTGTTTTTGATTCGGTTGGTTTACTATTTTCCTTAAAAGGAGCAGCTGCTTGAGTAACGCTTTTTATTCTTTGATTCTCGGAATTTTTCACCTCGGAATTTCCACCGTTAACTTTTAGCAGCTCTTTACGTGTGTTTTTACTTTTCGATGCAATTTCTTCGGCATTATTTCTCTGATTTAGAACAAGTTGTTTGGCAATTTTCTTAATAGGTACCAGTCCCTTATCATTCCTACGTTGATTGGGTACCAGTTCCTTTTCATCCATATTCGAATAATGAACCAGTCCTTCATAGTTCTCGCTTTGATTAGGCACCAGTCCTTTATTTTTGTTAGTTATCAGTCCTTTATCATGTTTGCTCTGGTTGGGGACCACTTTCTCACTACGATGTCTTATCAAAGCTGACGATTCAGATTGAATTCGTGTGTGTTTTCTTGTACTTTTCTCTTCCCTCTCATTCACGTTCAAGTTACTTCCACTTCCGTCGCATGCTGTGCTGGAAACTGCAGACCTTCTTCTTTGTCTTGCGTGTTCTCTGAGTATTGATTGTCTTATGCGGTCAGCGGCTGATCCTTCAAGTGCTACGTTGATTACATTGCCTTGTCTTATTGCTCCCATTTCACTTTGACCTGTCTTTGCTTGTTTTGTATTCTCTGTTTTTGGCTGTTGGTGAACTGTGACTTCAACGCAAAGCTTAGAACTACAAACATTGAATGAAATCTCCTCTTTTTCCTCTACAGGTCTTAGCACCGATTCTTTATCAACTTTCCTACCATCTTCTTCCGCTTGCGTTGTTTGTTTTGTTCCAAACCTTCCCATGTCCGAGACTGACATGTTTGGGGGGTCATTTAATTTAAGATTTTCCGTAAAGGTTTTGCAAACATTCGCAACGCTTTCCGATCTCTGCTTTCGAGCTATTGCTGGTTTTTCATGAAACGGTTCCGTACTAAAATCTTTAGAAAGTGGAGCTTTCTGTGATTTACGATTTTCCGCGGGGTTTTTGCGTTCATACGCAACGCTTGCTACGCTTTCAGTTCGCTCTCTTTTAATCACGGCGAATTTTTCTACGTACGGTTTCATTGCAGGTACGTGAAGAAGCTGCTTGGCTGTCGGGCGGTCTTGCGGATTGGCACGTAGTAAGATGTCAATCAAATCTTGCAGGAGAGGTCCGTAGATTCTAAGAAACATAATCATAAATATAATTATAAGTTACTTAATCACACGTAATCGTAATCATGATCATTGTCAGTCAGTATTGCAATCATCATCGTCATCTCAATATTATCACTAATCGCAACCATATAATCGTAATCGCATTCGCAACCAATAAAAATCATGATCATCTCCAGTCTCAATAATTATGATTGTAATAGTGATCGTAATATCACTAAATCACAGGCATGACCGACATTACAATAATAACCACAATGCACCATCATCATTGTCAGTATTGGGTTTCCTGTGTATATTCATGAGGTGGGAAGGGTTAATGTGGGAGCATCACATCTAGTACCGAGTCGTAATCTTCGCTATCCTTGTACGCTTACACTACACTCATTGCAACTTCATAGTATTGATAAGCAATATCGTAATCATATTTGTTATCATTATGTGGTAATCTACCTTGGTATTGGGGTGTATTTGCCGTGTAGTATCTTCACGACCAGTGACGAGAAGCAGCCAGCAGTAAATGGAGGAACTAGTGCAGTTATTTCATACATAACACAGCCTAATGCCCACATGTCACTCTTTTGATTATATCTAAGTAAAGTATATAGTCAAAGAAAGATATATGATTTGAATTACACTTGTTTAAATGTTATCTAGTACAGCTGTACAATTTGACAAAAGGCACATTTGCACAGGGATAATCTCGAGTAAATTTAAATGTGTTTTCTATTGTTAAGTGATTATATTTAGACCCCGTCTACACGGATCCGGATACTTTTGAAACCGCATACTTTATGATGCGAATCGGCCTATCGTCCACACGAATCCAGTGAATCCGGTCACCGAAACCGCGTACTTTTACTTGAATCCTCCGGATACGCGGATTCGTGTGGACGCATATCTATGCGGTTTAAGCCGGATCGGATTCGTGTAGATGAGGCCTTAATTTCCTTTGCTTGGCTTGGAATTTGTGAATATGTTTACAACAAATCGAGGCTATCCCTGTGCAAATGCATATCCCTGTGCAAATGTAGAAAAGCGGTAGAAACTGGACTATTACACTTTATTAATGTCGTTAGAGAGAGGGATAAAAGACCCGGGGGTGGTTGAAAGAATTTCCTAGCTGAGTGTGCAACGTGACTCCGTACCAATATTTAACTTCTAATGCTACTTAATATAATCTTAGCTACCATTTACATTGCACCTTTTAACTAGCGCGCGGTTGAAATCAACAACACAGTTGTTTTAAAGCGAAGATTACCCATACCACTTTACAAGGGAGTACCCCACCCATTGAGAGAAAAGCACGAAATTATTCACAATAATAATGTAGCCACCCAACACTTTCAAGATGTGATACGGCCATTTTAATATAAAGTATTGTTGTCAAGGATACGGCTGTTGTTGGCATATTTCAGGCGACAAGTAGTATGGCGTGCCCACGGTGGTCTGCGCATGATCAGTTGTACTATCCAATATCCGGGCAATTCCAAAATCACCGAGTTTGATGACGCTGCTTTTTGTCAAAAATATGTTCTGGGTTTTTAAATCTATGAATACAAAATAAATCATGAGCCGAGCAGTGCTTTTAAATTAAAACAGGTAGCACAGTGAATGGGTTCTCGTCAATCAACTCAGCCTCGTTAGCGCGTAATATATTCTTTACAATTTGACTGCAACTCGCGGTAATTTTAAGAAATGTACACATTAATTAGCAAACAGTTGAAACACTTCAAAATTCCACGGGCTGTACTGAAATCCTAAAGAATGTATAACACGCTATCGAGGCTGAGGTTGATGAATGGGAAACGTGAAATGGTATATTACTCACGTACCAATCAGATCACTTACCTCGATGTAGAATATTGAAGCCATGAATATGTTTGAGAGCGAGCAGCAGTTGAGTCAACCAATCCAAAATTTGCTGGTATAAATTCAAGGTATAAAAAGTTTAAAAACATAGCAGGTGAGCTATTGCATACAATCAGACTGAGAACTGACAACAAGCAATTAAATGAATGATTGAACAATTGCTTGAATGAATGAATGGATAATTGAATAAATGAGAGAATGGAGAAATGAGTGATTGAGTGAATGAATGAAGAAATGAAGAAAGGAGGAATGGAGGAATGAGAGAATGGAGGAATGAATGATTGAATGAAAGGATAAATGCATGAATGAATGAATGGAGGAATGAATAGTTGAATTAATGGGTGAATAAATGAATAAATAGTTGGATGGATAAATAAACGAATGAAATTAAATGAAAAATTTTTCACTCTATCTTCTGAACGATGATGTCGGCGTCCGACGAAAGCTCAAGATCCAAATAAATACAGTAATACATGGCCTAAAACCTACTCCCATAATACCTTTCAAAATGCTACTGAAGGACAACTTTAATATTCTTCGAAGAAATTTATGTTTGAATTTGATAAAATGGACGAATGAATGAACAAACAAACGACCAAAACAATAATACAAATGAGTTTATAAATGAAATATTTTGTAAAATATAAGTTTGTAACATAAATGTTCTTTTATCTAACCTCTTGTTGAAATAATCCTTGCGATTGTTTAATCTTTGTGTAGAGGTCACCTAATCAACACCATACACAAATGGATGCAATGCATGCCATTGTTAGTTTTTCAATGCATGCATTAGTGTCATGCATAATCACGAGTTGCAATTCATTCATCTGAGAAGCGCCACGTAATTACGTGTTTATTATGCTCATGAATCTGATAGATGCAAGCGTTAGCACTCGAATCTTCAACAGTCAGGTAAGCTTTTTGATTTATTTGTGAGCAGGGCTGTGTGCTAAAATGTTTAATGTAGTGTCAGTCTGAGTCTCTAGGATTTGATAGTACAAGTAGGACACTTCTATCTGTAGCTAGAAGATTCAGAAGCTAAAATAGTGATGTACATATTTGGTGGCTATTTATAACGAATAATATTTATATATTATACTAATAACCGGCTGGAGAAATAGCTACATTCATGTAAATATCCTAGCTGCATAAACGTGCATTTTTACACATTTAAATTATTCCAAAGCAAAATGGCTTCATTATTTCACTATATCGACCGAACTATTTGAGCGAAATTGGCAACAACGAATGATAGAATTATTCATATGTTGAATGAAACAATTTAGTGTTAGCTTTGAAATTTGAAATAAATGGGTTTCTTTAAAACTAATATTCTAGTTTTAATAATTCTATGACAGTATAGATATCAAAAGAAAGATAATAATGCTATAAAATCCATTAAATGAAAGTAAACCTAACTCAAATAACATTCCTACCTCCTTCAGCGTATTCCATAATGATATAAAAGTCCACACCTTGATGTATAGCATCCTTATATCGAATAATATTCTTATGTTTCAGTTTTGAGAGGATTTTCACTTCGTTCAAAGCAAGATGGCGGTCGGTATCTGACATCGTACGGACACTGAGCTCCTTTACTGCGTATTTATTTCCACTTGTCTTGGATTCTACAAGCCAGACAGATCCAAAGGTACCATTTCCAATCATATTTAGCTTATGGTAACGATCCATGTCGGTATATTAGAAAAATCGTCCTTTGCTGTTGAACGTTGCAATCGATTTGATATTTGAGAATTTAAATTTCGCGCGTTAATAAACTTGTGTTTAGTCCCTCTCTTACAGAATACAACAGGTAACCCAATTTTTTTGAAACTGTATTTTATATAGCTTACTATGTATTTAGCTTATTATAAGATATATGGCGCTATATTAGAGAAATTGTGCTTTATTATCAAACGTTGCAATCGATTTGATATTTGAGAATTTAAATTTCGCGCGTTTATAATAGCTTTTCCTATCATATTTTCTAAAACCAAGACAACAATAGACATTTTATTGAGTCAAATATCGTTTTATTGACATGTCCTTTCCTATACAGGGTTTTATACTGAATACAAAAATATATTAATCTGTCCATTCGATTTACATATGTATATATCACTATTCTGAAGAAAATGAGTCTGATAGACAAATTTAGTTATATATATATAACTGATATTGATTATTGATAATCAATTAATAAGAATTAATATTATCCAGATTTAATGCAAATTTAACGGAGAATTAAAATATAAAACGCCAGAAGTTTAAAAACGGAAATAATATTAGTATAATAATAATATTAATGGTCCTGCATGGTCCTTATACAGACATGCAGTTAAAAAAGTAACATTTCTCAAGCATGGATAAATTATGGAATAATATTATTATATAATATAATATTAATAATATTATTGATTAATGATTAGTAATAATAAGGATTAATAATAACCCAAATAAACATTTACTTTAAGTAAAAGAGGATGTGAATTTTTTTCAGTCAGGCATGCATGGAAGTTAGTTTAGGACAAAGGGACAAAGTAATACAGAAATGAAGTAAAAAATATTTTATTTTCTTCTCGCAGATGATTTTTTTTATCCAAAAAATTGATCCAATTGAATTGATAAGAAATAAGTAAAGTTATATGTCATACGATACTGCATATATTCGACTTTTTCTCTTTGTTTTTGCTTGACTTGGTGAGCGATGATTGTTTTTTCTCGATTTGTTTCGGTGAATCGCTTGTTGTACTGGCTTTCTTGTCTGATGGTTTTTTAGCATTGTTGTTGTTATTAGTTGGTTTATCTTGGGTTTTCGTATCTTCAGCTTCGCCTTCCTCTCTTGCTTTGGCTAAAACAAAGAAAAATTTAGAATATGTGGCATGTTGTTATGATGATCGTAGTCGCAGTAGGCCTAGCAATATGTCATTTGCATTACAGCTTCATATACTACTAATACCAGAATGCTTTGCCCACTTTAAAGATGTTACGTTGTTAAATAATTAGTGTCAACTGTTCTAAAATTCTCAGGAGGGAATTAAATAAAAGTCTGAGTAAGAAAGGAATATAATTTCGCAAAGCATTATTTATTACTACCTTAATTCAAAATATAGACACATTATGAGATTATAAGTACACAGGGTTCCCAACCATCCGGGAGTGATATAACTTCTGCTTCTCGTTTGTAAGATGCCTGCCTCGTAGTAGCAGAATATGTAAAATACGATAGATAACATTGAGATAATTTGTGTTATAAGTTGCTATAATTTTTAAATATGTATTATATATTGAGATAATAATAAGTACACAGGGATCCCAACCATCCGGGATGTAATTAATGTTACCTTCAGCTTGTCGTTTTTCAGACAATGACTGCCAGTTATTCCGGTTATTCACAACACCATCGAACATTGGTTTCATGCTCGGTTCAAACTCATAAAACATCTAGATACAACGGGAAAAGTGTTTTCATCAGAAAAAAAAAGATGAAAGCAAATAGCTACACGCACACCTCATTAGCATGTTATTTCACACATAGGCTCAATTGCATTTTAAAAGTGGGTCATACGAAAACGCTCTATTAATGAAATACGGCATATATCATCGATGAAATACGGCATAAATTGTAATATAACTTCATTACAGTAGTATATGTTGTGGCCAGTTGTAAAATACAATACTCGTAAAATCATAGTAAACGTCATATAGTATGTGGCATACGTCATAACTCGCGACATACGTCATATAACTCGCGATGACATCATAGCACATAAAAACATACCTTGTAGATAGGCATACATATAAAGTCAATGAATCCAACTTGCATCTTGGGTAACTCGTCTTTTTTACGACGATCCATCATTGCCTAGCAGTGGGACAACAAATACAAGTCTTACAAAAACCTCAAAGAAGAATAAGAAATTCCCAGTCTTCATACATAGCATCATATATTATGAAAATTATAAAATGAACAAATCTATTTTAGAAAAGTGAATTATACAATGCTCTATATTCCCTACGTACAATAAGTCGATATCAATCGATTAAATATATAGTATAGTTAATTGATATTGATTGGTATTGCGGGTCAATCGATGATCAATCGATTAAATATATAGTAGAGTTAATTGATATTGATTGGTATTGCGGGTCAATCGATGATCAATCGATTAAATATATAGTATAGTTAATTGATATTGATTGGTATTGCGGGTCAATCGATGATCAATCGATTAAATATATAGTATAGTTAATTGATATTGATTGGTATTGCGGGTCAATCGATGATCAATCGATTAAATATATAGTATAGTTAATTGATATTGATTGGTATTGCGGGTCAATCGATGATCAATCGATAGTGAATTAAGTGCATCGATTGGTATTTGATCAATTGACGATACGATAAATGGGCACGCCTATGTCGGCCATCGATTAATCATTGACTGCCAATATCAATCGATTGATATCAGATTGGCATCGATTATTATCGATTTCACCGATTAAGTACGCCAGATTTATTCCATGTATTTGTTCAAACTGTACTTACGATAGGCTCGGAGTGAAGTTGTTCTCTCTCTATATCCCCTTGTTCGAAAAATTCACCGGCAACAAGCTCTGCAGTCTGTTGATAAATTTTGGCAAAAAAATGTTTTCATAGTGTATACAAATCTTAAAAGTAACGTTCTGTTCTGTTTCTTACCGATTCTTGTATCTCCCATGGTTTGGTGATTGCGGCTACGTCACATACTGTCATCATCATTGCACGTAGCAGTTCTTTCTTGGCATCAGTGTACCAATCAGCATCGTGCTCTATTACTGCCTTCTCAAAAGCACCACGTTTTCTTAAAAATAAAATAAAAATATGTGTGTCAAATCAGTCATTCAGCAAGTCGTCCATCAATTAATCAATCTATCTATCTATCAATCAATCTATTTATCAATCAATATATTAATCCATCAATGAATCAGTCAGTCAGTCAATCAATCAATCATCTAGTTAATCAATCTATCTATCAATCAATCAATCTATTTATCAATCAATATATTAATCCATCAATCAGTCAGTCAATCAATAAGTCATTCAATCAATCAGTCAATCAATCAATCAATCTGTCAATCCATCCATCAATCAGTCAATCAATCAATCAATCAATCAATCAATCAATCAAAAATCAGTCAGTTAATCAGTCAATCATTAATTCAATTGACCTATCAGTCAATGGTTGCAAAACTGAAAGGAACTATGGTCTTATTATTGATTAAATTCATGAAACTGTGCCTAGCAATCCAGAAAAACACTTGCTAAAAAAAAAGAAAAACATTTGTCTATGATCTATCCTTAACCATAATTCTTTTCGGTCGTACAACAGCCATTATAGCCAATTCTAAGAAACATGGTTGAAACAAGGTGTATGTTATAATCATAGTCTAACAGTCAATCTGGACAGCATATTGTATCATAATGTACTTACTGGAAATAAAGCGCCAAGTCAGTCGATATAATAGCATGCTCGAGAAGTTTGATCACGTGACGATAATCATCAGAGGATAGCTCAGAAAATATATTGTTGCCCTGGAAACGCAAGGATAAACATAAACACGATATATATTTTTTGGTAAGAAAGTAGGAAGAAAGATGTCATTTAATTCCTGGAATATTCCGGTTCTTCTCTGCGTACTGGATATCTATTGTATTATTTATCAGTAGCTTGCTGTGCAGACTCGATTTTTTGCGCACAAAATACTCGACAAAAAGGAGAGCTTTGTTCCTTTAAAGACACATGGTCACTTACCAACATGCTTTGCGTTGTTTACTTTGATTTGAGTGTTATAATTCATTCTCAGTCAGTTGCATTACGTGAAAACAAATCCTAACAAAACGCTAAACGATTTGGTAAGAGCGTAAATGTCCACTTACATCGTAAAAGATATCAAAAAGTCTGACTGGCACCGCAACATGATTTTCAGAGTCCACGAAATTCAGTCTTTCGCGCGGTGCATGTTGGTAAGTGTCAATGTTCTTTATAAAAGTTGGAGCTTTTTTTGTTTCTATTAAAATAAGTATCATGAGTCCCGTACACAGAAAATAAGCCGAATATTCTGGCCTATTTGCATCTCCAGAAGCCATGTACAGCAAAAACTGATCGGGGGAAGAATAAATAATGATAATAATAACAATGCCATGTTTTAGGAGCATTATCAAAGCTCAATGCTCTTACAAAAAAAAAAAAAAAAAAAAACCAAAATAGAATGATTGAAAAAGAAAAGTTTTGAGTTTGGATTTAAATGATGAGATGTTATCTGTGTTATTCAACAGATACAGGTTTACAAGATTACCTCGCTATTTAGTATCATGATGCAATGGTCAAAATGATGATGTTCCATTGTTGATGTCCCATACAATTGCGCTAAAGCAGATTCCGTTCTAAAAAAAAAAGAGCAAGAATCTTCCAATCACTTAAAGAATATTAGCAAATAATGGAAATAACAGACTGGAATGAGGCGCGAATCCAGGGGGATGAGAGGGGTGATTGTTTTGTAAGCTTGCCGATTACCAGGTGATTACGCGCAGGCATTTCCAGGTAGTATAAACCAATCAGAAGCATTTTTGTCGCATAGACAGCAGTTCCAAAATGGCCACGTTCAAGATATAGTTGTTTCCCGTGTTAACCCTCTATTAATACGTCCTTAACATAACTTTACATTAAACAATTTTTTGTAACTTGGACAACAAAAGAATCTTTAAGGGACGGCTTACTTTGATTGGAAGGCATTGTTAGTCCCTCGGTGATCAAGATCATGGCATAGACAAGCAACAATTAGCGCGAAGCATTCAATATCTGTAAAGTATTTTTTCAATTCTCCAGTCTGTGGAATTGAAAATAGAAATCAACAAATTGACCAATATAGGTAGAATAGGAAAACAACGGAATGAAGGGAAAACAGTTTTATAACTGACTTCGTTGCTAAGCGACCAGGAAATTGACCAAGCACTAGTGCAGGGGCGGATCAAGAAATTTGTCAGGGGTGTCTCAATAGCAAATGAAGGGCTCGTAAGGTGCTAGGGGATGTCCGGTCCCTAAATGTCTTACAATAGGGGTAATTGCGGCTCTAGGGGCTGTCCGGTGTAACTAGCGACACCCCCTAGATCCGCCCCTGCATGCCAGTGCTTCTCAACACGTACCGGTTCGAGTGTTCAGGCAAGTACTATATAACTGCGCACATCACAACACGCAAGTTTTCTTCGATGATATTCAAATTTACATATTTGATCAACATTTAGGGCCTGTTTATAATTATATGAAAGTGAGTTGTCCCTGATAGCCGCAGTCTACTGTTTTGTGTTCTCCGGGGAATACAAAACAATAAGGTAAACCCGGCTAGCAGCGACAACTCGCTTTCATATAAACAGCCCCTAAAGATTCCCTCTGCTTTGAATTCATAAAGCACGCGCCTCAACCAATCAGGATGCGTGATTTCTAATAGTTATTCTATAGTTTATATTGTATGTCTTACCGTTAATATGGTGAACATACTCTGGGCGACATTAAATGCATGTCTCCAATTATGGTATGTAACTGGTCGGTAGTTTTGCTTGACACTTAGAAGCCAGCGAACCAGTGTCTGTGAATTGCATTTTACAAGTTAAAAAAGATAGCTATACATTCATGTTCAAAATTGTTGAGACATTGTAAGATTCTTATTCCTTAGTGTTTTTGTTTGAAGTTTAAAATTATACAAAATAAATACATTTTTTTTGTCATATTTGTATATTATTTCACAAAAAACATACAATCAAAATATTCGGTTTATGGTTTGATCACAAGAGCAAAATTTAATTCCAAATGCTATACCCTTTTAAATAAATTAAAGAAGATCATTTCATTGTCAAATACTGACATTTATGGAGTGTTGACTTATTTATTTATTACAAACCTCATTTTTAACGTGAAAAACTTCCATTATTTCCAATTCCATGAGCATTACAACCGACGCCAGTATTGTCTCGTCATCTGTTAGGGTAGTATCGTCGAACTCAAATGTATATATCTTGTACTCCTTAGCAGTTTTGGCTTTCTTATTCTGTAAACCAAACGTTATGGCTGTTAATGATAGTTTTCTCTCAGATTGAAATAAGAGAAATGAAAACAGAGAAAGAAGAAAGCAGCAAATTTGAAAAAATTTGAAAACTCCAAGTTTGCGTTAATTTACATAATCGATAGCTGGTTAGGGTTGTGGCTTAAATCTTAATTAATCTTCTACGTAAGCCGATACTTCAACTTCTCAGAGGGATCGAATTAACGGGGGACAGGGGACAGGAAACTGGGGACGGGAAGACGGGAAGACGGGAAGACGGGAAGACGGGAGACGATGTGTTACCATAATTCGTGAGACTTCTGCTGGCTGTGCTGTAGCATGATAAGACAACACCTCCATGGCTACAGACTGTTTGGCCAGTAATTTACAAGCTTGTTCGTATAGCATTGTATTATGTATTCCTAGACCACAGAATATTGCAAAAGCCTAGACACAAACAAACAAATAAATAAGATATAACAACATACAAATATGTATTGCGTATTGCTAGACCACAATAGTGCAAAAGCCTAGACACAAACAAACAAATAAATAAGATATAAAACATACAAATACATAGCCTTCGTAGCGGCTCTCAGGGGGAGAGGGGGAGAGGGGGAGAGGGGGAGGAAAGTGAGGAAGAAGTCTCCCTCTTCCTTGTATAATATATTTATTTTATATCCGCAAATTAAAAAAGTTCTTCTTACTGATAATTTTTAAGACGTTAGTTTCTACTGCTATAAACTCCATGAATAATTAATGATAGAAATCATGTCCGTGGCGAAGATTGTATTTAAGATACAAAATCGTCCTGATTTGCATAAGTTTTAACTTGAATTTTGTCGACCAGATTTACTTTTATCTTGACAATTTAAGTGAAATATGAAAGAACTAACGTTGGACTTTCATAAATACTATACAATATTCGCGTCCGTTCTACATGAGATATACAAAGGCTCGTCTTCGACTCGTCGGTGTATATCCCATACAGATCTGCCGTTCATATTGTATATACTACTAAGACCTTAAACCTCATTCTTCACACACAATATCACATACAACAAAATAATAACAAAATACACATATATATAAGCCAGTAGGCTTTGCTTTAGATTGGCCAGCGGTTGCTCACCAACGACGCACTCTTGTTTAAAAGTTGAAGTTAAGATCAGAGTCTACATACCTCAAATAAACTTTCATCAGAATCATAAAAAGGTTTCCCGTCAATTTTGTTTAACAACTGCGCAACACCTGTTGACCAAATGAAGAAGAATTAGAGGCATATGTTGTTCCTAGAAAATTGATATGCTAAGTATATATGTGATCTCGCACGCAAAGGATTGTTTGTCAAAACGAATAGTTCCAAAATGGCGCCTCAAGACAAAAACAATTACTTTGAGGCATTTGCGTTTTTTTTTTTTATCCCTGATAGAGTAGTAGTTATCTTTTATTGTCCAAGTAACTTTTTAATGTTAAGTTATTTTAAGTATTAGTTATAATTGTTTTTTAACGTTTTTTAAGTTTTACCTACCAACTATTTGCTGTTCTACATCAAAGATTGGCATACATAGGATAGACCTAGTTCTAAAACCACTCTCTTCATCCGCCTGAAAGAAAGATACATACTACAATATAACTACCATATTTTGAAGCTTTCGGTCTATGTTTGGTATATTCAGACCAGTTTTTAGTTGATTCATTTATCGTGAAGCCTTGGTCACATTGGCGTCCATAGGTGAGCGTAGTGTTTACAAGTGTTGGTATTGTGATGATAATTTGCCAACCATTTTAACATTAGATTTTTTAATTTTCTTTGTTCTAATAATAATGGTTGGTTGGCAAAACCATAACAAAATACGTCACTGTACGTCCACCTATAGCTTGCCTTGCCATGGGCTGCTCCAAATAGTCTATGATAGGCTTGGGCTGCGCAATCAAATGGGCAAGTATAGCATATAATAACATGTTCGTACCTCGGCATTAAAGCGACTGTCGCTGTAAGCGTCTGGGATATTAAGAGCCTAGAGAAGAACAAAAAAACATTGTAACATGATTGTACATGAGGTATTTTAGGCTTTTAATGGGGTCACTGTGGCATGGGTACTCTTAAGAGCGTAGGACTAGTTTGCTTGTTTGTTTATTTGTTAGCTAATTTGTTTGTTTATTTGTTTGTCTGATTATTTGTTTGCTTGCTTGTTTGTATATTTGTTTGTTTATTTGTATGTTTATTTGTTTGTTTATTTGTTTGTTTATTTGTTTGTTTATTTGTTTGTTTATTTGTTAGCTCATTTGTTGGTTTATTTGTTTGTTTGATTATTTGTTTGTTTATTAATTTGTTTGTTTGTTTGTTTGTTTGTTTGTTTATTTATTTGTTTATTTGTTTATTTGTTTATTTATTTGCTTATTTATTTGTTTATTTGTTAGTTTGTTTATTTGTTTATTTGTTTGTTTGTTTATTTATTTGCTTGTTTGTTTGTTTGTTTGTTTGTTTATTTGTTTGTTTGTTTGTTTGTTTGTTTGTTTGTTTGTTTGTTTGTTTGTTTGTTTATTTGTTTATTTGTTTATTTGTTTGTTTGTTTATTTGTTGGCTAATTTGTTGGTTTATTTGTTTGTTTGATTATTTGTTTGTTTATTTGTTTATTTGTTTGTTTGTTTGTTTATTTGTTTGTTTGTTTGCTTGTTTGTTTATTTGTTAGCTAATTTGTTGGTTTATTTGTTTGTTTGATTATTTGTTTGTTTGTTTGTTTATTTGTTTATTTGTTTGTTTGTTTATTTGTTAGCTAATTTGTTGGTTTATTTGTTTGTTTGATTATTTGTTTGTTTGATTATTTGTTTGTTTATTTGTTTGTTTGTTTGTTTATTTGTTTGTTTGCTTGTTTGTTTATTTGTTAGCTAATTTGTTGGTTTATTTGTTTGTTTATTTATTTGTTAATTTGTTTATTTATTTGTTTATTTATTTGTTTATTTATTTGTTTGTTTATTTGTTTATTTGTTTATTTGTTTATTTGTTTGTTTATTTGTCTATTTGTTTATTTGTTTGTTTGTTTATTTATATATTTGCTTGTTTGTTTGTTTGTTTGTTTGTTTGTTTATTTGTTTATTTGTTTATTTATTTATTTGTTTATTTGTTTGTTTATTTGTTTGTTTATTTGTTTGTTTATTTGTTTGTTTATTTGTTTGTTTATTTGTTAGTTTATTTGTTTGTTTGTTTATTTGTTTGTTTGTTTATTTGTTTGTTTGTTTGTTTATTAATATTACCTGTCCAGTAGATGCTACAAGGGCTGCTATACCACTATTCATTGACCAATGAGTATTCGATGACCTAGGGACATGCAATGCAATTAGAACAATCTTTGATAACTATAAATGATTACTTTAACTATTTTCTGTATTTACTCGGGCTTCTTGAGATGATCAAGTTGAGAATGATATTCAATAGTCTCAATTAACATTGAGAATAAAAAATAGAACACGAATACTTACTTATTAGCTGTGCCTTCATCGCCTCCAAGGTGAAGATCAAAAGCTTTTGAGAATACTATCCCCTAGAAAAGAAAACAAGACAAAGAAGTTTAATGTCAACATCAATATACTGTATAAATTATTGTGAAGTTATAACATGCCATCCTGAATGCTATTAAAAATAATATTAGGTAAAATATCGAGTCATCGAGTATTTCCAATGAAAAGAGTTAGGAAGCTCCAGTTTGTTTCATTCATCACTCCTAGATAGTACCTTGTTATTTTGGACCGAGGTTTCATCGATTAGATTGGATGAATTTAGTAGATAGTTACCTTATTATTTTTGACCGAGGCTTCATCGATTAGAAACACCATACATCGTTAATTAATGAGTTGTAATAAATTGGATACATTTAGTAGATGGTTACCTTATTATTTTTGACCGAGGCTTCATCGATTAGAAACACCACACATCGTTATTTAACGAGTTGTAATACATTGGATAAATTTAGTAGATAGTTACCTTGTTATTTTTGACCGAGGCTTCATCGATTAGAAACACCGTGCATCGTTAATTAACGCGTTGTATTTAGTAGATAATTGCCTTATTATTTTTGACCGAGGCTTCATCGATTAGAAACACCATACATCGTTAATTAACGAGTTGTATTTAGTAGATAATTACCTTATTATTATTGACCGAGGCTTCATCGATTAGAAACACCATGCATCGTTAATTAACGAGTTGTATTTAGTAGATAATTACCTTATTATTTTTGACCGAGGCTTCATCGATTAGAAACACCATGCATCGTTAATTAACGAGTTGTATTTAGTAGATAATTACCTTATTATTTTTGACCGAGGCTTCATCGATTAGAAACACCATACATCGTTCACAATGTAGTAATTCCTGTGCTTCTTCCATAATGTTATGTACGCACTCATCAAGATTAGATTGCTCCTCGAAGATTCCTTTAGCTAATTGAAGCAGAACCTACAATAGCAACCAATCAGGGACGGACCATGCATTAACATTAGATAATTGATCGTGGGGAAGGGGGTTGGGGGGATGGTTGGTGCTGCGCAATTATTTGAAAAAGTGATTTTCCATTATTTTATTTCGGTTATTTAAATTTTCTTTTTAACAATAAAAATAAACCAAGAATAAGAGGAAACTACTTAATAGATAAATAAATAATAATATGTAAATAACCTACAGCATGGCTTAGCCTACTCCGCAGGTAACTCGGACGGGTTTCCTTTGTCATGCGAACCGGAGAGGAATGGTCCCTAAATAAGATCACCCCTCCCCCTTTTGTTCCACCACAGGAAGCCCAGATTCAAGACTTGCCTGCAAAGGACGCTAAGCATGGATAACAGGGAAAGTACATCTCAGTTTTACATGAGAAAAGTGGAGGACTAACGGACTGCTATACAACTAATTCAAAAAAATGTTGATGGGGCGAACGGCGATTGGTGATTGGCGATTGCACGAAGGAAAGGAGCTATGGGTAATATGAATTCCTTCTTATTCGTTTCTAAATTACCCAAAGAATGCCTCCACCGTTTAGCGAAACCTTCGAGACACCCATCTAAGGTCATCGCTGAACGGTGTTTGGGAAATTTAGAATGGAATAAGAAGAAATTCGTATTACCCACAGTCCCTTTTGGTCGTGCAATCGCCAATCACCAATCGCCGTTCGCCCCGTCAACCTTTTTTGAATAAGGTGTATTTCCGATGATCACGTGACGTACCTGATTTCGTTTATATTCCTGTACAGATATTTCAAAGAGTTGAGCATTGGTTATACCGATACCACAGAACGTTAAATAATTCATAAAAACCTACGAGTATAATAAACAAGTAATTAGCACAAATGAAAAGTAGAACTCATTAGAGGCTGAAACGTGCATGGAAAGCAAACCAGAATTTTCAAATATGCAAACTAGTTTTGATATCATATTTTGTATTTAAAGTAATAAATCAAGAACGAGAAATAGTGTTCCCTTCCGATATCCAAACGCAGATAAGTTAGTATTAAAAACGAGGCGATTTTTGCTACCAAACCTCAAACACGGAAGTGATTTCCATTGTTTTCTCATCATAAATCATTAATGAGTTTAAATTATTTGAGTCTATAAATACCTCTTCGTCTTTTTTACCAAAATGATGGATGTTGCCTTTCTTATTGATGATCTGAGCAACACCAACGACCTAAGAAATATTTACAAAATATAAGCGTACAATTATAGAAAGTTTTTATGATTGATTTGCTACTTGCGCATGCGCGCGTGCGGTGTGGCTAAAAGTGCGGCTAAATCACAGGGAGCCCAAGCTCGTCACATGTGATGTTTTACAGTAAATGTATGGAGTCGCGATTTGACGAAAATACCTCTTTCTGGGGTATTTTCGTCAAAATCGCTCTATTTGAGCTAAAACTCAGTCACAGACTAGAAAACAGTTATACACAACTACCTACGTCAAAAAACGTCTTTATTATATATTGTATATTTGAGGCACAGCGAAAGGATATTTCGTGACTCCATACATGCATTTACTTAAAACATCACATGTGACGAACTTGGGCTTCCTGTGGCTAAATGAGTTACGCCCAACTGAGTCTGCGTATATATTTATGTCGCTAGTATGAACAAGGCTTTAAGCCCCGGTCAAACGTAGATGCAAGTTCCTGCAAGTTCTGACTTGCGTTCGCTTGCAAGTGGCCAGTCAAACAGTAGATGCAAGTTGACGCAAGTTCGAGTTGATCTAGTTAATCCCAGTCCCAAACCACGCGTAAATTGCAATTTGCAATGGGAATTGCAGAGACTTGCATCTACGTTTGACCGTGGCTTTAATAAGTAACATATGCAGTCTCAGTAAAGCATTTCTCTACTAGGTGTGATAAAAGACAAGAACAGCTAGTGGGCAAAGCCCAACTGAGTCTGCGTATGTTGCTCATGCTTATGTCGTTAGTATTAACCAGGCGTTAGTAATTCAATGCGTACCTCTCCATCATGGCTCTTGATTGGCATACACAATATACTGTGGGTCTTGTAACCAGTTGCTTTGTCAATCTCACTATTGAACCGAGGATCCTGACAAAAATAATGATTCTGAATTAAGAATAACAATTAGATTTAATTTATCCTCATGTCAAAAACAGAAGGTAGCCCGAGTTAACTGCAAGCCTGAAATTGATTGTGTAAATTTTCATAATTTCGGCATAACGCGTGTTGGCGAATCTTCGCCAAATATTATTAAGGTTACGCACACAGGATATGCAAATGCATGGTTCTTGAATAGCCGTTTTCGAACTAAAATTAAAGTCCGACAAAGCGTCTTATGACCGACAAGTTGTCTGGTGTGAAAACGGGACGAACTAGCCTCCTCCGCATGCAACTCTTGACTCTGGGCTTCCTTTGTTGACTCTGGGGCCCATTCCTCTCCGGTTCGCATGATAAAGGGAACCCAGTAGGTGACAAAGGAAACCCAGCAGGGTTGCATGCGGAGGAGGCTAGGGACGAACACAATTTGAGACGAAAGAGTCGTCTGATTTTATTGAATTCACATCTATTAAACTCATGAGGCGCAATTATAAAACTGACTGTTTAAGCAAACAATCCTTTGCGCGCTTCGAAGTGAGATCACGTTGTTTTAAATGTAATGTACTTTTGGAAGAGAGAAAAGCTCTCAAATCTTTTTACATTTTTTTATGAATAACTAACAACAAAGAAAACACACACAAAATTTACAATTTTCTAAACAAACATCCAAAACTCTATTCTTAGAATATCTAACTGAATTACCAAAAAAATTATTTGCACAAAATGTTTACTAGAACAATTTTATTGAACAAATAATACTTCATACGAACCAATCACAAAGGATTGAATTAACAATAAACAATTATTTGCATTATATGTTTTAGAGCTACTCGTGAAAATTGTTATTATTGTTCTTAATAGGAAATTCCACCTTAGTTCTAGAAGAATTAATGAAAAATACCGCTTGTATTTGATGAAAGAGGCAGAATACCACTCACTACGCACTCGGCGCCATTTTCATCAAATATATACGAGCGGTATTTTTAATTAATTCTTAATTCTCGAATGGTGGAATTTCCTATACAAATACTACATCTTCCGAACCAATCACACAGCAAAAAATGGATAGAAAGAAATAATTTAAGCAAACATTTTCACAAAATAATTACTTCAATTACAGTGAGGATACTCGAAGCGTGAACACTTGAGTGACTTTTATACCATTAATGCTTCTATGTCGTCATGGAAACGATTTTTAAACAGGTGTATGCCCATAATTCCTTTCTGTCTTAAAAAGACATCGCCTCGGACAACCTTTTTGAAAAGTGTGTAACATACAAATGCATCTGACAAAGATTAATATCATGTTACAATTTCATATGTTTCCCTTTAATTTAACAATGCAAACACGTACATTCGGTACATTTAAAAACAGGGAAAAAATGTGGAAATAATTTAATGATATTTATACTAAACAAAAGGGTTTTTATTAGATCTACAACAAAAATGACAGTCGGAAACATTTATGTTTGTAATTGAGCAAACTTACATTACCTTTATAAGAAGATTTTCTGAAGTACAAAAGGCTGTAAATGTCAGGGGAATTAAAGCGATGTGACACCTTATTTTCAAGCTTATATGATTTTGACAATTTTCTTTAATCAAAGCCTGAAAATGGTTTTGGACGCACACCAAAACGTCACTTTAATGTCCCTTATATTTATAACCTTCATTAAACTGTCATCTAGCAAAGCAACCTTTTATTTGAGTTTAAACTTACTGTGGATAAATTGTAATTTTAATGTCATAACAATATGGTAGGGTTTTTTTGGTGAAACAATACAAAAATACAATAAGAATACACAATTGCAAAATACGAAAAGAACCAGGCATTTCCGTGTCAGGTTGAAGTGTTTTCCCATAAAATGTATGTCAGATTATTATATATAGGGTGCCTAATTGGCACATACATTTTCGACCTGATGGTTACTAATGCATTGGTACTTTTACGTGGGTTTTTACAGTATACGTGTGAAACTTATAAACATTGGTTTGAATTTTTTACACCGTATAACAAATAAACGTATGAATGAGGTAAAGCAAATTATCTTTGGACTGGTAATTAAGGAAAGCTATTTATTTGAAACGCTTCCTAAAGCAAATTCAAAATATATTAAATTCGTATTTCTTCCGACTGATGACAAAAAACGTAATTTTAATTTGTTGCTGAAAATGGTGCATGAAATAATTGTATTTGGTATAGTTTTCATTAACAATATATATTAAATTTACTCCCACGGCGGAAAACTAGGATTAAAACATTGTACTTTTAAATTGAAAAGTTTAAATATTTTCATTTTTATTTTCTTTCATGATTATTGAAAGTAATGAAATTATTATAAACAGGAAAAACCTCGTTAAATTCTCCCTTTTTTCTGTTTGTATTAAGAAACTTTTTAATTATTGTTGATTAAAAATAATATTTTCGCTTGAATTTTTAGAATTTCTTTAGGCGAATGTAATCAAGAAAGCTTCGTTAAAATTACTCTAATTTTGTTATTTGAAAAAAAAAAAATTAGTTGATTATAGAAATGGTTCGTACTGTGTTTTTTTTTTAACTTGTTTCACACAAGGATGGCAACCACAACTGGTTCTACAACAGTTTCGCTCGCTATAATTAGTCCCATTTTAACCACTTTTGGTGCAAGATTTCTTCGTTTCTCTGAGTTTCCCCACAGAATACAACAGAATTTAACTGGGTGCTTGAAAATAAAAACGATCCCATGTTTGAGGGGGAGGGGGAAGGGGTAGATATTGCCATTTCGAAGAATCAGAACTCATTTTTGAAAGTAAAAATGGCTGAAAGAGAAAAAAATAAGTTGAAAATGTAAAGTAAAAAAATAATAGAAAAACAGGAAGATAAAATCATGATGTCAGCATTGTGGCAGAAATGACCTCAGTTTAATTTTTTTTTTTTTTTCACTCTAGTGCCAATGTGTCTTCAACTTATCAATCTTGCTAGAAACACTAAATATTAGACAGTACCAACTCGACGAAATTACTGAAACATGATAATTTGAGATGTTTTATGATAAGCTTTATAAGTTTTAATTATCTATCAGCCTAGAAATTCTTCGACTTTGCCAGTTATGGCGTATTTTCAGATTCATCATAAATGCCGGTTCTATTTAAAGATTTTTATTCGATCTTTATAGACCACTTTCATAAATGGCGAATAATAATAATAATAATAATAATAATAATAATAATAATAATAATAATAATAATAATAATAATAATAATAATAATAATAATAATAATAATAATAATAATAATAATAATAATAATAATAATAATAATAATAATAATAATAATAATAATAATAATAATAATAAAAGCATTTATAAAAGCACACGATGATTTACATACGCAAAAGTTCGTGAAAACGTAATGATCGATGAAGATTCGGTCGGTAGATAGAGTCTTTTTTTTCAATTTCAAAGGAGAAATTAGAGTAACAATTATATCTCTGCAGCTGGATACGTTTGTCATGGTAACGACCAAACCCTTACGTCAAAACGCAGTTTGATGCAGGCATAATTGCACTCGATTTTCCTCAAAACAATAATATAAAAATTAAGATATTAAGATTAAAATAACACAAAAAAGAATGTCTTTAATGGAATCGTCTCCGAATGGCGACGGATTGTATGGAGACATTGTTTAATACCTTAGGGGCTATAGAGAATTTTAGGGCATTCAGTAATAAGACCGAATTTCAGCCTGAGCTTTCCCTTAAAGTTTGAAGGCGTTTAGACCGTTTAATTTGAGCCAAAGTCTTTTTATCTCTGTTATACTGATTGGTCTAAGATAAGTACGAACGTCTCAAAAACTTTGAACATTTAAGTCCCACATGTGTGCTGCAACAATGAACCAAGTGTAACTGATATAAGAGCTCTTGATGAAAATCGAAAGCATTCATTTGTCTGTCCCGATAGTCTTAGGTCCTTTTGTGTTATAGATCACATGACAATATGGCCACCACTTCATAATCGTACTTTTAAAATTCATATTTCAATTGACAACTGTATTAAAATTATAGATTAGAATGGCATCAACAAAGGTAAATCGTTTGAGACAAAAATATTGTGAAAAACATCACAACGAGGCTAGCAAGGAAGCAGTTCGATGAATACACATAAATCTCGATAATTTTGATTCCAAATAGTTTCACTTGAATTTTATTTACAGCAACAAACCTTTTCAAAAATTCATATTTCTGCTTGCTCTTTCTGACGGTGGTGCTTATTGTTTTAAGATTAGATATGTATTTTTAAAAGTCAATTGCCATTCGGTCAATTAAGTCAGTTTTGAATGAATTTTCAGCTGCAATTCAAGGCAGTTACACACGAAATGATAAATTGCTGCATATTCTCGCTGCAACACAAAACCCTTCGTATCGGACAAGTTAAATTTAAGTGAGAAACGTTCGTGTGTACGTTCAAAGCGACAAATAAGAGCAAAACACACGAAGCGAAATGTAAACGGAGACCTGTCACTATAAAGTGCTCAAGCAGATATAACGCAAAAATGAAGAGCTAAAAATACAATACAATACAAAGCAGAAACCACAATTTATCTTTATTTACGTCTTAACGTGTTTTGACTTTTTCAATTTCATCATTTTCGCATTTATTAATTGCTTGTTTGTTATTTCAGTTTCTAGCGAACATCTTGAACTATCACACACTGGAAAAATAATAGATTATTGTTGCTACTCATTCTTTTTAGATTTATATAACTTTTTCGCCATTTTTCTCAATTGATTTATTTTCTTGTTTGTTTGTCAACCTATCTTGTTATCAGTTAAGATCTAGTGTAAATGCCTTTTCCAATTAAATCGTTCAGTCATCCATTCAGCTAATGCATATGTATTTGCCTACGAAAAAGTCAACTTGAAATTGAGCTCCATTTTCCAAACAAGGATTCATTTTAACTCTTATAAAACCGGCCGTTCTATATCGATATTAAAGCTTTATGAGTTAGAAAACAAAAGACAATAAAAACTGTGAAATCTTAAATGTATTGTTAGATATAATCCCCGGCTTAATAAAACATCACTTTTGAGATAAATTTGAATATATAATACTAAAGTTACAAAACAACATTTAAATACATCGGCAAAAAAAAACTCAGAGTTAACAACTAAAGCGTGATTTTGAATAAAACAATTTCGGCTGTATATGATAGTGAAAGCCCTATAAATACTAAAATTGTGGTTTCGGCTACAAAAAACCGCTCAAACAGAGCGAAAACGTTCGAGAGTTTCGGCCATATGTTGCCTAGGTTACAGTCGATAGACGATTTGTACATTTAGTACGTTTGTGTTCCTTAATTGCGTCAAAATATTAGATATTGATATTATCTATACCTTCTTAAAATCATGTATCTCTAAAACAAATTCGCTTTCGATTTGTAATCCATTCTTTATATGTTAATGAATTCTCGACCCGTACATCAAGGGAAACCCCGGATTGGAATACACAGTGAACGCGATTTCCATTACGTCTCCGAAATTGAAACACACTGCCGAACAACGTTGAAAAGCTAATCAGGCAGGAGTACATTCAAATTATATCTAGAAGTAGTTAATTATACCCTTCGTGTATTTGGGTTTGTGGTTAAAATCTACATTTTAAACAAAAGACGTTTTTATTTTGAAACAGCTGTTTTTAAGGTCAAATGTTGTTTCACTCACCGAATAGGCATCTTTGATGTTGATAGCTTCCCCAGACTGCGCAGCAGCCCCTGCAATTCCTACTCCTAACGGAACAACAATCTCATCTTCTTCAGATCGAAGTGATTCCTCTAATGTCGATTTAGCTGTAACGTCAAAAAGTTTCGAGACAAGCTCCCTGTGTTCTTTTTTACCTCGCACGAGAAATAGTGAGCAGCGATCGGCTTTCGTCAAAATACTGACGTTTACGAGAATCTTATGGCTTAGCCTGTTTATATCCAGTTCGTTGGCTATGTCACGTATTAGCTCCATGAACAATTCTTTTTCGTCCATGGATTCAAGGTCGGAATGATTCAATATTTTTGTGCCTTCTCCTTTTCCGGTAACTGTTTTAAGTTTGAGATTTGTCACTGATCCCATAAGTGATTTTGCCCGGTTCGCTTTACCAGAAATGCTTTCCCTCTTAACTTCCATAGCACCTCGCGAGCCGGGTCGATGCGACCGGGATACCATCCAATGGTCCACCATTGAAGATGTCGCTTTTCGCTCAAAATAACTCTTGGCAAATTCTTCATTTTTGTCTAAAAAGTGTTCAACGATCTCTGGAGTAAGTTCCTCCTTTGCGTCTGAAGTCATTCCTAGGTTCCAGAAGGTTAAATCTAGATGGCTTCAGTTGATAAAACTTCTTCCGTTTTTGTCGGCTACGGTGGAAAAGGAAGGATGGAATCCATAATGGTTGGAAGTTTTCTCATCCACAATGTTATTGAATAAAGAGGACCTTCGTTCACTTTAACAGAGCGAACATATTTACTCGTACCTGTTCCGTTCTGTTTACATAAAGAGCGCCGAGTTAATTTGCATCTCAGGCGTAAGTTATTCCACAATCGCGTGACGTCACAAATGCTAATCGTACGTCGGCTAATTAATGAATTAAGATCCCCCGCTGAAGGCTCGCGCAAGCTTCAAAGCTTCGACAAGCTGCAAGGGTATGACTGAGACTCATATAAATCTTCCGAGAAGCAGTAATTTTCTGACAAAATAATATATTTGATGAGAATTTGAAGTCCTGCTGAGCGCAAACCGACACTTGCGAACTTTAAATGAGAGATCCTTTTTGATTCGGAATATAAAACCACCATTATTTCGAAAGGTCACTATATAATTTAAAACGTTTGATGAAAGAAATATCTATCTCTGGAACGACCTACGTTAACAATTGTAGCTTTAATTAAAGTCTTGGTTATGCAAAATATTTTAATGAGAAACAAATATATTAAAACAAGAAAAGGCTCAGCAACGAACCATGGGGTCGCGCAAATTGAAAATATTTTTGATAAGAAACTCACAGCGAAGGGCATAGTTATGCGCGCGCGTTGACATCTGATAAATACTAAACAGTGGTTGGTCTTGAAAAAGGGAAGAAAGGCAGACACGAAGATAGATGTCTAGGGCATAATAAGCGCAGAATAATGAAATGTCCGCCTAGAAATGTTTGATTGCTTTTTAAGCTGACATTGATTGTTTTCGGTCTTAATTAAAACTTATACATGTCTGAAAATGCAACGAGTTTTCATTTTATCCATAAAATGCTATCTCGTATTTCGTTTTTTATCAAATTGATAAAAAAAGGAAAATTTGAATAAAGATTTTATCATTCAGGTGGACGTGCTGTAAGTATATATATTGGTTAATCCAAAAACAGCTTTTTTTATAGGATATTTGTTTGAGAATTCCAAAAAATGAACATGATTACACAAAAACATAAATTATATATTAGAATGAAAAATATACTTTTTTTCAAGATTATAGCTCCATCAATATGGACAGGTTTTTAAATGTTTTCCCTTTTAAATTAAATCTGAAAAGAGGCTGAAAAATTTAGGAATAAATTGAAATTGCCTTTTTGAAAAATTTTCGTGCACTACCACTTGAAATCCGGATATTTTGATATTTTTTCTTTGAGTTTGTAAGCACTTGCTAAATGTGCATGCGGCACCGCGTTTGAAAGGCGTTAAATTATTCGTCTTATCCCCCCCCCCCCTCTTATTTGTCCCCTCCCTCCCTCCTTATCAAATGCTGTTCATCTTTTATATCATGTGAAAACTATGGGGCTAATTTTGAGTATCATAATGTGGAATAATGGAATATTTTGTTAACAACTGCTTCTTCAAAAAACGAGCGATGTGTGACATTTTTCGGCATTTTTGACACAAAATTAATTCGAGATCTTATCGTTTATTTATTGTTAATTTCAAATACAAGATCCGATTGAATGCTATCGAACTCTAGCTAGACACATTTACAATTGAGTAAACGCATGACGGGCGCATGACATATTTGCAGTAGAAATTGTGGAACTGATCTCCAAGCTATCTATAGTTAATTTAAACCCAGTTGGCAATATTTACGCGGTACTAAAACCCATATTACAAAGACCTATACAAAGTCCTGCAGTTTGGAAACTGATAATTCATGAAACTGATTACATTGGAGCGAGATAAATTCAAGTCTTATCACATTTGGTATCAATTCCTTTTAAGTTTTCTATGATTTAGGCAATTGGTTTCCGAACTTAAATCATGCATATTCATTTTTTAAAGAAATAAAAACAATGAATTTTAATTTGTCATTTTATAACTCAATCGGATACGCCTATAGAGTTAATTAAAATTACACCATATATAAGACTGAACATTAACTCTGATGATCAAACCATGCTATATTACAGTGAGAAAACTCAAACAGTGAACACTGTTATCAATTTCTGAACCTTCTACTGCATCTACACCTCCAAAAATAATAAGTAATAAGTTCAAATACACTAAGTGTTCGTAATAAATCTTATTTGTAGTCTATTCGCTAATAGGATGTGGGTTAAAAACGTAATAAAAAACTCGAATGCATGTCCTCAGTGTTTACGGAAGAAGTTCGGATTTTTTGTTACTTTATTGCATGTGCCAATGGTTAATTCAAACGTAACCTGATGAAATATAGTTTTATGCATTGTTTACACATCTTTCATTATATTACATATCTTTATTATTTCAGTATCGAAAGTAGCCAAAATAATAAAAAAAAGTAAACGGTAATTAAACTTCCACTACTTTTGAGCAAAATTAAAAACCCCGACAAAACGAAACAATCGTCTAAGCGCTCTCTCGCATTATGATTTTTTGTGTATCTTGTCAATCATTGTCATTTTGCTAGCAGCTGAAATACTTCACTTGTCAATAACAAAGCTCCTTTTTTCCTGTTTTTTTTCTTTCGCGTCAACAGATATGTAGGAAATAATATATACATGCAGTCATAGTTAATAATCTATTAACTATGATGCAGTTGATGAGAAAAAAGATAACAAAACAAAACAAATATGGGTGTGTGCTATCGTTTTCATTTTTGATGCCTTTTTATTTTATTTTTTGAAATTTAACTATGATAACTCTTTTACTCCGACGAAGGGCTAAAGCTCGAAACGTCAGTAAAGTTAAGTCAACACTTTTTACTGTACTGTGTTACAAATTTCATTATATTACCTATCGTTTATATCAAACACCGACGCAGCCAATACAAGTTTACTCGCTAGTTTACATTAATATGATTTATAATGTATTTTGCAATTCTAGAAATGACCTTTCGTGCAAATTGCTTTTCAATTTGGTAAATTCTAATTATTTTTACAAACGATTATGATGTATGGCTTGTGATTTTTTCCTGTCATTATGGATAATAAAACAAACCACCCTTTAACTCAATGGCCCTTCTCTCAATGGCCACACTGGAGTACGTACAGATCGCCTTTAAATGTTGCGCCTAAATAATGTCAATTCAATAAAATCAGGAAAACTTTTCGTCACGTTTTCACACCAAACGACTTATCCCCGTCATAAAACGATTTGTTCGTCATAAGACGATCGACTTGTCCCCGTCATAAGACGATTTGTTCGTCATAAGACAATTTGTTCGTCATAAGACAATTTGTCCGTCCAGACATGTACTGTGTTCGTCTTCTAGAATGAAAGCGGCTAATGGTTTGCTTATAATAATAATAATAATATATTTATATAGCGCCTTTTCCAAAGCTCAAGGCGCTTTACAGTATATACAGAAAAATATAAAAACTACAAGCATGATATATATATATATATATAAAAATATATGTTAATATAAAAATTAGTGAAAATTACATTTAATTAAATTACAGATAGTAAATATATATATATTGATATAGATATTGATATTGTTTAAATTTTAAAATGTTCTTTGATGTCTAAAATAAAAAATGTCAGCAATAGGCTAAGATAAAAAAATGTGTTTTTAGTTTTGTTTTAAATTTGTTTAAAGTTTCGCAGGACTTGACATCGTCAGGCAAAGCATTCCACAACTTAGGTGCTGCAATACTAAAGGCACGATCGCCTTATGTAGCTGTGTTTGAGGCTGGGACATTAAGTAGAGATCTTTTTGCAGAGCGCAGAGAACGTGAGGGGCAATATTTCACCAACAAATATTTTATGTAGACAGGAGCAAGTCCATTGAGAGCTTTGTAAGTCATAAGTAGGACCTTAAACATTATACGGTACTTTACAGGAAGCCAATGAAGTTCCTTCATCAATGGAGTAACATGAGTATATTTGCTTTGTCTAAAAATGAGTCTTGCTGCGCAATTTTGAACCAGTTGAAGCTTGTTAATGAGGTATTTTGGGAGGCTTATAAAACTAATGAATACAACCATCATTGGTCGTTTTGAATTAATTCAAGATACACTTTTTTAAAAAGCGTTGACCACAAAATAAAAATTAGAAAAAGGTTTTTTTAATTCCATAAATCGTAATTGGCACAGCCAATGCATAGATAAAACTCCTAGCTAGGGCTGCAAAGGATGTCGGTATTTTGTATCTTGCATTGTTTGTAGATTCATCAAATAACTTGCATGTAATTAATAATATTTCGGTAACAAGCACGTGTAAGAATGATTTTAATTGACATATACTTTGCAAGCTTTAAGCTAGAGTGTTGACTGTTTTGAATTGTTGTCGCAATCAAAGGTACAGTCCACACTTTGAAGCCCGCAAAGGTTGTCGGTATTTCTTCTCTTGGTCATCGATTTATTCATAGTATATTTTAATTGTACGTGTTTGTGTTATATGACCATAACAAGTTGTTACAGTGGAAGATGATTAAACAAATATTTATTGAAAAACGTGTAATAAATCACAAATTCTGTTCATATTACCGACATCCTTTGCGAATTCAGAGTGTGGACTGTAGCTTCGGCTGCGACAACGATTATTGAAATAGCTAGGTGTATAAGCCAAGAAAATCTCGCAAGTACAGTTTTATTCTAGTCACAATTACGTCTCACCTCACACGTGCCGAGACAAATGACTTGCACAGAACCGCCTATACCGATTACTCCATTTTAAATAATTATTTTAATGCGTCCGGCTTAAGTGAAGAATACTATAATGACAGAGTTCGGACTAACCGACAAATTATAATTAAGTGAACATATCAGTTTTCTTTAAAAGGCGAAGCGGCTTGTAAGTTGTTATTTTTTTAAATACCTGAAGCTATTAGTCGGCAAATCAGAGAGGCATGGTTTCAAGTGCGCTAGAATGAAGAAGAATACTGGAATGTGTATCGTGCGTGTGCAAATCGTTCCTACAAATTGTTCTTTTCCGTTATTCGATGATGTTTGTGATGATGACGATTATAAAATTGATGATGATGGCGGTGGTGGTGGTGGTGGTATTATATAGCAGCCACTCAGAATTTGACCATCACATTTCTAGCACAAGATTGCTATTTTTGTTCAATTATATGATGATGATGGTGGTGGTGGTGGTGGTGGTGGTAGTGGTGGTGGTGGTGGTGGTGGTGGTGGTATTATATAGCAGCCACTCAGTATTTGACCATCACATTTCTAGCACAAGATTGCTATTTTTGTTCAGTTATATGATGATGATGCAGGTGGTGATATATAACAGCTACTCCGGCAGTATTTGAACATCACATTTCTAGCACATGATTGCTATTTTTGTTATATATATGATGATGATGGTGGTGGTGGTGATGATGATGATAGTGATATATAACAGCTACTCAGTATTACCATCACATTTCTAGCTAGCAATGCATGAAACCAAGTCGATTAAAATATATAATAAATCTGTGAGCAGAGGTTGTTTTCTCTTACCCTTAAAATAATACACAAATTCAAAATAGAAATAAACGTTAAAACATATTAATGGCGCAGCTAATCAACTTAATTATGTATACTAATGCATAAAACTGACGATAAGAATGATCTCAAAGTTAACAACGGAGTGATCGAATCTTACTTATCTCATCAGTAAAGCCGCCGACCAACGTGGAGAAGAACATTATATTCGATTCACTTTGTATTTGTTAAAATTAATATCGTTTTGCTCTTTTTTCAAGCCGCACACTTTTAATTATACATATGAAAAGCTTAGACAGTAATAGTCGGTTTTGGAAGTGAGATAAGATTTAATTATGCACGAGGCGCTCTTTTTAAAGCGGAAATAAAATGAGCATGCGGTTGAACTACTGGCTAGTGTGCGCTTAGCCTGCTCTCTCTTAGCGGCTCTCTCTAGGGGACTGAGGAGAGAGAAAGTAAGGGACAGCCTGCAATGGAGTGTGCGCTAGTTCGGCTTAATAAACTATACGGTCAATTTTCCAGTGATTGTTTGTCATCCGAGGCAACTCCACAGGACATGCGCAGATCAAGGGAGGATGATATGACGTGGGCGTGACAGTCTTGTGTACCGAAAAAGCCTCAAAGGTAGTCGAAATGGATGTGTCAAGGAATTTTTTTACCCCTACAAATAAATGAAAACTGGCGAGTAAACTAGTATATGCTACGTCGGTGTTTGGTATAAACGAAATACTTTTGCTTAAACCAAATGATAGGTAATAGAATGAAATTTGTATGCTCGTAAAAAATGTTAACCTTTTTTTTTAATTACTGACGTTTCGAGCTTTAGCCCTTCGTGGGAGTAAAAAGGTACTGTTTATTTAATTAATTTAATTTAATATTAATTTAATATTGTTTATTTAATTAGTTAAGAGAGAACCATGGAGTATTTAGTAACTTTTACAGTAGTTTTTATTTATTATTTTGTTGTTTTTTATTATTTCCATATATCGATACATTTTTATATCTCTGAACAATATGAAATTTTCGTAACTTTGTTTATATTTATATTTATTTTCCTTTTTAAAACATTTTTATTAATTATATAGATTTAGCTTAGCTTTCATTCCATATACTGTATATAGAATGTTATCAATCATAATTTTTTTTTCCTTCTAAAATTGTAAAGCGGTGTTGAGCTTTTGTAATTGTCGCTATATAAAATAAAGTTGTTATTATTTATTATTATTATTATTATTTGTGGTGAAAATTTCATGAGTTGTCAAGATCTCGTTTTTTTTGCCCACTAATTTTTTTGCTAAAAAAAAAAACAATCCAAATTTTAAAGCCAGTTAATCATCAGAAAACATCCAAAATGCGGTGTTTTATATAATAATGACCGATGAAACTGCGAATATTTCAGGCAAACAGTTTGTTGTTGTATTTTTAGGTGGGGGATGATAATTTTGCTCTACACGAAGACTTGGGAAGTAGAGAACAACATGCAGCAGATAAAATCGTACAAGTACTCAAAGATGTCCTGGTCTCCATAAACCTCAACATCTTGCATGCAATCAATAATGGTTAATGTAGGGGATTTTTGGTGGTACGAGAAAGATTTTGTAAGTGCTGTGCAAGTAGTGAACAGTGAAATATTTTTGCTTGAACCAATGTCATTCAAAAATGTTATGTTATTTACAGCGAGGATACTCGAACCGTGAACACTTGACTTTTTTCATGTTATTATTTTCTGGACCTTCTACTGCTTCAAAACCTCTAAAAATGAAGCAGTGAGTTTAAATACACTAAGTGTTCATAATAAATCATATTTCTAATCTATTCCATCAAGGTATGTGTGTCAAAAAAAGTAACAAAAAAGTCAAAGTGTTCACGGTTCGAGTATCCTCACTGTAATAGTGATATCACTGTATATCTTTGCACAGATAAAGTAACGTTATACATAATATTAATGATATTATTAATACTGAATAATCTGTACATGGCCCAATTATATAAATGCTGAAACTGAGGTCTTCACCCGGGAATCTATCTTTGTCTAACTAAATCTACCAGACTTGTTCGTTTGGGGATACAGCAAACACCCGCAAGTAAGAACCTACATGTTTTGGAGTTAGCCTAAACAGGTTCTTGTTAGATGGTAGTTAAATTGGTATGTATGTTAAAATGGTAGTTGATTATAGGGGTATAAATGACAAATTTGAGGCTAACAGGTTCTTAATTTTCATGTTCTTGCTTGCGGGTGTTTACTGTATCACGTTGACCATATACAGTCAATGATATGATATATGATATGGAATTTATATAGCGCACTTTTTCATATGAAATGTGTTCAAAGACGTCTTACAACCATGTGGGTGAGTAGTTACTAAGTACTTATTGACTGAGTGGGAGGGCCGTACGGGAAAATATTTGGCTCGCGGTCATATTTTCCAGTACGGCCCGACCTAACTCAGCCAATAAGTATTTTATCATATGACCCACTCTTTTTAATTTAAAGGCCATTTTTTGTGATGTTTCGAGTAGCTGGTCCGTATACGTGTTTGTACGGACCAGGTGAAAAAAGCCGTACGGCCCCATCACGTGACTTTTTTTTCCCGAAGGTTTTCTTAAGAGCGCGCGCCGGGCAAAATACGGGTCATATGATAATATGTAGTATGAGCTAGTCACTGAGTGTGGTCACTGTGTGTTACATCCTCAGTGACATTTCTGTTTAGTGTTAATGTCGTTTTTGGTGGACAATGTAAATGGCATCGACTGCGAATGTTAATGGCTTTTTTGGCTGAATTTGAAGAGGGCCATGTGTAGTGCTTTTATACATTTGTAGCACTTGCACTACACCATCGCCCGATGAGGACCAGCAATGGAACCGTCGCGGTCCAAAAAGACAAACAAAAACATTCTACTTTTTTAGTACTTGGTGTTATGGACTGCAAAACAACCCATGCTTTCAATCAATATCTTATCCTGTAGAGCAGGCGTTCTTGTGGATTGGGTTCACATAGGTAACACAGGAACCCCAAACCCAGAATAGCTGTGGGTGGCATAGTTGGGTGAGTGGTGAGGGAACCGGCCTTTCACCGCTGTGTGAAAGGGTTCGATTCCCAGCTCGGGCACCGGATCATATGTGAATTGAGTTTGTTTGATCTGTTGTCCTCTCCTATGCCACAAGGGTTTTTCTCCGGATTATCCAGTTTTCCTCCCTCACCAAAAATCAACATGTGAGGAGTGATGTATGAAAAATATTTAATGTAGAGATAGTGAGTGTGAGTGCCAGCAGAAGAATAACCACTATGTGGATCTGCTATGGAAAATATTATTATTATTATTGTTGTTGTTGTTGTTGTTGTTGTTGTTATTATTATTAACTCCACATGAACGCCTTATCTTCAGGCTGTAGCAGCATCTTAGTTCAATCTGAGGAAATGTTCACTAAAAAGGATTTTGGGTTTCATATTGATTCCATGTTATGTTGAGAAGAAAGCAAGGCCAGTTTTGCAGTATAATTATTGCATGTTATTATTATTGTATGCAGCAGCACGAATTGGTCTTCTTTGCCTGAAAGAACAAAAGGGAAATCATTTTAAGAACTTGTGTTAGAAAGGTACCATCATAACATGAAAGTGTGAAACACTAAAGCCTGGTTGCTTATGTTGCTAGCGAGATAAGGAGGCTTAAGGAATCAGAGTAAGTAAGCAGGGACAAGGTGGGACAGAGGGGAGACAAGCAGGGACAGAGTGGAAACAAGCAAGGACAGAGTGGAGACAAGGAGGGACAGAGTGGAGACAAGGAGGGACAGAGGGGAGACAAGGAGGGACAGAGGGGAGACAAGGAGGGACAGAGGGAAGCTAAAGAAGGGACAGAGGGGAGGCAAGAAGGGACAGAGGGGAGATGAGGAGGGACAGAGGGGAGACGAGGAGGGACAGAGGGGAGACGAGGAGGGACAGAGGGGAGACGAGGAGGGACAGAGGGGAGACAAGGAGGGACAGAGGGGAGACAAGAAGGGACAGAGGGGAGACAAGATGGTGAAGTAACACTTCAATATATATAAACACAAAGTGTCCAATGTGGAATACAGATACATGAGAAAAATATTAAATTGCCCTTGGCATTGGCCTTAACCACTACACCACAAGGACCAACCACACTGGACATCCAGCTGGACAATGTAGTATAGGGCAACTATGGGGGTCCCAGAGCAATAATAATCTCTTAAATGCAGAAATGAAGTGAGTAATGAATAGGCCTTTTGCAGAAATGAAAAGAGCACCTCAATATTAGTAAGAAGCCAAAGTTTTAGCTCATAATGTTGAGCATAGGAGAAATGGCATTTAATATAAAATTCAATATTTTATAAGGATTTGTATGGGAAATTTGCTCACCAGAGCATATTTTTTCCATCCTTATAAAATATTGAATTTTAAATTAAATGCCATTTCCCTTGTGTTACATTTTATGAGCTGATATTTCGTCTTCTTACTAATGTTGAGGTGCTCTTTTCATTTCTGATGTTCATTTTGACACAGCTGTTCGATTTAAAAGGGCTAGAGTCACATGACCTGTTGTTGCAAAAGGCCTGTTGAAATGCACTTGGTGTATAATACAGATACATGAGAAAAATATAAATGTGGAATAGTCTCCTACCCAGCTGGAGTTTGTGTTGTCACAGAGTGTTCCATGATGACACATCTGCAGCTGCTAAAATGTGGAACTGGGAACCGGGAAAAACTTACTGTTTTGTAAAAAGCTTTAGACTGCATACTGAGTCCTTCTGATTTTTCCACTAGATCATCTAGCTTTTCTCCTCTTTCTAAAACAGCTTCAATGGTACCATGCTGTAATAAAATAAAATAATATTTAAAAAATCATTTTTTTACACACTTTTTAGACTGCACAATGCAACACATTTGGGTTTATACAACAAATATGACACTTACTAAAACTACTTTTGTTTCGTCAAGTTCAGCTTGTACTTTTGTCATAGCATCAGCTTCTCTGGGATTCTGTTAAAGAGAAGATATTTCAACGGTGTACAATGTCTAACTGCAATATGTTGAATGGGTGAGTCAATGGAGGAATGAGAGGATTTACCGTTGAATAGATAACATAAGGAATGGATGGATGGATGGATGGATGAATTTTAATAAATGAAAGGATGATTGGACAAATGAATTACTGAATTGATGAACTAATGAATGAATTAATGAATGGACAAATGAATGAATTAGTGAATGAACAAATGAATGAATGAATGAATGGACAAATGAATAAATTAATGAATGGACAAATGAATGAATTAATGAATGGACAAATGAATGAATTAATGAATGGACAAATGAATGAATGAATGGACAAATGAATGAATTAATGAATGGACAAATGAATGAATGAATGAATGGATAAATGAACAAATGAATGAATGAATGATCAAATGACTGAATTATTGAATGGAAAAATGAATGGTCAAATGTTGGGACTAATGAATTAATGAATAAATAAAAGAATATAGGGATAAATGAATGTAAATTAACAAAAATTGAGTAAGAACAAGACCTGGTATTTTTCCAGATATTCTGCACAAGCAGGAAATACAACAGAGCTGAAATTGTAAAAAAAAAAAAAAAAAAGATTAGCAAAAGCTAATCTTCCACTGGGCTTTCCATAGATGAAGCCATTCTCAGCATTTACATATGATTAAATATATTAATCACTGATTTTAAATTATTATTAAATCTTTGAATTTATCATAATATAACTGTGATGAAAATATACTTACTCTGGTGCAGCAGAAATTCTTTGCGCAGGTGCAACAACATTTGAGAAATCTTCAAGTATCTGCAATGTTAAAATTCTTGTGTTAGTAACTGTGTGAATTAAATATTCAACTGTTTCACTATCATTATCTCTATCATCATCACAATTACTAAATAAATGTTATCATCACCACCATCATTGATCATCATTATGACCATCATCATCATTATCACCATCATCATCATTATCACCATCAATTTTAATGTCTGTTTCTACTAGTGGGAAGATGAGATGCTAAATGGTAGTTTTGTAACTTCCTTCTCAACTTGTTTTGTGGGCAGCAGTGAGATTGGACATCCTTAAAGCCTATTAAAATTAGCAATTCTGTTGTGCAACAGCGATTCCAATAGCGATTATATTGCAACTTTATGGCTGCAACTTTGAATATACACTCAAAATTTAGTAGAAAAAAATTGCAGCGAGTTGAACTACATCTCAAAGTTGATGAGACAAAGTTGATGTGACAATGTTGCAGTGACAAAGCTGCAATGAAATCACCATTGAAATTGCCTACTTGTCATGCAACAAAATTGCTAGTGATCTATGAAAAAATGGCCTTTAGATCTGACACCACTTCTTCTTGTGCAAGTCATAATTATCATCATATTTACCTTATTTAAAAGTGTAAATGCAACTCTAGCTGGATATTCATGGTCTGATATGACACATGCACCAAGGGAGTCTTGTCTCACAAACACATGACAAAGATATTCTATGGAAAAAAAGTATACTATTATTTTATCAAATTAAAAATTATATCTTAATTGTCTTGGGAATCATATTAAAAATACATTTTACAAATACATTTTACAACATTTTTTACAGTGTTACAAATTTCATTATATTACCTATCATTTATATCATACACCGATGCAGCCTATACTAGTTTACTTGCTAGTTTCTATTTATATTAAAAAAACATTAATTTTGTATTAACTATGCTCCTAAATGGCTCTAAATGGTAATAATGGTTAAACTTTGGACACAATGGCCATAGGTAAATATGTTTTCAATCATTGATTTCCTGTATTTTGCAAAGCCTGTTGTTGTTAGCCAGAGAATATTTTTTTGCTGATGCTTCTCATTAATCTGCTGATGACAGCTAAAACTGTTGCATCACATCATAACCTAGACTTGTGTCTTTTCTTGTACATAACATACACCTATTTCAATTAACGTTGTCCATCTGGAATGGTTGATCTGAGACCGATAGGAATTGTGGGAGCTCGTTAGACTGCAAATGCACTATTATAATCACACTTGAGTATTAATGTTTACTTCTGAAATACTGTTATCTGTAATTCAGCACCATTCAAGTGTGATTAAAACAATGTATTTGCAGTTTAACGATCTCCCACAATTCCTAACGGTCTCAGATCAACCATTCCAGATGGACAACGTTAATTGAAATAGGTGTATACCATGCATGATTGATGGCAGAGCTTATGTAAACTTGTCCAGTGATTGGTTAATTTGTTATAAGTTGTGCCTTTGATTGAACACAAATCATGACGAATCCATTTTTTTTTTTTTCTGGTTGCAATGCAAGAATAGACCTTTTCACAGTTCTCGTCTATCAACCTCAGCCTCAATAGCAAGCAATATATTCTTTAGAAATTTACTACAACTCCCGGAAATTTAACAAAAATGCATGTACATGTACACCGTATTAAACAATGGCAATACCTAAAAACTCCATGGGCTAAAGTCAAATTCAAAAGAATAAATTCCAATCTATCGAGGCTCAGGTTGATCGACAAGAACTGTGAAATGGTCTATTTTTGTTGTAGTTTTGACAGCCGCTTAGCATATGAGAAACAATGGCACAACAAAGTTTAAAAATGTCTGAAATTGCTAAGACAATCATTGAAAGACTTGAAATAATATTGAATGTTTAGCTCTTTTAGCAGTTATTGTCCCACTTGTTATCCTACAATCAATCTAGTTTGAAAATATCAGCTCTATTTTCATTTTTATTACCTTGTTCTTTAACTGTAGCTCTCTCATTTGGTCGAGTTCGTTCAACAAGTATTTGACTTGTGAACTGCATAAACTCTTTTACACTGTAAATAAATAAATATAATTCAACTGATCAATAAAAAAAAAATTGCTGACAAAATTATTGACAGAGGTAGCTGCATTCAGAGTTCAGAAGAGATGGGATTAGCAAAGGAGTTTATTTTCAATACACAATGAACTAGCTACTGGGATATTTGATTGAAGAGTTTTAAGTCAACGATAAATGAGTCTTTTAAGGAGAAAATTGCTGTTCAATTGAAGTAAACACTTATAATACAAGATTAGTTTATCTTGTTTAGTTTCATTGATAAAAGTCAACATGAAGCAATACATTTGTTTATGGTAGTTTCGATTCGATTTCGTAATAACCAACTTTAAACCGAAATTAAAAGAGTTCAGCACAATAAGAAACAATCTAGATGAGTATGGACTGGATAGAATATCATAAATAACAATATAACATTATGATCGATCATCTGATCCAAAATGGAGGCAGTCAGTTTATTTTCTCTCTTACCTTGATCGCTGAAAGTAACCAAATGACTGAAGTTCATAGGCAGATACTAACAGTTTTACCTTAACATCTTTATAAAAGATACACAAAGCAAAGAGCTTCATGTTGCCGATGTATAAATTGGAAATAATAAGCTATCTATACCTTTTTGATCGTTTTGAATCTAAATTTAGATCTTACTAGGTGCCAGGTTACGTGGCAAAATTGTCGTAACAAAACGTCACAAAACGTCACTTGCATGTCACGCCACAGGGAGCCCAAGCTCGTCACTTGTGATGCCCTTCGCTGTGCCTCAAATATACAATAATAAAGACTTTTTTGACGTAGATAGTTGTGTATAACTGTATAACTGCGATTTTGACGAAAATACCCCAAAAAGAGAAAGAAGAAGGGAGATTCAGAAATTTAATGGGAGATTTAGAAATTTAGTGTATTTGGGTTAAAAGTGTTTTTTGCTTTTTGGAGAATTTGGGATCTTGGGCTTCCTATTGTTTTGCAGGCTAATCTACTCATATCACAGGAAGCCCAAGTTTTTCCAGAAGAGATATGGCAGGAAAAAAATCCGTATTTTTTTTTAGAAATAAATTTGAACATATTTCAATCCTGTGTTGTTAAATTTATTTGGTGTCATTCTTGGTGGTTTTTGAATGTTTAAGAGCATTTCTTTTTAACTTTTGCCCACTGCACCTAAAACGTTCAAAAACCACCCAGAATGTGTTTCACGTCGATTATAACAAGCCACTTTTACTGAACGTTTCGGGTCGATTTTAACCCGTCATTTTTACTGAACGTTTCAGGTCGATTTTATCCCGTCATTTTTACTGAACGTTTCAGGTCGACTTTATCCCGTCATTTTTACTGAACGTTTCGGGTCGATTTTATCTCGTCATTTTTACTGAACGTTTCGGGTCGATTTTAACCCGTCATTTTTACTGAACGTTTCAGGTCGATTTTATGTCGTCATTTTTACTGAACGTTTCGGGTCGATTTTAACCCGTCATTTTTACTGAACGTTTCAGGTCGATTTTATCCCGTCATTTTTACTGAACGTTTCAGGTCGATTTTATGTCGTCATTTTTACTGAACGTTTCGGGTCGATTTTAACCCGTCATTTTTACTGAACGTTTCAGGTCGATTTTATGTCGTCATTTTTACTGAACGTTTCAGGTCGATTTTAACCCGTCCTATTTACTGAACGTTTCAGGTCGATTTTATCCCGTCATTTTTACTGAACGTTTCAGGTCGATTTTATCTCGTCATTTTTACTGAACGTTTCGGGTCGATTTTAACCCGTCATTTTTACTGAACGTTTCAGGTCGATTTTATGTCGTCATTTTTACTGAACGTTTCGGGTCGATTTTATCCCGTCATTTTTACTGAACGTTTCAGGTCGACTTTATCCCGTCATTTTTACTGAACGTTTCGGGTCGATATTATCCCGTCATTTTTACTGAACGTTTCGGGTCGATTTTAACCCGTCATTTTTACTGAACGTTTCAGGTCGATTTTATCGTCATATTTACTGAACGTTTAAGGTCGATTTTAACCCGTCATTTTTACTGAACGTTTCAGGTCGATTTTATCCCGTCATATTTACTGAACGTTTCAGGTCGACTTTATCCCGTCATTTTTACTGAACGTTTCAGGTCGATTTTATCCCGTCATTTTTACTGAACTTTTCAGGTCGATTTTAACCCGTCCTATTTACTGAACGTTTCAGGTCGATTTTATCCCGTCACTTTTACTGAACGTTTCAGGTCGATTTTATCTCGTCATTTTTACTGAACGTTTCGGGTCGATTTTATCCCGTCATTTTTACTGAACGTTTCAGGTCGATTTTATCCCGTCATTTTTACTGAACGTTTCAGGTCGACTTTATCCCGTCATTTTTACTGAACGTTTCGGGTCGATTTTATCCCGTCATTTTTACTGAACGTTTCGGGTCGATTTTAACCCGTCATTTTTACTGAACGTTTCAGGTCGACTTTATCCCGTCCTATTTACTGAACGTTTCAGGTCGATTTTATCCCGTCACTTTTACTGAACGTTTCAGGTCGATTTTATGTCGTCATTTTTACTGAACGTTTCGGGTCGATTTTAACCCGTCATTTTAACTGAACGTTTCAGGTCGATTTTATCCCGTCATTTTTACTGAACGTTTCAGGTCGACTTTATCCCGTCATTTTTACTGAACGTTTCGGGTCGATTTTATCCCGTCATTTTTACTGAACGTTTCGGGTCGATTTTAACCCGTCATTTTTACTGAACGTTTCAGGTCGATTTTATCCCGTCATTTTTACTGAACGTTTCGGGTCGATTTTATCCCGTCATTTTTACTGAACGTTTCGGGTCGATTTTAACCCGTCATTTTTACTGAACGTTTCAGGTCGATTTTATCGTCATATTTACTGAACGTTTAAGGTCGATTTTAACCCGTCATTTTTACTGAACGTTTCAGGTCGATTTTATCCCGTCATTTTTACTGAACGTTTCAGGTCGAGTTTATCCCGTCATTTTTACTGAACGTTTCAGGTCGATTTTATCCCGTCATTTTTACTGAACTTTTCAGGTCGATTTTAACCCGTCCTATTTACTGAACGTTTCAGGTCGATTTTATCCCGTCACTTTTACTGAACGTTTCAGGTCGATTTTATCTCGTCATTTTTACTCAACGTTTCGGGTCGATTTTATCCCGTCATTTTTACTGAACGTTTCAGGTCGATTTTATCCCGTCATTTTTACTGAACGTTTCAGGTCGACTTTATCCCGTCATTTTTACTGAACGTTTCGGGTCGATTTTATCCGGTCATTTTTACTGAACGTTTCGGGTCGATTTTAACCCGTCATTTTTACTGAACGTTTCAGGTCGACTTTATCCCGTCCTATTTACTGAACGTTTCAGGTCGATTTTATCCCGTCACTTTTACTGAACGTTTCAGGTCGATTTTATGTCGTCATTTTTACTGAACGTTTCGGGTCGATTTTAACCCGTCATTTTTACTGAACGTTTCAGGTCGATTTTATCCCGTCATTTTTACTGAACGTTTCAGTTCGACTTTATCCCGTCATTTTTACTGAACGTTTCGGGTCGATTTTAACCCGTCATTTTTACTGAACGTTTCAGGTCGATTTTATCGTCATATTTACTGAACGTTTAAGGTCGATTTTAACCCGTCATTTTTACTGAACGTTTCAGGTCGATTTTATCCCGTTATTTTTACTGAACGTTTCAGGTCGAGTTTATCCCGTCATTTTTACTGAACGTTTCAGGTCGATTTTATCCCGTCATTTTTACTGAACTTTTCAGGTCGATTTTAACCCGTCCTATTTACTGAACGTTTCAGGTCGATTTTATCCCGTCACTTTTACTGAACGTTTCAGGTCGATTTTATCTCGTCATTTTTACTCAACGTTTCGGGTCGATTTTATCCCGTCATTTTTACTGAACGTTTCAGGTCGATTTTATCCCGTCATTTTTACTGAACGTTTCAGGTCGACTTTATCCCGTCATTTTTACTGAACGTTTCGGGTCGATTTTATCCGGTCATTTTTACTGAACGTTTCGGGTCGATTTTAACCCGTCATTTTTACTGAACGTTTCAGGTCGACTTTATCCCGTCCTATTTACTGAACGTTTCAGGTCGATTTTATCCCGTCACTTTTACTGAACGTTTCAGGTCGATTTTATGTCGTCATTTTTACTGAACGTTTCGGGTCGATTTTAACCCGTCATTTTTACTGAACGTTTCAGGTCGATTTTATCCCGTCATTTTTACTGAACGTTTCAGTTCGACTTTATCCCGTCATTTTTACTGAACGTTTCGGGTCGATTTTATCCCGTCATTTTTACTGAACGTTTCGGGTCGATTTTAACCCGTCATTTTTACTGAACGTTTCAGGTCGATTTTATCCCGTCATTTTTACTGAACGTTTCGGGTCGATTTTATCCCGTCATTTTTACTGAACGTTTCGGGTCGATTTTAACCCGTCATTTTTACTGAACGTTTCAGGTCGATTTTATCGTCATATTTACTGAACGTTTAAGGTCGATTTTAACCCGTCATTTTTACTGAACGTTTCAGGTCGATTTTATCCCGTTATTTTTACTGAACGTTTCAGGTCGAGTTTATCCCATCATTTTTACTGAACGTTTCAGGTCGATTTTATCGTCATATTTACTGAACGTTTCAGGTCGATTTTATCCCGTCATTTTTTACTGAACGTTTCAGGTCGATTTTAACCCGTCCTATTTACTGAACGTTTCAGGTCGATTTTATCCCGTCATTTTTACTGAACGTTTCAGGTCGATTTTATGTCGTCATTTTTACTGAACGTTTCGGGTCGATTTTAACCCGTCATTTTTACTGAACGTTTCAGGTCGATTTTATGTCGTCATTTTTACTGAACGTTTCGGGTCGATTTTAACCCGTCATTTTTACTGAACGTTTCAGGTCGATTTTATCCCGTCATTTTTACTGAACGTTTCAGGTCGATTTTAACCCGTCCTATTTACTGAACGTTTCAGGTCGATTTTATCCCGTCATTTTTACTGAACGTTTCAGGTCGATTTTATGTCGTCATTTTTACTGAACGTTTCGGGTCGATTTTAACCCGTCATTTTTACTGAACGTTTCAGGTCGATTTTATGTCGTCATTTTTACTGAACGTTTCGGGTCGATTTTAACCCGTCATTTTTATTGAACGTTTCAGGTCGATTTTATCCCGTCATTTTTACTGAACGTTTCAGGTCGACTTTATCCCGTCATTTTTACTGAACGTTTCGGGTCGATTTTATCCCGTCATTTTTACTGAACGTTTCAGGTCGACTTTATCCCGTCATTTTTACTGAACGTTTCAGTTCGATTTTATCTCGTCATTTTTACTGAACGTTTCGGGTCGATTTTACCCCGTCATTTTTACTGAACGTTTCAGGTCGATTTTATCCCGTCATTTTTACTGAACGTTTCGGGTCGATTTTATTCCGTCATTTTTACTGAACGTTTCGGGTCGATTTTAAACCGTCATTTTTACTGAACGTTTCAGGTCGATTTTATCCCGTCATTTTTACTGAACGTTTCAGGTCGAGTTTATCCCGTCATTTTTACTGAACGTTTCAGGTCGATTTTATCGTCATTTTTACTGAACGTTTCAGGTCGATTTTATCCCGTCATTTTTTACTGAACGTTTCAGGTCGATTTTAACCCGTCCTATTTACTGAACGTTTCAGGTCGATTTTATCCCGTCATTTTTACTGAACGTTTCAGGTCGATTTTAACTCGTCGTTTTTACTGAACGTTTCGGGTCGATTTTAACCCGTCATTTTTACTGAACGTTTCAGGTCGATTTTATGTCGTCATTTTTACTGAACGTTTCGGCTCGATTTTAACCCGTCATTTTTACTGAACGTTTCAGGTCGATTTTATCCCGTCATTTTTACTGAACGTTTCAGGTCGATTTTATCCCGTCATTTTTTACTGAACGTTTCAGGTCGATTTTAACTCGTCATTTTTACTGAACGTTTCGGGTCGATTTTAACCCGTCATTTTTACTGAACGTTTCAGGTCGATTTTATCCCGTCATTTTTACTGAACGTTTCGGGTCGATTTTATCTCGTCATTTTTACTGAACGTTTCAGGTCGATTTTATCCCGTCATTTTTACTGAACGTTTCCGGTCGATTTTAACCCGTCCTATTTACTGAACGTTTCAGGTCGATTTTATCCCGTCATTTTTACTGAACGTTTCAGGTCGATTTTATCTCGTCATTTTTACTGAACGTTTCGGGTCGATTTTAACCCGTCATTTTTACTGAACGTTTCAGGTCGATTTTATGTCGTCATTTTTACTGAACGTTTCGGGTCGATTTTAACCCGTCATTTTTACTGAACGTTTCAGGTCGATTTTATCCCGTCATTTTTACTGAACGTTTCAGGTCGACTTTATCCCGTCATTTTTACTGAACGTTTCGGGTCGATTTTATCCCGTCATTTTTACTGAACGTTTCAGGTCGACTTTATCCCGTCATTTTTACTGAACGTTTCAGTTCGATTTTATCTCGTCATTTTTACTGAACGTTTCGGGTCGATTTTAACCCGTCATTTTTACTGAACGTTTCAGGTCGATTTTATCCCGTCATTTTTACTGAACGTTTCGGGTCGATTTTATTCCGTCATTTTTACTGAACGTTTCGGGTCGATTTTAACCCGTCATTTTTACTGAACGTTTCAGGTCGATTTTATCCCGTCATTTTTACTGAACGTTTCAGGTCGAGTTTATCCCGTCATTTTTACTGAACGTTTCAGGTCGACTTTATCCCGTCATTTTTACTGAACGTTTCAGTTCGATTTTATCTCGTCATTTTTACTGAACGTTTCGGGTCGATTTTAACCCGTCATTTTTACTGAACGTTTCAGGTCGATTTTATCCCGTCATTTTTACTGAACGTTTCGGGTCGATTTTATTCCGTCATTTTTACTGAACGTTTCGGGTCGATTTTAACCCGTCATTTTTACTGAACGTTTCAGGTCGATTTTATCCCGTCATTTTTACTGAACGTTTCAGGTCGAGTTTATCCCGTCATTTTTACTGAACGTTTCAGGTCGATTTTATCGTCATTTTTACTGAACGTTTCAGGTCGATTTTATCCCGTCATTTTTTACTGAACGTTTCAGGTCGATTTTAACCCGTCCTATTTACTGAACGTTTCAGGTCGATTTGATCCCGTCATTTTTACTGAACGTTTCAGGTCGATTTTAACTCGTCATTTTTACTGAACGTTTCGGGTCGATTTTAACCCGTCATTTTTACTGAACGTTTCAGGTCGATTTTATGTCGTCATTTTTACTGAACGTTTCGGGTCGATTTTAACCCGTCATTTTTACTGAACGTTTCAGGTCGATTTTATCCCGTCATTTTTACTGAACGTTTCAGGTCGATTTTAACCCGTCCTATTTACTGAACGTTTCAGGTCGATTTTATGTCGTCATTTTTACTGAACGTTTCGGGTCGATTTTAACCCGTCATTTTTACTGAACGTTTCAGGTCGATTTTATGTCGTCATTTTTACTGAACGTTTCGGGTCGATTTTAACCCGTCATTTTTACTGAACGTTTCAGGTCGATTTTATCCCGTCATTTTTACTGAACGTTTCAGGTCGACTTTATCCCGTCATTTTTACTGAACGTTTCGGGTCGATTTTATCCCGTCATTTTTACTGAACGTTTCAGGTCGACTTTATCCCGTCATTTTTACTGAACGTTTCAGTTCGATTTTATCTCGTCATTTTTACTGAACGTTTCGGGTCGATTTTAACCCGTCATTTTTACTGAACGTTTCGGGTCGATTTTATCCCGTCATTTTTACTGAACGTTTCGGGTCGATTTTATTCCGTCATTTTTACTGAACGTTTCGGGTCGATTTTAACCCGTCATTTTTACTGAACGTTTCAGGTCGATTTTATCCCGTCATTTTTACTGAACGTTTCGGGTCGATTTTATCCCGTCATTTTTACTGAACGTTTCAGGTCGACTTTATCCCGTCATTTTTACTGAACGTTTCAGTTCGATTTTATCTCGTCATTTTTACTGAACGTTTCGGGTCGATTTTAACCCGTCATTTTTACTGAACGTTTCGGGTCGATTTTATCCCGTCATTTTTACTGAACGTTTCGGGTCGATTTTATTCCGTCATTTTTACTGAACGTTTCGGGTCGATTTTAACCCGTCATTTTTACTGAACGTTTCAGGTCGATTTTATCCCGTCATTTTTACTGAACGTTTCAGGTCGAGTTTATCCCGTCATTTTTACTGAACGTTTCAGGTCGACTTTATCCCGTCATTTTTACTGAACGTTTCAGGTCGATTTTATCTCGTCATTTTTACTGAACGTTTCGGGTCGATTTTAACCCGTCATTTTTACTGAACGTTTCAGGTCGATTTTATCCCGTCATTTTTACTGAACGTTTCGGGTCGATTTTATTCCGTCATTTTTACTGAACGTTTCGGGTCGATTTTAACCCGTCATTTTTACTGAAAGTTTCAGGTCGATTTTATCCCGTCATTTTTACTGAACGTTTCAGGTCGAGTTTATCCCGTCATTTTTACTGAACGTTTCAGGTCGATTTTATCGTCATTTTTACTGAACGTTTCAGGTCGATTTTATCCCGTCATTTTTTACTGAACGTTTCAGGTCGATTTTAACCCGTCCTATTTACTGAACGTTTCAGGTCGATTTGATCCCGTCATTTTTACTGAACGTTTCAGGTCGATTTTAACTCGTCATTTTTACTGAACGTTTCGGGTCGATTTTAACCCGTCATTTTTACTGAACGTTTCAGGTCGATTTTATGTCGTCATTTTTACTGAACGTTTCGGGTCGATTTTAACCCGTCATTTTTACTGAACGTTTCAGGTCGATTTTATCCCGTCATTTTTACTGAACGTTTCAGGTCGATTTTAACCCGTCCTATTTACTGAACGTTTCAGGTCGATTTTATCCCGTCATTTTTACTGAACGTTTCAGGTCGATTTTAACTCGTCATTTTTACTGAACGTTTCGGGTCGATTTTAACCCGTCATTTTTACTGAACGTTTCAGGTCGATTTTATGTCGTCATTTTTACTGAACGTTTCGGGTCGATTTTAACCCGTCATTTTTACTGAACGTTTCAGGTCGATTTTATCCCGTCATTTTTACTGAACGTTTCAGGTCGACTTTATCCCGTCATTTTTACTGAACGTTTCAGGTCGATTTTATCCCGTCATTTTTACTGAACGTTTCAGGTCGATTTTATCCCGTCATTTTTTACTGAACGTTTCAGGTCGATTTTAACCCGTCCTATTTACTGAACGTTTCAGGTCGATTTTATCCCGTCATTTTTACTGAACGTTTCAGGTCGATTTTAACTCGTCATTTTTACTGAACGTTTCGGGTCGATTTTAACCCGTCATTTTTACTGAACGTTTCAGGTCGATTTTATCCCGTCATTTTTACTGAACGTTTCGGGTCGATTTTATCCAGTCATTTTTACTGAACGTTTCGGGTCGATTTTAACCCGTCATTTTTACTGAACGTTTCAGGTCGATTTTATCCCGTCATTTTTACTGAACGTTTCAGGTCGATTTTATCCCGTCATTTTTACTGAACGTTTCGGGTCGATTTTATCCCGTCATTTTTACTGAACGTTTCAGGTCGAGTTTATCCCGTCATTTTTACTGAACGTTTCAGGTCGACTTTATCCCGTCATTTTTACTGAACGTTTCAGTTCGATTTTATCTCGTCATTTTTACTGAACGTTTCGGGTCGATTTTAACCCGTCATTTTTACTGAACGTTTCAGGTCGATTTTATCCCGTCATTTTTACTGAACGTTTCGGGTCGATTTTATTCCGTCATTTTTACTGAACGTTTCGGGTCGATTTTAAACCGTCATTTTTACTGAACGTTTCAGGTCGATTTTATCCCGTCATTTTTACTGAACGTTTCAGGTCGAGTTTATCCCGTCATTTTTACTGAACGTTTCAGGTCGATTTTATCGTCATTTTTACTGAACGTTTCAGGTCGATTTTATCCCGTCATTTTTTACTGAACGTTTCAGGTCGATTTTAACCCGTCCTATTTACTGAACGTTTCAGGTCGATTTTATCCCGTCATTTTTACTGAACGTTTCAGGTCGATTTTAACTCGTCATTTTTACTGAACGTTTCGGGTCGATTTTAACCCGTCATTTTTACTGAACGTTTCAGGTCGATTTTATGTCGTCATTTTTACTGAACGTTTCGGGTCGATTTTAACCCGTCATTTTTACTGAACGTTTCAGGTCGATTTTATCCCGTCATTTTTACTGAACGTTTCAGGTCGACTTTATCCCGTCATTTTTACTGAACGTTTCAGGTCGATTTTATCCCGTCATTTTTACTGAACGTTTCAGGTCGATTTTATCCCGTCATTTTTTACTGAACGTTTCAGGTCGATTTTAACCCGTCCTATTTACTGAACGTTTCAGGTCGATTTTATCCCGTCATTTTTACTGAACGTTTCAGGTCGATTTTAACTCGTCATTTTTACTGAACGTTTCGGGTCGATTTTAACCCGTCATTTTTACTGAACGTTTCAGGTCGATTTTATCCCGTCATTTTTACTGAACGTTTCGGGTCGATTTTATCCAGTCATTTTTACTGAACGTTTCGGGTCGATTTTAACCCGTCATTTTTACTGAACGTTTCAGGTCGATTTTATCCCGTCATTTTTACTGAACGTTTCAGGTCGATTTTATCCCGTCATTTTTACTGAACGTTTCAGGTCGACTTTATCCCGTCATTTTTACTGAACGTTTCGGGTCGATTTTATCCCGTCATTTTTACTGAACGTTTCGGGTCGATTTTAACCCGTCATTTTTACTGAACGTTTCAGGTCGATTTTATCCCGTCATTTTTACTGAACGTTTCGGGTCGATTTTATCCCGTCATTTTTACTGAACGTTTCAGGTCGAGTTTATCCCGTCATTTTTACTGAACGTTTCAGGTCGACTTTATCCCGTCATTTTTACTGAACGTTTCAGTTCGATTTTATCTCGTCATTTTTACTGAACGTTTCGGGTCGATTTTAACCCGTCATTTTTACTGAACGTTTCAGGTCGATTTTATCCCGTCATTTTTACTGAACGTTTCGGGTCGATTTTATTCCGTCATTTTTACTGAACGTTTCGGGTCGATTTTAACCCGTCATTTTTACTGAACGTTTCAGGTCGATTTTATCCCGTCATTTTTACTGAACGTTTCAGGTCGAGTTTATCCCGTCATTTTTACTGAACGTTTCAGGTCGATTTTATCGTCATTTTTACTGAACGTTTCAGGTCGATTTTATCCCGTCATTTTTTACTGAACGTTTCAGGTCGATTTTAACCCGTCCTATTTACTGAACGTTTCAGGTCGATTTGATCCCGTCATTTTTACTGAACGTTTCAGGTCGATTTTAACTCGTCATTTTTACTGAACGTTTCGGGTCGATTTTAACCCGTCATTTTTACTGAACGTTTCAGGTCGATTTTATGTCGTCATTTTTACTGAACGTTTCGGGTCGATTTTAACCCGTCATTTTTACTGAACGTTTCAGGTCGATTTTATCCCGTCATTTTTACTGAACGTTTCAGGTCGACTTTATCCCGTCATTTTTACTGAACGTTTCAGGTCGATTTTATCCCGTCATTTTTACTGAACGTTTCAGGTCGATTTTATCCCGTCATTTTTTACTGAACGTTTCAGGTCGATTTTAACCCGTCCTATTTACTGAACGTTTCAGGTCGATTTTATCCCGTCATTTTTACTGAACGTTTCAGGTCGATTTTAACTCGTCATTTTTACTGAACGTTTCGGGTCGATTTTAACCCGTCATTTTTACTGAACGTTTCAGGTCGATTTTATCCCGTCATTTTTACTGAACGTTTCGGGTCGATTTTATCCAGTCATTTTTACTGAACGTTTCGGGTCGATTTTAACCCGTCATTTTTACTGAACGTTTCAGGTCGATTTTATCCCGTCATTTTTACTGAACGTTTCAGGTCGATTTTATCCCGTCATTTTTACTGAACGTTTCAGGTCGACTTTATCCCGTCATTTTTACTGAACGTTTCGGGTCGATTTTATCCCGTCATTTTTACTGAACGTTTCGGGTCGATTTTAACCCGTCATTTTTACTGAACGTTTCAGGTCGATTTTATCCCGTCATTTTTACTGAACGTTTCGGGTCGATTTTATCCCGTCATTTTTACTGAACGTTTCGGGTCGATTTTAACCCGTCATTTTTACTGAACGTTTAAGGTCGATTTTATCCCGTCATTTTTACTGAACGTTTCCGGTCGATTTTATCGTCATATTTACTGAACGTTTCAGGTCGATTTTATCCCGTCCTATTTACTGAACGTTTCAGGTCGATTTTATCCCGTCACTTTTACTGAACGTTTCAGGTCGATTTTATCCCGTCATTTTTACTGAACGTTTCAGGTCGATTTTATCCCGTCATTTTTACTGAACGTTTCAGGTCGATTTTAACTCGTCATTTTTACTGAACGTTTCGGGTCGATTTTAACCCGTCATTTTTACTGAACGTTTCAGGTCGATTTTATGTCGTCATTTTTACTGAACGTTTCGGGTCGATTTTAACCCGTCATTTTTACTGAACGTTTCAGGTCGATTTTATCCCGTCATTTTTACTGAACGTTTCAGGTCGATTTTATGTCGTCATTTTTACTGAACGTTTCGGGTCGATTTTAACCCGTCATTTTTACTGAACGTTTCAGGTCGATTTTATGTCGTCATTTTTACTGAACGTTTCAGGTCGATTTTAACCCGTCCTATTTACTGAACGTTTCAGGTCGATTTTATCCCGTCATTTTTACTGAACGTTTCAGGTCGATTTTATCTCGTCATTTTTACTGAACGTTTCGGGTCGATTTTAACCCGTCATTTTTACTGAACGTTTCAGGTCGATTTTATGTCGTCATTTTTACTGAACGTTTCGGGTCGATTTTATCCCGTCATTTTTACTGAACGTTTCAGGTCGACTTTATCCCGTCATTTTTACTGAACGTTTCGGGTCGATATTATCCCGTCATTTTTACTGAACGTTTCGGGTCGATTTTAACCCGTCATTTTTACTGAACGTTTCAGGTCGATTTTATCGTCATATTTACTAAACGTTTAAGGTCGATTTTAACCCGTCATTTTTACTGAACGTTTCAGGTCGATTTTATCCCGTCATATTTACTGAACGTTTCAGGTCGACTTTATCCCGTCATTTTTACTGAACGTTTCAGGTCGATTTTATCCCGTCATTTTTACTGAACTTTTCAGGTCGATTTTAACCCGTCCTATTTACTGAACGTTTCAGGTCGATTTTATCCCGTCACTTTTACTGAACGTTTCAGGTCGATTTTATCTCGTCATTTTTACTGAACGTTTCGGGTCGATTTTATCCCGTCATTTTTACTGAACGTTTCAGGTCGATTTTATCCCGTCATTTTTACTGAACGTTTCAGGTCGACTTTATCCCGTCATTTTTACTGAACGTTTCGGGTCGATTTTATCCCGTCATTTTTACTGAACGTTTCGGGTCGATTTTAACCCGTCATTTTTACTGAACGTTTCAGGTCGATTTTATGTCGTCATTTTTACTGAACGTTTCGGGTCGATTTTAACCCGTCATTTTTACTGAACGTTTCAGGTCGATTTTATCCCGTCATTTTTACTGAACGTTTCAGGTCGATTTTATGTCGTCATTTTTACTGAACGTTTCGGGTCGATTTTAACCCGTCATTTTTACTGAACGTTTCAGGTCGATTTTATGTCGTCATTTTTACTGAACGTTTCAGGTCGATTTTAACCCGTCCTATTTACTGAACGTTTCAGGTCGATTTTATCCCGTCATTTTTACTGAACGTTTCAGGTCGATTTTATCTCGTCATTTTTACTGAACGTTTCGGGTCGATTTTAACCCGTCATTTTTACTGAACGTTTCAGGTCGATTTTATGTCGTCATTTTTACTGAACGTTTCGGGTCGATTTTATCCCGTCATTTTTACTGAACGTTTCAGGTCGACTTTATCCCGTCATTTTTACTGAACGTTTCGGGTCGATATTATCCCGTCATTTTTACTGAACGTTTCGGGTCGATTTTAACCCGTCATTTTTACTGAACGTTTCAGGTCGATTTTATCGTCATATTTACTGAACGTTTAAGGTCGATTTTAACCCGTCATTTTTACTGAACGTTTCAGGTCGATTTTATCCCGTCATATTTACTGAACGTTTCAGGTCGACTTTATCCCGTCATTTTTACTGAACGTTTCAGGTCGATTTTATCCCGTCATTTTTACTGAACTTTTCAGGTCGATTTTAACCCGTCCTATTTACTGAACGTTTCAGGTCGATTTTATCCCGTCACTTTTACTGAACGTTTCAGGTCGATTTTATCTCGTCATTTTTACTGAACGTTTCGGGTCGATTTTATCCCGTCATTTTTACTGAACGTTTCGGGTCGATTTTATCCCGTCATTTTTACTGAACGTTTCAGGTCGACTTTATCCCGTCATTTTTACTGAACGTTTCGGGTCGATTTTATCCCGTCATTTTTACTGAACGTTTCGGGTCGATTTTAACCCGTCATTTTTACTGAACGTTTCAGGTCGACTTTATCCCGTCCTATTTACTGAACGTTTCAGGTCGATTTTATCCCGTCACTTTTACTGAACGTTTCAGGTCGATTTTATGTCGTCATTTTTACTGAACGTTTCGGGTCGATTTTAACCCGTCATTTTTACTGAACGTTTCAGGTCGATTTTATCCCGTCATTTTTACTGAACGTTTCAGGTCGACTTTATCCCGTCATTTTTACTGAACGTTTCGGGTCGATTTTATCCCGTCATTTTTACTGAACGTTTCGGGTCGATTTTAACCCGTCATTTTTACTGAACGTTTCAGGTCGATTTTATCCCGTCATTTTTACTGAACGTTTCGGGTCGATTTTATCCCGTCATTTTTACTGAACGTTTCGGGTCGATTTTAACCCGTCATTTTTACTGAACGTTTCAGGTCGATTTTATCGTCATATTTACTGAACGTTTAAGGTCGATTTTAACCCGTCATTTTTACTGAACGTTTCAGGTCGATTTTATCCCGTCATTTTTACTGAACGTTTCAGGTCGAGTTTATCCCGTCATTTTTACTGAACGTTTCAGGTCGATTTTATCCCGTCATTTTTACTGAACTTTTCAGGTCGATTTTAACCCGTCCTATTTACTGAACGTTTCAGGTCGATTTTATCCCGTCACTTTTACTGAACGTTTCAGGTCGATTTTATCTCGTCATTTTTACTCAACGTTTCGGGTCGATTTTATCCCGTCATTTTTACTGAACGTTTCAGGTCGATTTTATCCCGTCATTTTTACTGAACGTTTCAGGTCGACTTTATCCCGTCATTTTTACTGAACGTTTCGGGTCGATTTTATCCGGTCATTTTTACTGAACGTTTCGGGTCGATTTTAACCCGTCATTTTTACTGAACGTTTCAGGTCGACTTTATCCCGTCCTATTTACTGAACGTTTCAGGTCGATTTTATCCCGTCACTTTTACTGAACGTTTCAGGTCGATTTTATCCCGTCACTTTTACTGAACGTTTCAGGTCGATTTTATCTCGTCATTTTTACTGAACGTTTCGGGTCGATTTTATCCCGTCATTTTTACTGAACGTTTCAGGTCGATTTTATCCCGTCATTTTTACTGAACGTTTCAGGTCGACTTTATCCCGTCATTTTTACTGAACGTTTCGGGTCGATTTTATCCCGTCATTTTTACTGAACGTTTCGGGTCGATTTTAACCCGTCATTTTTACTGAACGTTTCAGGTCGACTTTATCCCGTCCTATTTACTGAACGTTTCAGGTCGATTTTATCCCGTCACTTTTACTGAACGTTTCAGGTCGATTTTATGTCGTCATTTTTACTGAACGTTTCGGGTCGATTTTAACCCGTCATTTTTACTGAACGTTTCAGGTCGATTTTATCCCGTCATTTTTACTGAACGTTTCAGGTCGACTTTATCCCGTCATTTTTACTGAACGTTTCGGGTCGATTTTATCCCGTCATTTTTACTGAACGTTTCGGGTCGATTTTAACCCGTCATTTTTACTGAACGTTTCAGGTCGATTTTATCCCGTCATTTTTACTGAACGTTTCGGGTCGATTTTATCCCGTCATTTTTACTGAACGTTTCGGGTCGATTTTAACCCGTCATTTTTACTGAACGTTTCAGGTCGATTTTATCGTCATATTTACTGAACGTTTAAGGTCGATTTTAACCCGTCATTTTTACTGAACGTTTCAGGTCGATTTTATCCCGTCATTTTTACTGAACGTTTCAGGTCGAGTTTATCCCGTCATTTTTACTGAACGTTTCAGGTCGATTTTATCCCGTCATTTTTACTGAACTTTTCAGGTCGATTTTAACCCGTCCTATTTACTGAACGTTTCAGGTCGATTTTATCCCGTCACTTTTACTGAACGTTTCAGGTCGATTTTATCTCGTCATTTTTACTCAACGTTTCGGGTCGATTTTATCCCGTCATTTTTACTGAACGTTTCAGGTCGATTTTATCCCGTCATTTTTACTGAACGTTTCAGGTCGACTTTATCCCGTCATTTTTACTGAACGTTTCGGGTCGATTTTATCCGGTCATTTTTACTGAACGTTTCGGGTCGATTTTAACCCGTCATTTTTACTGAACGTTTCAGGTCGACTTTATCCCGTCCTATTTACTGAACGTTTCAGGTCGATTTTATCCCGTCACTTTTACTGAACGTTTCAGGTCGATTTTATGTCGTCATTTTTACTGAACGTTTCGGGTCGATTTTAACCCGTCATTTTTACTGAACGTTTCGGGTCGATTTTATCCCGTCATTTTTACTGAACGTTTCGGGTCGATTTTAACCCGTCATTTTTACTGAACGTTTCAGGTCGATTTTATCCCGTCATTTTTACTGAACGTTTCGGGTCGATTTTATCCCGTCATTTTTACTGAACGTTTCGGGTCGATTTTAACCCGTCATTTTTACTGAACGTTTCAGGTCGATTTTATCGTCATATTTACTGAACGTTTAAGGTCGATTTTAACCCGTCATTTTTACTGAACGTTTCAGGTCGATTTTATCCCGTTATTTTTACTGAACGTTTCAGGTCGAGTTTATCCCGTCATTTTTACTGAACGTTTCAGGTCGATTTTATCCCGTCATTTTTACTGAACTTTTCAGGTCGATTTTAACCCGTCCTATTTACTGAACGTTTCAGGTCGATTTTATCCCGTCACTTTTACTGAACGTTTCAGGTCGATTTTATCTCGTCATTTTTACTCAACGTTTCGGGTCGATTTTATCCCGTCATTTTTACTGAACGTTTCAGGTCGATTTTATCCCGTCATTTTTACTGAACGTTTCAGGTCGACTTTATCCCGTCATTTTTACTGAACGTTTCGGGTCGATTTTAACCCGTCATTTTTACTGAACGTTTCAGGTCGACTTTATCCCGTCCTATTTACTGAACGTTTCAGGTCGATTTTATCCCGTCACTTTTACTGAACGTTTCAGGTCGATTTTATGTCGTCATTTTTACTGAACGTTTCGGGTCGATTTTAACCCGTCATTTTTACTGAACGTTTCAGGTCGATTTTATCCCGTCATTTTTACTGAACGTTTCAGTTCGACTTTATCCCGTCATTTTTACTGAACGTTTCGGGTCGATTTTATCCCGTCATTTTTACTGAACGTTTCGGGTCGATTTTAACCCGTCATTTTTACTGAACGTTTCAGGTCGATTTTATCCCGTCATTTTTACTGAACGTTTCGGGTCGATTTTATCCCGTCATTTTTACTGAACGTTTCGGGTCGATTTTAACCCGTCATTTTTACTGAACGTTTCAGGTCGATTTTATCGTCATATTTACTGAACGTTTAAGGTCGATTTTAACCCGTCATTTTTACTGAACGTTTCAGGTCGATTTTATCCCGTTATTTTTACTGAACGTTTCAGGTCGAGTTTATCCCATCATTTTTACTGAACGTTTCAGGTCGATTTTATCGTCATATTTACTGAACGTTTCAGGTCGATTTTATCCCGTCATTTTTTACTGAACGTTTCAGGTCGATTTTAACCCGTCCTATTTACTGAACGTTTCAGGTCGATTTTATCCCGTCATTTTTACTGAACGTTTCAGGTCGATTTTATGTCGTCATTTTTACTGAACGTTTCGGGTCGATTTTAACCCGTCATTTTTACTGAACGTTTCAGGTCGATTTTATGTCGTCATTTTTACTGAACGTTTCGGGTCGATTTTAACCCGTCATTTTTACTGAACGTTTCAGGTCGATTTTATCCCGTCATTTTTACTGAACGTTTCAGTTCGACTTTATCCCGTCATTTTTACTGAACGTTTCGGGTCGATTTTATCCCGTCATTTTTACTGAACGTTTCGGGTCGATTTTAACCCGTCATTTTTACTGAACGTTTCAGGTCGATTTTATCCCGTCATTTTTACTGAACGTTTCGGGTCGATTTTATCCCGTCATTTTTACTGAACGTTTCGGGTCGATTTTAACCCGTCATTTTTACTGAACGTTTCAGGTCGATTTTATCGTCATATTTACTGAACGTTTAAGGTCGATTTTAACCCGTCATTTTTACTGAACGTTTCAGGTCGATTTTATCCCGTTATTTTTACTGAACGTTTCAGGTCGAGTTTATCCCATCATTTTTACTGAACGTTTCAGGTCGATTTTATCGTCATATTTACTGAACGTTTCAGGTCGATTTTATCCCGTCATTTTTTACTGAACGTTTCAGGTCGATTTTAACCCGTCCTATTTACTGAACGTTTCAGGTCGATTTTATCCCGTCATTTTTACTGAACGTTTCAGGTCGATTTTATGTCGTCATTTTTACTGAACGTTTCGGGTCGATTTTAACCCGTCATTTTTACTGAACGTTTCAGGTCGATTTTATGTCGTCATTTTTACTGAACGTTTCGGGTCGATTTTAACCCGTCATTTTTACTGAACGTTTCAGGTCGATTTTATCCCGTCATTTTTACTGAACGTTTCAGGTCGATTTTAACCCGTCCTATTTACTGAACGTTTCAGGTCGATTTTATCCCGTCATTTTTACTGAACGTTTCAGGTCGATTTTATGTCGTCATTTTTACTGAACGTTTCGGGTCGATTTTAACCCGTCATTTTTACTGAACGTTTCAGGTCGATTTTATGTCGTCATTTTTACTGAACGTTTCGGGTCGATTTTAACCCGTCATTTTTATTGAACGTTTCAGGTCGATTTTATCCCGTCATTTTTACTGAACGTTTCAGGTCGACTTTATCCCGTCATTTTTACTGAACGTTTCGGGTCGATTTTATCCCGTCATTTTTACTGAACGTTTCAGGTCGACTTTATCCCGTCATTTTTACTGAACGTTTCAGTTCGATTTTATCTCGTCATTTTTACTGAACGTTTCGGGTCGATTTTACCCCGTCATTTTTACTGAACGTTTCAGGTCGATTTTATCCCGTCATTTTTACTGAACGTTTCGGGTCGATTTTATTCCGTCATTTTTACTGAACGTTTCGGGTCGATTTTAACCCGTCATTTTTACTGAACGTTTCAGGTCGATTTTATGTCGTCATTTTTACTGAACGTTTCGGGTCGATTTTAACCCGTCATTTTTATTGAACGTTTCAGGTCGATTTTATCCCGTCATTTTTACTGAACGTTTCAGGTCGACTTTATCCCGTCATTTTTACTGAACGTTTCGGGTCGATTTTATCCCGTCATTTTTACTGAACGTTTCAGGTCGACTTTATCCCGTCATTTTTACTGAACGTTTCAGTTCGATTTTATCTCGTCATTTTTACTGAACGTTTCGGGTCGATTTTACCCCGTCATTTTTACTGAACGTTTCAGGTCGAGTTTATCCCATCATTTTTACTGAACGTTTCAGGTCGATTTTATCGTCATATTTACTGAACGTTTCAGGTCGATTTTATCCCGTCATTTTTTACTGAACGTTTCAGGTCGATTTTAACCCGTCCTATTTACTGAACGTTTCAGGTCGATTTTATCCCGTCATTTTTACTGAACGTTTCAGGTCGATTTTATGTCGTCATTTTTACTGAACGTTTCGGGTCGATTTTAACCCGTCATTTTTACTGAACGTTTCAGGTCGATTTTATGTCGTCATTTTTACTGAACGTTTCGGGTCGATTTTAACCCGTCATTTTTACTGAACGTTTCAGGTCGATTTTATCCCGTCATTTTTACTGAACGTTTCAGGTCGATTTTAACCCGTCCTATTTACTGAACGTTTCAGGTCGATTTTATCCCGTCATTTTTACTGAACGTTTCAGGTCGATTTTATGTCGTCATTTTTACTGAACGTTTCGGGTCGATTTTAACCCGTCATTTTTACTGAACGTTTCAGGTCGATTTTATGTCGTCATTTTTACTGAACGTTTCGGGTCGATTTTAACCCGTCATTTTTATTGAACGTTTCAGGTCGATTTTATCCCGTCATTTTTACTGAACGTTTCAGGTCGACTTTATCCCGTCATTTTTACTGAACGTTTCGGGTCGATTTTATCCCGTCATTTTTACTGAACGTTTCAGGTCGACTTTATCCCGTCATTTTTACTGAACGTTTCAGTTCGATTTTATCTCGTCATTTTTACTGAACGTTTCGGGTCGATTTTACCCCGTCATTTTTACTGAACGTTTCAGGTCGATTTTATCCCGTCATTTTTACTGAACGTTTCGGGTCGATTTTATTCCGTCATTTTTACTGAACGTTTCGGGTCGATTTTAACCCGTCATTTTTACTGAACGTTTCAGGTCGATTTTATGTCGTCATTTTTACTGAACGTTTCGGGTCGATTTTAACCCGTCATTTTTATTGAACGTTTCAGGTCGATTTTATCCCGTCATTTTTACTGAACGTTTCAGGTCGACTTTATCCCGTCATTTTTACTGAACGTTTCGGGTCGATTTTATCCCGTCATTTTTACTGAACGTTTCAGGTCGACTTTATCCCGTCATTTTTACTGAACGTTTCAGTTCGATTTTATCTCGTCATTTTTACTGAACGTTTCGGGTCGATTTTACCCCGTCATTTTTACTGAACGTTTCAGGTCGACTTTATCCCGTCATTTTTACTGAACGTTTCGGGTCGATTTTATTCCGTCATTTTTACTGAACGTTTCGGGTCGATTTTAAACCGTCATTTTTACTGAACGTTTCAGGTCGATTTTATCCCGTCATTTTTACTGAACGTTTCAGGTCGAGTTTATCCCGTCATTTTTACTGAACGTTTCAGGTCGATTTTATCGTCATTTTTACTGAACGTTTCAGGTCGATTTTATCCCGTCATTTTTTACTGAACGTTTCAGGTCGATTTTAACCCGTCCTATTTACTGAACGTTTCAGGTCGATTTTATCCCGTCATTTTTACTGAACGTTTCAGGTCGATTTTAACTCGTCGTTTTTACTGAACGTTTCGGGTCGATTTTAACCCGTCATTTTTACTGAACGTTTCAGGTCGATTTTATGTCGTCATTTTTACTGAACGTTTCGGCTCGATTTTAACCCGTCATTTTTACTGAACGTTTCAGGTCGATTTTATCCCGTCATTTTTACTGAACGTTTCAGGTCGACTTTATCCCGTCATTTTTACTGAACGTTTCGGGTCGATTTTATCTCGTCATTTTTACTGAACGTTTCAGGTCGATTTTATCCCGTCATTTTTACTGAACGTTTCCGGTCGATTTTAACCCGTCCTATTTACTGAACGTTTCAGGTCGATTTTATCCCGTCATTTTTACTGAACGTTTCAGGTCGATTTTATCTCGTCATTTTTACTGAACGTTTCGGGTCGATTTTAACCCGTCATTTTTACTGAACGTTTCAGGTCGATTTTATGTCGTCATTTTTACTGAACGTTTCGGGTCGATTTTAACCCGTCATTTTTACTGAACGTTTCAGGTCGATTTTATCCCGTCATTTTTACTGAACGTTTCAGGTCGACTTTATCCCGTCATTTTTACTGAACGTTTCGGGTCGATTTTATCCCGTCATTTTTACTGAACGTTTCAGGTCGACTTTATCCCGTCATTTTTACTGAACGTTTCAGTTCGATTTTATCTCGTCATTTTTACTGAACGTTTCGGGTCGATTTTAACCCGTCATTTTTACTGAACGTTTCAGGTCGATTTTATCCCGTCATTTTTACTGAACGTTTCGGGTCGATTTTATTCCGTCATTTTTACTGAACGTTTCGGGTCGATTTTAACCCGTCATTTTTACTGAACGTTTCAGGTCGATTTTATCCCGTCATTTTTACTGAACGTTTCAGGTCGAGTTTATCCCGTCATTTTTACTGAACGTTTCAGGTCGACTTTATCCCGTCATTTTTACTGAACGTTTCAGTTCGATTTTATCTCGTCATTTTTACTGAACGTTTCGGGTCGATTTTAACCCGTCATTTTTACTGAACGTTTCAGGTCGATTTTATCCCGTCATTTTTACTGAACGTTTCGGGTCGATTTTATTCCGTCATTTTTACTGAACGTTTCGGGTCGATTTTAACCCGTCATTTTTACTGAACGTTTCAGGTCGATTTTATCCCGTCATTTTTACTGAACGTTTCAGGTCGAGTTTATCCCGTCATTTTTACTGAACGTTTCAGGTCGATTTTATCGTCATTTTTACTGAACGTTTCAGGTCGATTTTATCCCGTCATTTTTTACTGAACGTTTCAGGTCGATTTTAACCCGTCCTATTTACTGAACGTTTCAGGTCGATTTGATCCCGTCATTTTTACTGAACGTTTCAGGTCGATTTTAACTCGTCATTTTTACTGAACGTTTCGGGTCGATTTTAACCCGTCATTTTTACTGAACGTTTCAGGTCGATTTTATGTCGTCATTTTTACTGAACGTTTCGGGTCGATTTTAACCCGTCATTTTTACTGAACGTTTCAGGTCGATTTTATCCCGTCATTTTTACTGAACGTTTCAGGTCGATTTTAACCCGTCCTATTTACTGAACGTTTCAGGTCGATTTTATGTCGTCATTTTTACTGAACGTTTCGGGTCGATTTTAACCCGTCATTTTTACTGAACGTTTCAGGTCGATTTTATGTCGTCATTTTTACTGAACGTTTCGGGTCGATTTTAACCCGTCATTTTTACTGAACGTTTCAGGTCGATTTTATCCCGTCATTTTTACTGAACGTTTCAGGTCGACTTTATCCCGTCATTTTTACTGAACGTTTCGGGTCGATTTTATCCCGTCATTTTTACTGAACGTTTCAGGTCGACTTTATCCCGTCATTTTTACTGAACGTTTCAGTTCGATTTTATCTCGTCATTTTTACTGAACGTTTCGGGTCGATTTTAACCCGTCATTTTTACTGAACGTTTCGGGTCGATTTTATCCCGTCATTTTTACTGAACGTTTCGGGTCGATTTTATTCCGTCATTTTTACTGAACGTTTCGGGTCGATTTTAACCCGTCATTTTTACTGAACGTTTCAGGTCGATTTTATCCCGTCATTTTTACTGAACGTTTCAGGTCGAGTTTATCCCGTCATTTTTACTGAACGTTTCAGGTCGACTTTATCCCGTCATTTTTACTGAACGTTTCAGTTCGATTTTATCTCGTCATTTTTACTGAACGTTTCGGGTCGATTTTAACCCGTCATTTTTACTGAACGTTTCAGGTCGATTTTATCCCGTCATTTTTACTGAACGTTTCGGGTCGATTTTATTCCGTCATTTTTACTGAACGTTTCGGGTCGATTTTAACCCGTCATTTTTACTGAACGTTTCAGGTCGATTTTATCCCGTCATTTTTACTGAACGTTTCAGGTCGAGTTTATCCCGTCATTTTTACTGAACGTTTCAGGTCGATTTTATCGTCATTTTTACTGAACGTTTCAGGTCGATTTTATCCCGTCATTTTTTACTGAACGTTTCAGGTCGATTTTAACCCGTCCTATTTACTGAACGTTTCAGGTCGATTTGATCCCGTCATTTTTACTGAACGTTTCAGGTCGATTTTAACTCGTCATTTTTACTGAACGTTTCGGGTCGATTTTAACCCGTCATTTTTACTGAACGTTTCAGGTCGATTTTATGTCGTCATTTTTACTGAACGTTTCGGGTCGATTTTAACCCGTCATTTTTACTGAACGTTTCAGGTCGATTTTATCCCGTCATTTTTACTGAACGTTTCAGGTCGATTTTAACCCGTCCTATTTACTGAACGTTTCAGGTCGATTTTATCCCGTCATTTTTACTGAACGTTTCAGGTCGATTTTATCTCGTCATTTTAACTGAACGTTTCGGGTCGATTTTAACCCGTCATTTTTACTGAACGTTTCAGGTCGATTTTATGTCGTCATTTTTACTGAACGTTTCGGGTCGATTTTAACCCGTCATTTTTATTGAACGTTTCAGGTCGATTTTATCCCGTCATTTTTACTGAACGTTTCAGGTCGACTTTATCCCGTCATTTTTACTGAACGTTTCGGGTCGATTTTATCCCGTCATTTTTACTGAACGTTTCAGGTCGACTTTATCCCGTCATTTTTACTGAACGTTTCAGTTCGATTTTATCTCGTCATTTTTACTGAACGTTTCGGGTCGATTTTAACCCGTCATTTTTACTGAACGTTTCAGGTCGATTTTATCCCGTCATTTTTACTGAACGTTTCGGGTCGATTTTATTCCGTCATTTTTACTGAACGTTTCGGGTCGATTTTAAACCGTCATTTTTACTGAACGTTTCAGGTCGATTTTATCCCGTCATTTTTACTGAACGTTTCAGGTCGAGTTTATCCCGTCATTTTTACTGAACGTTTCAGGTCGATTTTATCGTCATTTTTACTGAACGTTTCAGGTCGATTTTATCCCGTCATTTTTTACTGAACGTTTCAGGTCGATTTTAACCCGTCCTATTTACTGAACGTTTCAGGTCGATTTTATCCCGTCATTTTTACTGAACGTTTCAGGTCGATTTTAACTCGTCATTTTTACTGAACGTTTCGGGTCGATTTTAACCCGTCATTTTTACTGAACGTTTCAGGTCGATTTTATGTCGTCATTTTTACTGAACGTTTCGGGTCGATTTTAACCCGTCATTTTTACTGAACGTTTCAGGTCGATTTTATCCCGTCATTTTTACTGAACGTTTCAGGTCGACTTTATCCCGTCATTTTTACTGAACGTTTCAGGTCGATTTTATCCCGTCATTTTTACTGAACGTTTCAGGTCGATTTTATCCCGTCATTTTTTACTGAACGTTTCAGGTCGATTTTAACCCGTCCTATTTACTGAACGTTTCAGGTCGATTTTATCCCGTCATTTTTACTGAACGTTTCAGGTCGATTTTAACTCGTCATTTTTACTGAACGTTTCGGGTCGATTTTAACCCGTCATTTTTACTGAACGTTTCAGGTCGATTTTATCCCGTCATTTTTACTGAACGTTTCGGGTCGATTTTATCCAGTCATTTTTACTGAACGTTTCGGGTCGATTTTAACCCGTCATTTTTACTGAACGTTTCAGGTCGATTTTATCCCGTCATTTTTACTGAACGTTTCAGGTCGATTTTATCCCGTCATTTTTACTGAACGTTTCAGGTCGACTTTATCCCGTCATTTTTACTGAACGTTTCGGGTCGATTTTATCCCGTCATTTTTACTGAACGTTTCGGGTCGATTTTAACCCGTCATTTTTACTGAACGTTTCAGGTCGATTTTATCCCGTCATTTTTACTGAACGTTTCGGGTCGATTTTATCCCGTCATTTTTACTGAACGTTTCAGGTCGAGTTTATCCCGTCATTTTTACTGAACGTTTCAGGTCGACTTTATCCCGTCATTTTTACTGAACGTTTCAGTTCGATTTTATCTCGTCATTTTTACTGAACGTTTCGGGTCGATTTTAACCCGTCATTTTTACTGAACGTTTCAGGTCGATTTTATCCCGTCATTTTTACTGAACGTTTCGGGTCGATTTTATTCCGTCATTTTTACTGAACGTTTCGGGTCGATTTTAAACCGTCATTTTTACTGAACGTTTCAGGTCGATTTTATCCCGTCATTTTTACTGAACGTTTCAGGTCGAGTTTATCCCGTCATTTTTACTGAACGTTTCAGGTCGATTTTATCGTCATTTTTACTGAACGTTTCAGGTCGATTTTATCCCGTCATTTTTTACTGAACGTTTCAGGTCGATTTTAACCCGTCCTATTTACTGAACGTTTCAGGTCGATTTTATCCCGTCATTTTTACTGAACGTTTCAGGTCGATTTTAACTCGTCATTTTTACTGAACGTTTCGGGTCGATTTTAACCCGTCATTTTTACTGAACGTTTCAGGTCGATTTTATGTCGTCATTTTTACTGAACGTTTCGGGTCGATTTTAACCCGTCATTTTTACTGAACGTTTCAGGTCGATTTTATCCCGTCATTTTTACTGAACGTTTCAGGTCGACTTTATCCCGTCATTTTTACTGAACGTTTCAGGTCGATTTTATCCCGTCATTTTTACTGAACGTTTCAGGTCGATTTTATCCCGTCATTTTTTACTGAACGTTTCAGGTCGATTTTAACCCGTCCTATTTACTGAACGTTTCAGGTCGATTTTATCCCGTCATTTTTACTGAACGTTTCAGGTCGATTTTAACTCGTCATTTTTACTGAACGTTTCGGGTCGATTTTAACCCGTCATTTTTACTGAACGTTTCAGGTCGATTTTATCCCGTCATTTTTACTGAACGTTTCGGGTCGATTTTATCCAGTCATTTTTACTGAACGTTTCGGGTCGATTTTAACCCGTCATTTTTACTGAACGTTTCAGGTCGATTTTATCCCGTCATTTTTACTGAACGTTTCAGGTCGATTTTATCCCGTCATTTTTACTGAACGTTTCAGGTCGACTTTATCCCGTCATTTTTACTGAACGTTTCGGGTCGATTTTATCCCGTCATTTTTACTGAACGTTTCGGGTCGATTTTAACCCGTCATTTTTACTGAACGTTTCAGGTCGATTTTATCCCGTCATTTTTACTGAACGTTTCGGGTCGATTTTATCCCGTCATTTTTACTGAACGTTTCAGGTCGAGTTTATCCCGTCATTTTTACTGAACGTTTCAGGTCGACTTTATCCCGTCATTTTTACTGAACGTTTCAGTTCGATTTTATCTCGTCATTTTTACTGAACGTTTCGGGTCGATTTTAACCCGTCATTTTTACTGAACGTTTCAGGTCGATTTTATCCCGTCATTTTTACTGAACGTTTCGGGTCGATTTTATTCCGTCATTTTTACTGAACGTTTCGGGTCGATTTTAACCCGTCATTTTTACTGAACGTTTCAGGTCGATTTTATCCCGTCATTTTTACTGAACGTTTCAGGTCGAGTTTATCCCGTCATTTTTACTGAACGTTTCAGGTCGATTTTATCGTCATTTTTACTGAACGTTTCAGGTCGATTTTATCCCGTCATTTTTTACTGAACGTTTCAGGTCGATTTTAACCCGTCCTATTTACTGAACGTTTCAGGTCGATTTGATCCCGTCATTTTTACTGAACGTTTCAGGTCGATTTTAACTCGTCATTTTTACTGAACGTTTCGGGTCGATTTTAACCCGTCATTTTTACTGAACGTTTCAGGTCGATTTTATGTCGTCATTTTTACTGAACGTTTCGGGTCGATTTTAACCCGTCATTTTTACTGAACGTTTCAGGTCGATTTTATCCCGTCATTTTTACTGAACGTTTCAGGTCGACTTTATCCCGTCATTTTTACTGAACGTTTCAGGTCGATTTTATCCCGTCATTTTTACTGAACGTTTCAGGTCGATTTTATCCCGTCATTTTTTACTGAACGTTTCAGGTCGATTTTAACCCGTCCTATTTACTGAACGTTTCAGGTCGATTTTATCCCGTCATTTTTACTGAACGTTTCAGGTCGATTTTAACTCGTCATTTTTACTGAACGTTTCGGGTCGATTTTAACCCGTCATTTTTACTGAACGTTTCAGGTCGATTTTATCCCGTCATTTTTACTGAACGTTTCGGGTCGATTTTATCCAGTCATTTTTACTGAACGTTTCGGGTCGATTTTAACCCGTCATTTTTACTGAACGTTTCAGGTCGATTTTATCCCGTCATTTTTACTGAACGTTTCAGGTCGATTTTATCCCGTCATTTTTACTGAACGTTTCAGGTCGACTTTATCCCGTCATTTTTACTGAACGTTTCGGGTCGATTTTATCCCGTCATTTTTACTGAACGTTTCGGGTCGATTTTAACCCGTCATTTTTACTGAACGTTTCAGGTCGATTTTATCCCGTCATTTTTACTGAACGTTTCGGGTCGATTTTATCCCGTCATTTTTACTGAACGTTTCGGGTCGATTTTAACCCGTCATTTTTACTGAACGTTTAAGGTCGATTTTATCCCGTCATTTTTACTGAACGTTTCCGGTCGATTTTATCGTCATATTTACTGAACGTTTCAGGTCGATTTTATCCCGTCATTTTTTACTGAACGTTTCAGGTCGATTTTAACCCGTCCTATTTACTGAACGTTTCAGGTCGATTTTATCCCGTCATTTTTACTGAACGTTTCAGGTCGATTTTATCTCGTCATTTTTACTGAACGTTTCGGGTCGATTTTAACCCGTCATTTTTACTGAACGTTTCAGGTCGATTTTATGTCGTCATTTTTACTGAACGTTTCGGGTCGATTTTAACCCGTCATTTTTACTGAACGTTTCAGGTCGATTTTATCCCGTCATTTTTACTGAACGTTTCAGGTCGACTTTATCCCGTCATTTTTACTGAACGTTTCGGGTCGATTTTATCCCGCCATTTTTACTGAACGTTTCGGGTCGATTTTAACCCGTCATTTTTACTGAACGTTTCAGGTCGACTTTATCCCGTCCTATTTACTGAACGTTTCAGGTCGATTTTATCCCGTCACTTTTACTGAACGTTTCAGGTCGATTTTATCCCGTCATTTTTACTGAACGTTTCAGGTCGATTTTATCCCGTCATTTTTACTGAACGTTTCAGGTCGATTTTAACTCGTCATTTTTACTGAACGTTTCGGGTCGATTTTAACCCGTCATTTTTACTGAACGTTTCAGGTCGATTTTATCCCGTCATTTTTACTGAACGTTTCGGGTCGATTTTATCCAGTCATTTTTACTGAACGTTTCGGGTCGATTTTAACCCGTCATTTTTACTGAACGTTTCAGGTCGATTTTATCCCGTCATTTTTACTGAACGTTTCAGGTCGATTTTATCCCGTCATTTTTACTGAACGTTTCAGGTCGACTTTATCCCGTCATTTTTACTGAACGTTTCGGGTCGATTTTATCCCGTCATTTTTACTGAACGTTTCGGGTCGATTTTAACCCGTCATTTTTATTGAACGTTTCAGGTCGATTTTATCCCGTCATTTTTACTGAACGTTTCGGGTCGATTTTATCCCGTCATTTTTACTGAACGTTTCGGGTCGATTTTAACCCGTCATTTTTACTGAACGTTTAAGGTCGATTTTATCCCGTCATTTTTACTGAACGTTTCCGGTCGATTTTATCGTCATATTTACTGAACGTTTCAGGTCGATTTTATCCCGTCATTTTTTACTGAACGTTTCAGGTCGATTTTAACCCGTCCTATTTACTGAACGTTTCAGGTCGATTTTATCCCGTCATTTTTACTGAACGTTTCAGGTCGATTTTATCTCGTCATTTTTACTGAACGTTTCGGGTCGATTTTAACCCGTCATTTTTACTGAACGTTTCAGGTCGATTTTATGTCGTCATTTTTACTGAACGTTTCGGGTCGATTTTAACCCGTCATTTTTACTGAACGTTTCAGGTCGATTTTATCCCGTCATTTTTACTGAACGTTTCAGGTCGACTTTATCCCGTCATTTTTACTGAACGTTTCGGGTCGATTTTATCCCGCCATTTTTACTGAACGTTTCGGGTCGATTTTAACCCGTCATTTTTACTGAACGTTTCAGGTCGATTTTATCCCGTCATTTTTACTGAACGTTTCGGGTCGATTTTATCCAGTCATTTTTACTGAACGTTTCGGGTCGATTTTAACCCGTCATTTTTACTGAACGTTTCAGGTCGATTTTATCCCGTCATTTTTACTGAACGTTTCAGGTCGATTTTATCCCGTCATTTTTACTGAACGTTTCAGGTCGACTTTATCCCGTCATTTTTACTGAACGTTTCGGGTCGATTTTATCCCGTCATTTTTACTGAACGTTTCGGGTCGATTTTAACCCGTCATTTTTATTGAACGTTTCAGGTCGATTTTATCCCGTCATTTTTACTGAACGTTTCGGGTCGATTTTATCCCGTCATTTTTACTGAACGTTTCGGGTCGATTTTAACCCGTCATTTTTACTGAACGTTTAAGGTCGATTTTATCCCGTCATTTTTACTGAACGTTTCCGGTCGATTTTATCGTCATATTTACTGAACGTTTCAGGTCGATTTTATCCCGTCATTTTTTACTGAACGTTTCAGGTCGATTTTAACCCGTCCTATTTACTGAACGTTTCAGGTCGATTTTATCCCGTCATTTTTACTGAACGTTTCAGGTCGATTTTATCTCGTCATTTTTACTGAACGTTTCGGGTCGATTTTAACCCGTCATTTTTACTGAACGTTTCAGGTCGATTTTATGTCGTCATTTTTACTGAACGTTTCGGGTCGATTTTAACCCGTCATTTTTACTGAACGTTTCAGGTCGATTTTATCCCGTCATTTTTACTGAACGTTTCAGGTCGACTTTATCCCGTCATTTTTACTGAACGTTTCGGGTCGATTTTATCCCGCCATTTTTACTGAACGTTTCGGGTCGATTTTAACCCGTCATTTTTACTGAACGTTTCAGGTCGACTTTATCCCGTCCTATTTACTGAACGTTTCAGGTCGATTTTATCCCGTCACTTTTACTGAACGTTTCAGGTCGATTTTATCCCGTCATTTTTACTGAACGTTTCAGGTCGATTTTAACTCGTCATTTTTACTGAACGTTTCGGGTCGATTTTAACCCGTCATTTTTACTGAACGTTTCAGGTCGATTTTATGTCGTCATTTTTACTGAACGTTTCGGGTCGATTTTAACCCGTCATTTTTACTGAACGTTTCAGGTCGATTTTATCCCGTCATTTTTACTGAACGTTTCAGGTCGACTTTATCCCGTCATTTTTACTGAACGTTTCCGGTCGATTTTATCGTCATATTTACTGAACGTTTCAGGTCGATTTTATCCCGTCATTTTTTACTGAACGTTTCAGGTCGATTTTAACCCGTCATTTTTACTGAACGTTTAAGGTCGATTTTATCCCGTCATTTTTACTGAACGTTTCAGGTCGATTTTAACTCGTCGTTTTTACTGAACGTTTCGGGTCGATTTTATCCCGTCATTTTTACTGAACGTTTCGGGTCGATTTTAACCCGTCATTTTTACTGAACGTTTAAGGTCGATTTTATCCCGTCATTTTTACTGAACGTTTCCGGTCGATTTTATCGTCATATTTACTGAACGTTTCAGGTCGATTTTATCCCGTCATTTTTTACTGAACGTTTCAGGTCGATTTTAACCCGTCCTATTTACTGAACGTTTCAGGTCGATTTTATCCCGTCATTTTTACTGAACGTTTCAGGTCGATTTTATCTCGTCATTTTTACTGAACGTTTCGGGTCGATTTTAACCCGTCATTTTTACTGAACGTTTCAGGTCGATTTTATGTCGTCATTTTTACTGAACGTTTCGGGTCGATTTTAACCCGTCATTTTTACTGAACGTTTCAGGTCGATTTTATCCCGTCATTTTTACTGAACGTTTCAGGTCGACTTTATCCCGTCATTTTTACTGAACGTTTCGGGTCGATTTTATCCCGCCATTTTTACTGAACGTTTCGGGTCGATTTTAACCCGTCATTTTTACTGAACGTTTCAGGTCGACTTTATCCCGTCCTATTTACTGAACGTTTCAGGTCGATTTTATCCCGTCACTTTTACTGAACGTTTCAGGTCGATTTTATCCCGTCATTTTTACTGAACGTTTCAGGTCGATTTTAACTCGTCATTTTTACTGAACGTTTCGGGTCGATTTTAACCCGTCATTTTTACTGAACGTTTCAGGTCGATTTTATGTCGTCATTTTTACTGAACGTTTCGGGTCGATTTTAACCCGTTATTTTTACTGAACGTTTCAGGTCGATTTTATCCCGTCATTTTTACTGAACGTTTCAGGTCGACTTTATCCCGTCATTTTTACTGAACGTTTCCGGTCGATTTTATCGTCATATTTACTGAACGTTTCAGGTCGATTTTATCCCGTCATTTTTTACTGAACGTTTCAGGTCGATTTTAACCCGTCCTATTTACTGAACGTTTCAGGTCGATTTTATCCCGTCATTTTTACTGAACGTTTCAGGTCGATTTTATCTCGTCATTTTTACTGAACGTTTCGGGTCGATTTTAACCCGTCATTTTTACTGAACGTTTCAGGTCGATTTTATGTCGTCATTTTTACTGAACGTTTCGGGTCGATTTTAACCCGTCATTTTTACTGAACGTTTCAGGTCGATTTTATCCCGTCATTTTTACTGAACGTTTCAGGTCGACTTTATCCCGTCATTTTTACTGAACGTTTCGGGTCGATTTTATCCCGTCATTTTTACTGAACGTTTCGGGTCGATTTTAACCCGTCATTTTTACTGAACGTTTCAGGTCGACTTTATCCCGTCCTATTTACTGAACGTTTCAGGTCGATTTTATCCCGTCACTTTTACTGAACGTTTCAGGTCGATTTTATCCCGTCATTTTTACTGAACGTTTCAGGTCGATTTTAACTCGTCATTTTTACTGAACGTTTCGGGTCGATTTTAACCCGTCATTTTTACTGAACGTTTCAGGTCGATTTTAACTCGTCATTTTTACTGAACGTTTCGGGTCGATTTTAACCCGTCATTTTTACTGAACGTTTCAGGTCGATTTTATCCCGTCATTTTTACTGAACGTTTCAGGTCGACTTTATCCCGTCATTTTTACTGAACGTTTCAGGTCGATTTTATCCCGTCATTTTTACTGAACGTTTCAGGTCGATTTTATCCCGTCATTTTTTACTGAACGTTTCAGGTCGATTTTAACCCGTCCTATTTACTGAACGTTTCAGGTCGATTTTATCCCGTCATTTTTACTGAACGTTTCAGGTCGATTTTAACTCGTCATTTTTACTGAACGTTTCGGGTCGATTTTAACCCGTCATTTTTACTGAACGTTTCAGGTCGATTTTATCCCGTCATTTTTACTGAACGTTTCGGGTCGATTTTATCCAGTCATTTTTACTGAACGTTTCGGGTCGATTTTAACCCGTCATTTTTACTGAACGTTTCAGGTCGATTTTATCCCGTCATTTTTACTGAACGTTTCGGGTCGATTTTATCCCGTCATTTTTACTGAACGTTTCGGGTCGATTTTAACCCGTCATTTTTACTGAACGTTTCAGGTCGATTTTATCCCGTCATTTTTACTGAACGTTTCGGGTCGATTTTATCCCGTCATTTTTACTGAACGTTTCGGGTCGATTTTAACCCGTCATTTTTACTGAACGTTTAAGGTCGATTTTATCCCGTCATTTTTACTGAACGTTTCCGGTCGATTTTATCGTCATATTTACTGAACGTTTCAGGTCGATTTTATCCCGTCATTTTTTACTGAACGTTTCAGGTCGATTTTAACCCGTCCTATTTACTGAACGTTTCAGGTCGATTTTATCCCGTCATTTTTACTGAACGTTTCAGGTCGATTTTATCTCGTCATTTTTACTGAACGTTTCGGGTCGATTTTAACCCGTCATTTTTACTGAACGTTTCAGGTCGATTTTATGTCGTCATTTTTACTGAACGTTTCGGGTCGATTTTAACCCGTCATTTTTACTGAACGTTTCGGGTCGATTTTATCGTCATTTTTACTGAACGTTTCAGGTCGATTTTATCCCGTCATTTTTTACTGAACGTTTCAGGTCGATTTTAACCCGTCCTATTTACTGAACGTTTCAGGTCGATTTTAACCCGTCCTATTTACTGAACGTTTCAGGTCGATTTTATCCCGTCATTTTTACTGAACGTTTCAGGTCGATTTTAACTCGTCATTTTTACTGAACGTTTCGGGTCGATTTTAACCCGTCATTTTTACTGAACGTTTCAGGTCGATTTTATCCCGTCATTTTTACTGAACGTTTCAGGTCGAGTTTATCCCGTCATTTTTTTACTGAACGTTTCAGGTCGATTTTATCGTCATTTTTACTGAACGTTTCAGGTCGATTTTATCCCGTCATTTTTTACTGAACGTTTCAGGTCGATTTTAACCCGTCCTATTTACTGAACGTTTCAGGTCGATTTTATCCCGTCATTTTTACTGAACGTTTCAGGTCGATTTTAACTCGTCATTTTTACTGAACGTTTCGGGTCGATTTTATCCCGTCATTTTTACTGAACGTTTCAGGTCGATTTTAACCCGTCATTTTTACTGAACGTTTCAGGTCGATTTTATCCCGTCATTTTTACTGAACGTTTCGGGTCGATTTTAACCCGTCATTTTTACTGAACGTTTCAGGTCGATTTTATCCCGTCATTTTTACTGAACGTTTCAGGTCGACTTTATCCCATCATTTTTACTGAACGTTTCGGGTCGATTTTATCCCGTCATTTTTACTGAACGTTTCGGGTCGATTTTAACCCGTCATTTTTACTGAACGTTTCAGGTCGACTTTATCCCGTCATTTTTACTGAACGTTTCAGGTCGACTTTATCCCGTCATTTTTACTGAACGTTTCAGGTCGATTTTATCCCGTCATTTTTACTGAACGTTTCAGGTCGATTTTATCCCGTCATTTTTTACTGAACGTTTCAGGTCGATTTTAACCCGTCCTATTTACTGAACGTTTCAGGTCGATTTTATCCCGTCATTTTTACTGAACGTTTCAGGTCGATTTTAACTCGTCATTTTTACTGAACGTTTCGGGTCGATTTTAACCCGTCATTTTTACTGAACGTTTCAGGTCGATTTTATCCCGTCATTTTTACTGAACGTTTCGGGTCGATTTTATCCAGTCATTTTTACTGAACGTTTCGGGTCGATTTTAACCCGTCATTTTTACTGAACGTTTCAGGTCGATTTTATCCCGTCATTTTTACTGAACGTTTCAGGTCGATTTTATCCCGTCATTTTTACTGAACGTTTCAGGTCGACTTTATCCCGTCATTTTTACTGAACGTTTCGGGTCGATTTTATCCCGTCATTTTTACTGAACGTTTCGGGTCGATTTTAACCCGTCATTTTTACTGAACGTTTCAGGTCGATTTTATCCCGTCATTTTTACTGAACGTTTCGGGTCGATTTTATCCCGTCATTTTTACTGAACGTTTCGGGTCGATTTTAACCCGTCATTTTTACTGAACGTTTAAGGTCGATTTTATCCCGTCATTTTTACTGAACGTTTCCGGTCGATTTTATCGTCATATTTACTGAACGTTTCAGGTCGATTTTATCCCGTCATTTTTTACTGAACGTTTCAGGTCGATTTTAACCCGTCCTATTTACTGAACGTTTCAGGTCGATTTTATCCCGTCATTTTTACTGAACGTTTCAGGTCGATTTTATCTCGTCATTTTTACTGAACGTTTCGGGTCGATTTTAACCCGTCATTTTTACTGAACGTTTCAGGTCGATTTTATGTCGTCATTTTTACTGAACGTTTCGGGTCGATTTTAACCCGTCATTTTTACTGAACGTTTCAGGTCGATTTTATCCCGTCATTTTTACTGAACGTTTCAGGTCGACTTTATCCCGTCATTTTTACTGAACGTTTCGGGTCGATTTTATCCCGCCATTTTTACTGAACGTTTCGGGTCGATTTTAACCCGTCATTTTTACTGAACGTTTCAGGTCGACTTTATCCCGTCCTATTTACTGAACGTTTCAGGTCGATTTTATCCCGTCACTTTTACTGAACGTTTCAGGTCGATTTTATCCCGTCATTTTTACTGAACGTTTCAGGTCGATTTTATCCCGTCATTTTTACTGAACGTTTCAGGTCGATTTTAACTCGTCATTTTTACTGAACGTTTCGGGTCGATTTTAACCCGTCATTTTTACTGAACGTTTCAGGTCGATTTTATCCCGTCATTTTTACTGAACGTTTCGGGTCGATTTTATCCAGTCATTTTTACTGAACGTTTCGGGTCGATTTTAACCCGTCATTTTTACTGAACGTTTCAGGTCGATTTTATCCCGTCATTTTTACTGAACGTTTCAGGTCGATTTTATCCCGTCATTTTTACTGAACGTTTCAGGTCGACTTTATCCCGTCATTTTTACTGAACGTTTCGGGTCGATTTTATCCCGTCATTTTTACTGAACGTTTCGGGTCGATTTTAACCCGTCATTTTTATTGAACGTTTCAGGTCGATTTTATCCCGTCATTTTTACTGAACGTTTCGGGTCGATTTTATCCCGTCATTTTTACTGAACGTTTCGGGTCGATTTTAACCCGTCATTTTTACTGAACGTTTAAGGTCGATTTTATCCCGTCATTTTTACTGAACGTTTCCGGTCGATTTTATCGTCATATTTACTGAACGTTTCAGGTCGATTTTATCCCGTCATTTTTTACTGAACGTTTCAGGTCGATTTTAACCCGTCCTATTTACTGAACGTTTCAGGTCGATTTTATCCCGTCATTTTTACTGAACGTTTCAGGTCGATTTTATCTCGTCATTTTTACTGAACGTTTCGGGTCGATTTTAACCCGTCATTTTTACTGAACGTTTCAGGTCGATTTTATGTCGTCATTTTTACTGAACGTTTCGGGTCGATTTTAACCCGTCATTTTTACTGAACGTTTCAGGTCGATTTTATCCCGTCATTTTTACTGAACGTTTCAGGTCGACTTTATCCCGTCATTTTTACTGAACGTTTCGGGTCGATTTTATCCCGCCATTTTTACTGAACGTTTCGGGTCGATTTTAACCCGTCATTTTTACTGAACGTTTCAGGTCGATTTTATCCCGTCATTTTTACTGAACGTTTCGGGTCGATTTTATCCAGTCATTTTTACTGAACGTTTCGGGTCGATTTTAACCCGTCATTTTTACTGAACGTTTCAGGTCGATTTTATCCCGTCATTTTTACTGAACGTTTCAGGTCGATTTTATCCCGTCATTTTTACTGAACGTTTCAGGTCGACTTTATCCCGTCATTTTTACTGAACGTTTCGGGTCGATTTTATCCCGTCATTTTTACTGAACGTTTCGGGTCGATTTTAACCCGTCATTTTTATTGAACGTTTCAGGTCGATTTTATCCCGTCATTTTTACTGAACGTTTCGGGTCGATTTTATCCCGTCATTTTTACTGAACGTTTCGGGTCGATTTTAACCCGTCATTTTTACTGAACGTTTAAGGTCGATTTTATCCCGTCATTTTTACTGAACGTTTCCGGTCGATTTTATCGTCATATTTACTGAACGTTTCAGGTCGATTTTATCCCGTCATTTTTTACTGAACGTTTCAGGTCGATTTTAACCCGTCCTATTTACTGAACGTTTCAGGTCGATTTTATCCCGTCATTTTTACTGAACGTTTCAGGTCGATTTTATCTCGTCATTTTTACTGAACGTTTCGGGTCGATTTTAACCCGTCATTTTTACTGAACGTTTCAGGTCGATTTTATGTCGTCATTTTTACTGAACGTTTCGGGTCGATTTTAACCCGTCATTTTTACTGAACGTTTCAGGTCGATTTTATCCCGTCATTTTTACTGAACGTTTCAGGTCGACTTTATCCCGTCATTTTTACTGAACGTTTCGGGTCGATTTTATCCCGCCATTTTTACTGAACGTTTCGGGTCGATTTTAACCCGTCATTTTTACTGAACGTTTCAGGTCGACTTTATCCCGTCCTATTTACTGAACGTTTCAGGTCGATTTTATCCCGTCACTTTTACTGAACGTTTCAGGTCGATTTTATCCCGTCATTTTTACTGAACGTTTCAGGTCGATTTTAACTCGTCATTTTTACTGAACGTTTCGGGTCGATTTTAACCCGTCATTTTTACTGAACGTTTCAGGTCGATTTTATGTCGTCATTTTTACTGAACGTTTCGGGTCGATTTTAACCCGTCATTTTTACTGAACGTTTCAGGTCGATTTTATCCCGTCATTTTTACTGAACGTTTCAGGTCGACTTTATCCCGTCATTTTTACTGAACGTTTCCGGTCGATTTTATCGTCATATTTACTGAACGTTTCAGGTCGATTTTATCCCGTCATTTTTTACTGAACGTTTCAGGTCGATTTTAACCCGTCATTTTTACTGAACGTTTAAGGTCGATTTTATCCCGTCATTTTTACTGAACGTTTCAGGTCGATTTTAACTCGTCGTTTTTACTGAACGTTTCGGGTCGATTTTATCCCGTCATTTTTACTGAACGTTTCGGGTCGATTTTAACCCGTCATTTTTACTGAACGTTTAAGGTCGATTTTATCCCGTCATTTTTACTGAACGTTTCCGGTCGATTTTATCGTCATATTTACTGAACGTTTCAGGTCGATTTTATCCCGTCATTTTTTACTGAACGTTTCAGGTCGATTTTAACCCGTCCTATTTACTGAACGTTTCAGGTCGATTTTATCCCGTCATTTTTACTGAACGTTTCAGGTCGATTTTATCTCGTCATTTTTACTGAACGTTTCGGGTCGATTTTAACCCGTCATTTTTACTGAACGTTTCAGGTCGATTTTATGTCGTCATTTTTACTGAACGTTTCGGGTCGATTTTAACCCGTCATTTTTACTGAACGTTTCAGGTCGATTTTATCCCGTCATTTTTACTGAACGTTTCAGGTCGACTTTATCCCGTCATTTTTACTGAACGTTTCGGGTCGATTTTATCCCGCCATTTTTACTGAACGTTTCGGGTCGATTTTAACCCGTCATTTTTACTGAACGTTTCAGGTCGACTTTATCCCGTCCTATTTACTGAACGTTTCAGGTCGATTTTATCCCGTCACTTTTACTGAACGTTTCAGGTCGATTTTATCCCGTCATTTTTACTGAACGTTTCAGGTCGATTTTAACTCGTCATTTTTACTGAACGTTTCGGGTCGATTTTAACCCGTCATTTTTACTGAACGTTTCAGGTCGATTTTATGTCGTCATTTTTACTGAACGTTTCGGGTCGATTTTAACCCGTTATTTTTACTGAACGTTTCAGGTCGATTTTATCCCGTCATTTTTACTGAACGTTTCAGGTCGACTTTATCCCGTCATTTTTACTGAACGTTTCCGGTCGATTTTATCGTCATATTTACTGAACGTTTCAGGTCGATTTTATCCCGTCATTTTTTACTGAACGTTTCAGGTCGATTTTAACCCGTCCTATTTACTGAACGTTTCAGGTCGATTTTATCCCGTCACTTTTACTGAACGTTTCAGGTCGATTTTATCCCGTCATTTTTACTGAACGTTTCAGGTCGATTTTAACTCGTCATTTTTACTGAACGTTTCGGGTCGATTTTAACCCGTCATTTTTACTGAACGTTTCAGGTCGATTTTAACTCGTCATTTTTACTGAACGTTTCGGGTCGATTTTAACCCGTCATTTTTACTGAACGTTTCAGGTCGATTTTATCCCGTCATTTTTACTGAACGTTTCAGGTCGACTTTATCCCGTCATTTTTACTGAACGTTTCAGGTCGATTTTATCCCGTCATTTTTACTGAACGTTTCAGGTCGATTTTATCCCGTCATTTTTTACTGAACGTTTCAGGTCGATTTTAACCCGTCCTATTTACTGAACGTTTCAGGTCGATTTTATCCCGTCATTTTTACTGAACGTTTCAGGTCGATTTTAACTCGTCATTTTTACTGAACGTTTCGGGTCGATTTTAACCCGTCATTTTTACTGAACGTTTCAGGTCGATTTTATCCCGTCATTTTTACTGAACGTTTCGGGTCGATTTTATCCAGTCATTTTTACTGAACGTTTCGGGTCGATTTTAACCCGTCATTTTTACTGAACGTTTCAGGTCGATTTTATCCCGTCATTTTTACTGAACGTTTCGGGTCGATTTTATCCCGTCATTTTTACTGAACGTTTCGGGTCGATTTTAACCCGTCATTTTTACTGAACGTTTCAGGTCGATTTTATCCCGTCATTTTTACTGAACGTTTCGGGTCGATTTTATCCCGTCATTTTTACTGAACGTTTCGGGTCGATTTTAACCCGTCATTTTTACTGAACGTTTAAGGTCGATTTTATCCCGTCATTTTTACTGAACGTTTCCGGTCGATTTTATCGTCATATTTACTGAACGTTTCAGGTCGATTTTATCCCGTCATTTTTTACTGAACGTTTCAGGTCGATTTTAACCCGTCCTATTTACTGAACGTTTCAGGTCGATTTTATCCCGTCATTTTTACTGAACGTTTCAGGTCGATTTTATCTCGTCATTTTTACTGAACGTTTCGGGTCGATTTTAACCCGTCATTTTTACTGAACGTTTCAGGTCGATTTTATGTCGTCATTTTTACTGAACGTTTCGGGTCGATTTTAACCCGTCATTTTTACTGAACGTTTCGGGTCGATTTTATCGTCATTTTTACTGAACGTTTCAGGTCGATTTTATCCCGTCATTTTTTACTGAACGTTTCAGGTCGATTTTAACCCGTCCTATTTACTGAACGTTTCAGGTCGATTTTAACCCGTCCTATTTACTGAACGTTTCAGGTCGATTTTATCCCGTCATTTTTACTGAACGTTTCAGGTCGATTTTAACTCGTCATTTTTACTGAACGTTTCGGGTCGATTTTAACCCGTCATTTTTACTGAACGTTTCAGGTCGATTTTATCCCGTCATTTTTACTGAACGTTTCAGGTCGAGTTTATCCCGTCATTTTTTTACTGAACGTTTCAGGTCGATTTTATCGTCATTTTTACTGAACGTTTCAGGTCGATTTTATCCCGTCATTTTTTACTGAACGTTTCAGGTCGATTTTAACCCGTCCTATTTACTGAACGTTTCAGGTCGATTTTATCCCGTCATTTTTACTGAACGTTTCAGGTCGATTTTAACTCGTCATTTTTACTGAACGTTTCGGGTCGATTTTATCCCGTCATTTTTACTGAACGTTTCAGGTCGATTTTAACCCGTCATTTTTACTGAACGTTTCAGGTCGATTTTATCCCGTCATTTTTACTGAACGTTTCGGGTCGATTTTAACCCGTCATTTTTACTGAACGTTTCAGGTCGATTTTATCCCGTCATTTTTACTGAACGTTTCAGGTCGACTTTATCCCATCATTTTTACTGAACGTTTCGGGTCGATTTTATCCCGTCATTTTTACTGAACGTTTCGGGTCGATTTTAACCCGTCATTTTTACTGAACGTTTCAGGTCGACTTTATCCCGTCCTATTTACTGAACGTTTCAGGTCGATTTTATCCCGTCACTTTTACTGAACGTTTCAGGTCGATTTTATGTCGTCATTTTTACTGAACGTTTCGGGTCGATTTTAACCCGTCATTTTTACTGAACGTTTCAGGTCGATTTTATCCCGTCATTTTTACTGAACGTTTCAGGTCGACTTTATCCCGTCATTTTTACTGAACGTTTCGGGTCGATTTTATCCCGTCATTTTTACTGAACGTTTCGGGTCGATTTTAACCCGTCATTTTTACTGAACGTTTCAGGTCGATTTTATCCCGTCATTTTTACTGAACGTTTCGGGTCGATTTTATCCCGTCATTTTTACTGAACGTTTCGGGTCGATTTTAACCCGTCATTTTTACTGAACGTTTCAGGTCGATTTTATCGTCATATTTACTGAACGTTTAAGGTCGATTTTAACCCGTCATTTTTACTGAACGTTTCAGGTCGATTTTATCCCGTCATTTTTACTGAACGTTTCAGGTCGATTTTATCGTCATATTTACTGAACGTTTCAGGTCGATTTTATGTCGTCATTTTTACTGAACGTTTCGGGTCGATTTTAACCCGTCATTTTTACTGAACGTTTCAGGTCGATTTTATCCCGTCATTTTTACTGAACGTTTCAGGTCGAGTTTATCCCGTCATTTTTACTGAACGTTTCAGGTCGATTTTATCGTCATATTTACTGAACGTTTCAGGTCGATTTTATCCCGTCATTTTTTACTGAACGTTTCAGGTCGATTTTAACCCGTCCTATTTACTGAACGTTTCAGGTCGATTTTATCCCGTCATTTTTACTGAACGTTTCAGGTCGATTTTATCTCGTCATTTTTACTGAACGTTTCGGGTCGATTTTAACCCGTCATTTTTACTGAACGTTTCAGGTCGATTTTATGTCGTCATTTTTACTGAACGTTTCGGGTCGATTTTAACCCGTCATTTTTACTGAACGTTTCAGGTCGATTTTATCCCGTCATTTTTACTGAACGTTTCGGGTCGATTTTATCCCGTCATTTTTACTGAACGTTTCGGGTCGATTTTAACCCGTCATTTTTACTGAACGTTTCAAGTCGATTTTATCCCGTCATTTTTACTGAACGTTTCAGGTCGAGTTTATCCCGTCATTTTTACTGAACGTTTCAGGTCGATTTTATCGTCATTTTTACTGAACGTTTCAGGTCGATTTTATCCCGTCATTTTTTACTGAACGTTTCAGGTCGATTTTAACCCGTCCTATTTACTGAACGTTTCAGGTCGATTTTATCCCGTCATTTTTACTGAACGTTTCAGGTCGATTTTAACTCGTCATTTTTCTGAACGTTTCGGGTCGATTTTAACCCGTCATTTTTACTGAACGTTTCAGGTCGATTTTATCCCGTCATTTTTACTGAACGTTTCAGGTCGAGTTTATCCCGTCATTTTTACTGAACGTTTCAGGTCGATTTTATCGTCATTTTTACTGAACGTTTCAGGTCGATTTTATCCCGTCATTTTTTACTGAACGTTTCAGGTCGATTTTAACCCGTCCTATTTACTGAACGTTTCAGGTCGATTTTAACCCGTCCTATTTACTGAACGTTTCAGGTCGATTTTATCCCGTCATTTTTACTGAACGTTTCAGGTCGATTTTAACTCGTCATTTTTACTGAACGTTTCGGGTCGATTTTAACCCGTCATTTTTACTGAACGTTTCAGGTCGATTTTATCCCGTCATTTTTACTGAACGTTTCAGGTCGAGTTTATCCCGTCATTTTTTTACTGAACGTTTCAGGTCGATTTTATCGTCATTTTTACTGAACGTTTCAGGTCGATTTTATCCCGTCATTTTTTACTGAACGTTTCAGGTCGATTTTAACCCGTCCTATTTACTGAACGTTTCAGGTCGATTTTATCCCGTCATTTTTACTGAACGTTTCAGGTCGATTTTAACTCGTCATTTTTACTGAACGTTTCGGGTCGATTTTATCCCGTCATTTTTACTGAACGTTTCAGGTCGATTTTAACCCGTCATTTTTACTGAACGTTTCAGGTCGATTTTATCCCGTCATTTTTACTGAACGTTTCGGGTCGATTTTAACCCGTCATTTTTACTGAACGTTTCAGGTCGATTTTATCCCGTCATTTTTACTGAACGTTTCAGGTCGACTTTATCCCGTCATTTTTACTGAACGTTTCGGGTCGATTTTATCCCGTCATTTTTACTGAACGTTTCGGGTCGATTTTAACCCGTCATTTTTACTGAACGTTTCAGGTCGACTTTATCCCGTCCTATTTACTGAACGTTTCAGGTCGATTTTATCCCGTCACTTTTACTGAACGTTTCAGGTCGATTTTATGTCGTCATTTTTACTGAACGTTTCGGGTCGATTTTAACCCGTCATTTTTACTGAACGTTTCAGGTCGATTTTATCCCGTCATTTTTACTGAACGTTTCAGGTCGACTTTATCCCGTCATTTTTACTGAACGTTTCGGGTCGATTTTATCCCGTCATTTTTACTGAACGTTTCGGGTCGATTTTATCGTCATTTTTACTGAACGTTTCAGGTCGATTTTATCCCGTCATTTTTTACTGAACGTTTCAGGTCGATTTTAACCCGTCCTATTTACTGAACGTTTCAGGTCGATTTTAACCCGTCCTATTTACTGAACGTTTCAGGTCGATTTTATCCCGTCATTTTTACTGAACGTTTCAGGTCGATTTTAACTCGTCATTTTTACTGAACGTTTCGTGTCGATTTTAACCCGTCATTTTTACTGAACGTTTCAGGTCGATTTTATCCCGTCATTTTTACTGAACGTTTCAGGTCGAGTTTATCCCGTCTTTTTTTTACTGAACGTTTCAGGTCGATTTTATCGTCATTTTTACTGAACGTTTCAGGTCGATTTTATCCCGTCATTTTTTACTGAACGTTTCAGGTCGATTTTAACCCGTCCTATTTACTGAACGTTTCAGGTCGATTTTATCCCGTCATTTTTACTGAACGTTTCAGGTCGATTTTAACTCGTCATTTTTACTGAACGTTTCGGGTCGATTTTATCCCGTCATTTTTACTGAACGTTTCAGGTCGATTTTAACCCGTCATTTTTACTGAACGTTTCAGGTCGATTTTATCCCGTCATTTTTACTGAACGTTTCGGGTCGATTTTAACCCGTCATTTTTACTGAACGTTTCAGGTCGATTTTATCCCGTCATTTTTACTGAACGTTTCAGGTCGACTTTATCCCGTCATTTTTACTGAACGTTTCGGGTCGATTTTATCCCGTCATTTTTACTGAACGTTTCGGGTCGATTTTAACCCGTCATTTTTACTGAACGTTTCAGGTCGACTTTATCCCGTCCTATTTACTGAACGTTTCAGGTCGATTTTATCCCGTCACTTTTACTGAACGTTTCAGGTCGATTTTATGTCGTCATTTTTACTGAACGTTTCGGGTCGATTTTAACCCGTCATTTTTACTGAACGTTTCAGGTCGATTTTATCCCGTCATTTTTACTGAACGTTTCAGGTCGATTTTATCCCGTCACTTTTACTGAACGTTTCATGTCGATTTTATGTCGTCATTTTTACTGAACGTTTCGGGTCGATTTTAACCCGTCATTTTTACTGAACGTTTCAGGTCGATTTTATCCCGTCATTTTTACTGAACGTTTCAGGTCGACTTTATCCCGTCATTTTTACTGAACGTTTCGGGTCGATTTTATCCCGTCATTTTTACTGAACGTTTCGGGTCGATTTTAACCCGTCATTTTTACTGAACGTTTCAGGTCGATTTTATCCCGTCATTTTTACTGAACGTTTCGGGTCGATTTTATCCCGTCATTTTTACTGAACGTTTCCGGTCGATTTTAACCCGTCATTTTTACTGAACGTTTCAGGTCGATTTTATCGTCATATTTACTGAACGTTTAAGGTCGATTTTAACCCGTCATTTTTACTGAACGTTTCAGGTCGATTTTATCCCGTCATTTTTACTGAACGTTTCAGGTCGATTTTATCGTCATATTTACTGAACGTTTCAGGTCGATTTTATGTCGTCATTTTTACTGAACGTTTCGGGTCGATTTTAACCCGTCATTTTTACTGAACGTTTCAGGTCGATTTTATCCCGTCATTTTTACTGAACGTTTCAGGTCGAGTTTATCCCGTCATTTTTACTCAACGTTTCAGGTCGATTTTATCGTCATATTTACTGAACGTTTCAGGTCGATTTTATCCCGTCATTTTTACTGAACGTTTCAGGTCGAGTTTATCCCGTCTTTTTTTTACTGAACGTTTCAGGTCGATTTTATCGTCATTTTTACTGAACGTTTCAGGTCGATTTTATCCCGTCATTTTTTACTGAACGTTTCAGGTCGATTTTAACCCGTCCTATTTACTGAACGTTTCAGGTCGATTTTATCCCGTCATTTTTACTGAACGTTTCAGGTCGATTTTAACTCGTCATTTTTACTGAACGTTTCGGGTCGATTTTATCCCGTCATTTTTACTGAACGTTTCAGGTCGATTTTAACCCGTCATTTTTACTGAACGTTTCAGGTCGATTTTATCCCGTCATTTTTACTGAACGTTTCGGGTCGATTTTAACCCGTCATTTTTACTGAACGTTTCAGGTCGATTTTATCCCGTCATTTTTACTGAACGTTTCAGGTCGACTTTATCCCGTCATTTTTACTGAACGTTTCGGGTCGATTTTATCCCGTCATTTTTACTGAACGTTTCGGGTCGATTTTAACCCGTCATTTTTACTGAACGTTTCAGGTCGACTTTATCCCGTCCTATTTACTGAACGTTTCAGGTCGATTTTATCCCGTCACTTTTACTGAACGTTTCAGGTCGATTTTATGTCGTCATTTTTACTGAACGTTTCGGGTCGATTTTAACCCGTCATTTTTACTGAACGTTTCAGGTCGATTTTATCCCGTCATTTTTACTGAACGTTTCAGGTCGATTTTATCCCGTCACTTTTACTGAACGTTTCATGTCGATTTTATGTCGTCATTTTTACTGAACGTTTCGGGTCGATTTTAACCCGTCATTTTTACTGAACGTTTCAGGTCGATTTTATCCCGTCATTTTTACTGAACGTTTCAGGTCGACTTTATCCCGTCATTTTTACTGAACGTTTCGGGTCGATTTTATCCCGTCATTTTTACTGAACGTTTCGGGTCGATTTTAACCCGTCATTTTTACTGAACGTTTCAGGTCGATTTTATCCCGTCATTTTTACTGAACGTTTCGGGTCGATTTTATCCCGTCATTTTTACTGAACGTTTCCGGTCGATTTTAACCCGTCATTTTTACTGAACGTTTCAGGTCGATTTTATCGTCATATTTACTGAACGTTTAAGGTCGATTTTAACCCGTCATTTTTACTGAACGTTTCAGGTCGATTTTATCCCGTCATTTTTACTGAACGTTTCAGGTCGATTTTATCGTCATATTTACTGAACGTTTCAGGTCGATTTTATGTCGTCATTTTTACTGAACGTTTCGGGTCGATTTTAACCCGTCATTTTTACTGAACGTTTCAGGTCGATTTTATCCCGTCATTTTTACTGAACGTTTCAGGTCGAGTTTATCCCGTCATTTTTACTCAACGTTTCAGGTCGATTTTATCGTCATATTTACTGAACGTTTCAGGTCGATTTTATCCCGTCATTTTTACTGAACGTTTCAGGTCGAGTTTATCCCGTCTTTTTTTTACTGAACGTTTCAGGTCGATTTTATCGTCATTTTTACTGAACGTTTCAGGTCGATTTTATCCCGTCATTTTTTACTGAACGTTTCAGGTCGATTTTAACCCGTCCTATTTACTGAACGTTTCAGGTCGATTTTATCCCGTCATTTTTACTGAACGTTTCAGGTCGATTTTAACTCGTCATTTTTACTGAACGTTTCGGGTCGATTTTATCCCGTCATTTTTACTGAACGTTTCAGGTCGATTTTAACCCGTCATTTTTACTGAACGTTTCAGGTCGATTTTATCCCGTCATTTTTACTGAACGTTTCGGGTCGATTTTAACCCGTCATTTTTACTGAACGTTTCAGGTCGATTTTATCCCGTCATTTTTACTGAACGTTTCAGGTCGACTTTATCCCGTCATTTTTACTGAACGTTTCGGGTCGATTTTATCCCGTCATTTTTACTGAACGTTTCGGGTCGATTTTAACCCGTCATTTTTACTGAACGTTTCAGGTCGACTTTATCCCGTCCTATTTACTGAACGTTTCAGGTCGATTTTATCCCGTCACTTTTACTGAACGTTTCAGGTCGATTTTATGTCGTCATTTTTACTGAACGTTTCGGGTCGATTTTAACCCGTCATTTTTACTGAACGTTTCAGGTCGATTTTATCCCGTCATTTTTACTGAACGTTTCAGGTCGATTTTATCCCGTCACTTTTACTGAACGTTTCATGTCGATTTTATGTCGTCATTTTTACTGAACGTTTCGGGTCGATTTTAACCCGTCATTTTTACTGAACGTTTCAGGTCGATTTTATCCCGTCATTTTTACTGAACGTTTCAGGTCGACTTTATCCCGTCATTTTTACTGAACGTTTCGGGTCGATTTTATCCCGTCATTTTTACTGAACGTTTCGGGTCGATTTTAACCAGTCATTTTTACTGAACGTTTCAGGTCGATTTTATCCCGTCATTTTTACTGAACGTTTCGGGTCGATTTTATCCCGTCATTTTTACTGAACGTTTCCGGTCGATTTTAACCCGTCATTTTTACTGAACGTTTCAGGTCGATTTTATCGTCATATTTACTGAACGTTTAAGGTCGATTTTAACCCGTCATTTTTACTGAACGTTTCAGGTCGATTTTATCCCGTCATTTTTACTGAACGTTTCAGGTCGATTTTATCGTCATATTTACTGAACGTTTCAGGTCGATTTTATGTCGTCATTTTTACTGAACGTTTCGGGTCGATTTTAACCCGTCATTTTTACTGAACGTTTCAGGTCGATTTTATCCCGTCATTTTTACTGAACGTTTCAGGTCGAGTTTATCCCGTCATTTTTACTCAACGTTTCAGGTCGATTTTATCGTCATATTTACTGAACGTTTCAGGTCGATTTTATCCCGTCATTTTTTACTGAACGTTTCAGGTCGATTTTAACCCGTCCTATTTACTGAACGTTTCAGGTCGATTTTATCCCGTCATTTTTACTGAACGTTTCAGGTCGATTTTATCTCGTCATTTTTACTGAACGTTTCGGGTCGATTTTAAACCGTCATTTTTACTGAACGTTTCAGGTCGATTTTATGTCGTCATTTTTACTGAACGTTTCGGGTCGATTTTAACCCGTCATTTTTACTGAACGTTTCAGGTCGATTTTATCCCGTCATTTTTACTGAACGTTTCAGGTCGACTTTATCCCGTCATTTTTACTGAACGTTTCGGGTCGATTTTATCCCGTCATTTTTACTGAACGTTTCAGGTCGACTTTATCCCGTCATATTTACTGAAAGTTTCAGGTCGATTTTATCCCGTCATTTTTACTGAACGTTTCAGGTCGATTTTATCCCGTCATTTTTACTGAACGTTTCAGGTCGATTTTATCCCGTCATTTTTACTGAACGTTTCAGGTCGATTTTATCCCGTCATTTTTTACTGAACGTTTCAGGTCGATTTTAACTCGTCATTTTTACTGAACGTTTCGGGTCGATTTTAACCCGTCATTTTTACTGAACGTTTCAGGTCGATTTTATCCCGTCATTTTTACTGAACGTTTCGGGTCGATTTTATCCCGTCATTTTTACTGAACGTTTCGGGTCGATTTTAACCCGTCATTTTTACTGAACGTTTCAAGTCGATTTTATCCCGTCATTTTTACTGAACGTTTCAGGTCGAGTTTATCCCGTCATTTTTACTGAACGTTTCAGGTCGATTTTATCGTCATTTTTACTGAACGTTTCAGGTCGATTTTATCCCGTCATTTTTTACTGAACGTTTCAGGTCGATTTTAACCCGTCCTATTTACTGAACGTTTCAGGTCGATTTTATCCCGTCATTTTTACTGAACGTTTCAGGTCGACTTTATCCCGTCATTTTTACTGAACGTTTCGGGTCGATTTTAACCCGTCATTTTTACTGAACGTTTCAGGTCGATTTTATCCCGTCATTTTTACTGAACGTTTCAGGTCGACTTTATCCCGTCATTTTTACTGAACGTTTCGGGTCGATTTTATCCCGTCATTTTTACTGAACGTTTCGGGTCGATTTTAACCCGTCATTTTTACTGAACGTTTCAGGTCGATTTTATCCCGTCATTTTTACTGAACGTTTCGGGTCGATTTTATCCCGTCATTTTTACTGAACGTTTCGGGTCGATTTTAACCCGTCATTTTTACTGAACGTTTCAGGTCCATTTTATCGTCATATTTACTGAACGTTTAAGGTCGATTTTAACCCGTCATTTTTACTGAACGTTTCAGGTCGATTTTATCCCGTCATTTTTACTGAACGTTTCAGGTCGATTTTATCGTCATATTTACTGAACGTTTCAGGTCGATTTTATGTCGTCATTTTTACTGAACGTTTCGGGTCGATTTTAACCCGTCATTTTTACTGAACGTTTCAGGTCGATTTTATCCCGTCATTTTTACTGAACGTTTCAGGTCGAGTTTATCCCGTCATTTTTACTGAACGTTTCAGGTCGATTTTATCGTCATATTTACTGAACGTTTCAGGTCGATTTTATCCCGTCATTTTTTACTGAACGTTTCAGGTCGATTTTAACCCGTCCTATTTACTGAACGTTTCAGGTCGATTTTATCCCGTCATTTTTACTGAACGTTTCAGGTCGATTTTATGTCGTCATTTTTACTGAACGTTTCGGGTCGATTTTATCGTCATTTTTACTGAACGTTTCAGGTCGATTTTATGTCGTCATTTTTACTGAACGTTTCGGGTCGATTTTAACCCGTCATTTTTACTGAACGTTTCAGGTCGATTTTATCCCGTCATTTTTACTGAACGTTTCAGGTCGACTTTATCCCGTCATTTTTACTGAACGTTTCGGGTCGATTTTATCCCGTCATTTTTACTGAACGTTTCAGGTCGACTTTATCCCGTCATATTTACTGAAAGTTTCAGGTCGATTTTATCCCGTCATTTTTACTGAACGTTTCAGGTCGATTTTATCCCGTCATTTTTACTGAACGTTTCAGGTCGATTTTATCCCGTCATTTTTACTGAACGTTTCAGGTCGATTTTATCCCGTCATTTTGTACTGAACGTTTCAGGTCGATTTTAACTCGTCATTTTTACTGAACGTTTCGGGTCGATTTTAACCCGTCATTTTTACTGAACGTTTCAGGTCGATTTTATCCCGTCATTTTTACTGAACGTTTCGGGTGGATTTTATCCCGTCATTTTTACTGAACGTTTCGGGTCGATTTTAACCCGTCATTTTTACTGAACGTTTCAAGTCGATTTTATCCCGTCATTTTTACTGAACGTTTCAGGTCGAGTTTATCCCGTCATTTTTACTGAACGTTTCAGGTCGATTTTATCGTCATTTTTACTGAACGTTTCAGGTCGATTTTATCCCGTCATTTTTTACTGAACGTTTCAGGTCGATTTTAACCCGTCCTATTTACTGAACGTTTCAGGTCGATTTTATCCCGTCATTTTTACTGAACGTTTCAGGTCGATTTTAACTCGTCATTTTTCTGAACGTTTCGGGTCGATTTTAACCCGTCATTTTTACTGAACGTTTCAGGTCGATTTTATCCCGTCATTTTTACTGAACGTTTCAGGTCGAGTTTATCCCGTCATTTTTACTGAACGTTTCAGGTCGAGTTTATCCCGTCATTTTTACTGAACGTTTCAGGTCGATTTTATCGTCATTTTTACTGAACGTTTCAGGTCGATTTTATCCCGTCATTTTTTACTGAACGTTTCAGGTCGATTTTAACCCGTCCTATTTACTGAACGTTTCAGGTCGATTTTAACCCGTCCTATTTACTGAACGTTTCAGGTCGATTTTATCCCGTCATTTTTACTGAACGTTTCAGGTCGATTTTAACTCGTCATTTTTACTGAACGTTTCGGGTCGATTTTAACCCGTCATTTTTACTGAACGTTTCAGGTCGATTTTATCCCGTCATTTTTACTGAACGTTTCAGGTCGATTTTAACCCGTCATTTTTACTGAACGTTTCAGGTCGATTTTATCGTCATATTTACTGAACGTTTAAGGTCGATTTTAACCCGTCATTTTTACTGAACGTTTCAGGTCGATTTTATCCCGTCATTTTTACTGAACGTTTCAGGTCGATTTTATCGTCATATTTACTGAACGTTTCAGGTCGATTTTATGTCGTCATTTTTACTGAACGTTTCGGGTCGATTTTAACCCGTCATTTTTACTGAACGTTTCAGGTCGATTTTATCCCGTCATTTTTACTGAACGTTTCAGGTCGATTTTATCCCGTCATTTTTTACTGAACGTTTCAGGTCGATTTTAACTCGTCATTTTTACTGAACGTTTCGGGTCGATTTTAACCCGTCATTTTTACTGAACGTTTCAGGTCGATTTTATCCCGTCATTTTTACTGAACGTTTCGGGTGGATTTTATCCCGTCATTTTTACTGAACGTTTCGGGTCGATTTTAACCCGTCATTTTTACTGAACGTTTCAAGTCGATTTTATCCCGTCATTTTTACTGAACGTTTCAGGTCGAGTTTATCCCGTCATTTTTACTGAACGTTTCAGGTCGATTTTATCGTCATTTTTACTGAACGTTTCAGGTCGATTTTATCCCGTCATTTTTTACTGAACGTTTCAGGTCGATTTTAACCCGTCCTATTTACTGAACGTTTCAGGTCGATTTTATCCCGTCATTTTTACTGAACGTTTCAGGTCGATTTTAACTCGTCATTTTTCTGAACGTTTCGGGTCGATTTTAACCCGTCATTTTTACTGAACGTTTCAGGTCGATTTTATCCCGTCATTTTTACTGAACGTTTCAGGTCGAGTTTATCCCGTCATTTTTACTGAACGTTTCAGGTCGAGTTTATCCCGTCATTTTTACTGAACGTTTCAGGTCGATTTTATCGTCATTTTTACTGAACGTTTCAGGTCGATTTTATCCCGTCATTTTTTACTGAACGTTTCAGGTCGATTTTAACCCGTCCTATTTACTGAACGTTTCAGGTCGATTTTAACTCGTCCTATTTACTGAACGTTTCAGGTCGATTTTATCCCGTCATTTTTACTGAACGTTTCAGGTCGATTTTAACCCGTCCTATTTACTGAACGTTTCAGGTCGATTTTATCCCGTCATTTTTACTGAACGTTTCAGGTCGATTTTAACTCGTCATTTTTCTGAACGTTTCGGGTCGATTTTAACCCGTCATTTTTACTGAACGTTTCAGGTCGATTTTATCGTCATTTTTACTGAACGTTTCAGGTCGATTTTATCCCGTCATTTTTTACTGAACGTTTCAGGTCGATTTTAACCCGTCCTATTTACTGAACGTTTCAGGTCGATTTTAACTCGTCCTATTTACTGAACGTTTCAGGTCGATTTTATCCCGTCATTTTTACTGAACGTTTCAGGTCGATTTTAACCCGTCCTATTTACTGAACGTTTCAGGTCGATTTTATCCCGTCATTTTTACTGAACGTTTCAGGTCGATTTTAACTCGTCATTTTTCTGAACGTTTCGGGTCGATTTTAACCCGTCATTTTTACTGAACGTTTCAGGTCGATTTTATCCCGTCATTTTTACTGAACGTTTCAGGTCGAGTTTATCCCGTCATTTTTACTGAACGTTTCAGGTCGAGTTTATCCCGTCATTTTTACTGAACGTTTCAGGTCGATTTTATCGTCATTTTTACTGAACGTTTCAGGTCGATTTTATCCCGTCATTTTTTACTGAACGTTTCAGGTCGATTTTAACCCGTCCTATTTACTGAACGTTTCAGGTCGATTTTAACCCGTCCTATTTACTGAACGTTTCAGGTCGATTTTATCCCGTCATTTTTACTGAACGTTTCAGGTCGATTTTAACTCGTCATTTTTACTGAACGTTTCAGGTCGATTTTATCCCGTCATTTTTACTGAACGTTTCAGGTCGATTTTATCCCGTCATTTTTTACTGAACGTTTCAGGTCGATTTTAACTCGTCATTTTTACTGAACGTTTCGGGTCGATTTTAACCCGTCATTTTTACTGAACGTTTCAGGTCGATTTTATCCCGTCATTTTTACTGAACGTTTCGGGTGGATTTTATCCCGTCATTTTTACTGAACGTTTCGGGTCGATTTTAACCCGTCATTTTTACTGAACGTTTCAAGTCGATTTTATCCCGTCATTTTTACTGAACGTTTCAGGTCGAGTTTATCCCGTCATTTTTACTGAACGTTTCAGGTCGATTTTATCGTCATTTTTACTGAACGTTTCAGGTCGATTTTATCCCGTCATTTTTTACTGAACGTTTCAGGTCGATTTTAACCCGTCCTATTTACTGAACGTTTCAGGTCGATTTTATCCCGTCATTTTTACTGAACGTTTCAGGTCGATTTTAACTCGTCATTTTTCTGAACGTTTCGGGTCGATTTTAACCCGTCATTTTTACTGAACGTTTCAGGTCGATTTTATCCCGTCATTTTTACTGAACGTTTCAGGTCGAGTTTATCCCGTCATTTTTACTGAACGTTTCAGGTCGAGTTTATCCCGTCATTTTTACTGAACGTTTCAGGTCGATTTTATCGTCATTTTTACTGAACGTTTCAGGTCGATTTTATCCCGTCATTTTTTACTGAACGTTTCAGGTCGATTTTAACCCGTCCTATTTACTGAACGTTTCAGGTCGATTTTAACTCGTCCTATTTACTGAACGTTTCAGGTCGATTTTATCCCGTCATTTTTACTGAACGTTTCAGGTCGATTTTAACCCGTCCTATTTACTGAACGTTTCAGGTCGATTTTATCCCGTCATTTTTACTGAACGTTTCAGGTCGATTTTAACTCGTCATTTTTCTGAACGTTTCGGGTCGATTTTAACCCGTCATTTTTACTGAACGTTTCAGGTCGATTTTATCCCGTCATTTTTACTGAACGTTTCAGGTCGAGTTTATCCCGTCATTTTTACTGAACGTTTCAGGTCGAGTTTATCCCGTCATTTTTACTGAACGTTTCAGGTCGATTTTATCGTCATTTTTACTGAACGTTTCAGGTCGATTTTATCCCGTCATTTTTTACTGAACGTTTCAGGTCGATTTTAACCCGTCCTATTTACTGAACGTTTCAGGTCGATTTTAACCCGTCCTATTTACTGAACGTTTCAGGTCGATTTTATCCCGTCATTTTTACTGAACGTTTCAGGTCGATTTTAACTCGTCATTTTTACTGAACGTTTCGGGTCGATTTTAACCCGTCATTTTTACTGAACGTTTCAGGTCGATTTTATCCCGTCATTTTTACTGAACGTTTCAGGTCGATTTTAACCCGTCATTTTTACTGAACGTTTCAGGTCGATTTTATCGTCATATTTACTGAACGTTTAAGGTCGATTTTAACCCGTCATTTTTACTGAACGTTTCAGGTCGATTTTATCCCGTCATTTTTACTGAACGTTTCAGGTCGATTTTATCGTCATATTTACTGAACGTTTCAGGTCGATTTTATGTCGTCATTTTTACTGAACGTTTCGGGTCGATTTTAACCCGTCATTTTTACTGAACGTTTCAGGTCGATTTTATCCCGTCATTTTTACTGAACGTTTCAGGTCGATTTTATCCCGTCATTTTTTACTGAACGTTTCAGGTCGATTTTAACTCGTCATTTTTACTGAACGTTTCGGGTCGATTTTAACCCGTCATTTTTACTGAACGTTTCAGGTCGATTTTATCCCGTCATTTTTACTGAACGTTTCGGGTGGATTTTATCCCGTCATTTTTACTGAACGTTTCGGGTCGATTTTAACCCGTCATTTTTACTGAACGTTTCAAGTCGATTTTATCCCGTCATTTTTACTGAACGTTTCAGGTCGATTTTAACTCGTCATTTTTACTGAACGTTTCGGGTCGATTTTAACCCGTCATTTTTACTGAACGTTTCAGGTCGATTTTATCCCGTCATTTTTACTGAACGTTTCAGGTCGATTTTAACCCGTCATTTTTACTGAACGTTTCAGGTCGATTTTATCGTCATATTTACTGAACGTTTAAGGTCGATTTTAACCCGTCATTTTTACTGAACGTTTCAGGTCGATTTTATCCCGTCATTTTTACTGAACGTTTCAGGTCGATTTTATCGTCATATTTACTGAACGTTTCAGGTCGATTTTATGTCGTCATTTTTACTGAACGTTTCGGGTCGATTTTAACCCGTCATTTTTACTGAACGTTTCAGGTCGATTTTATCCCGTCATTTTTACTGAACGTTTCAGGTCGATTTTATCCCGTCATTTTTTACTGAACGTTTCAGGTCGATTTTAACTCGTCATTTTTACTGAACGTTTCGGGTCGATTTTAACCCGTCATTTTTACTGAACGTTTCAGGTCGATTTTATCCCGTCATTTTTACTGAACGTTTCGGGTGGATTTTATCCCGTCATTTTTACTGAACGTTTCGGGTCGATTTTAACCCGTCATTTTTACTGAACGTTTCAAGTCGATTTTATCCCGTCATTTTTACTGAACGTTTCAGGTCGAGTTTATCCCGTCATTTTTACTGAACGTTTCAGGTCGATTTTATCGTCATTTTTACTGAACGTTTCAGGTCGATTTTATCCCGTCATTTTTTACTGAACGTTTCAGGTCGATTTTAACCCGTCCTATTTACTGAACGTTTCAGGTCGATTTTATCCCGTCATTTTTACTGAACGTTTCAGGTCGATTTTAACTCGTCATTTTTCTGAACGTTTCGGGTCGATTTTAACCCGTCATTTTTACTGAACGTTTCAGGTCGATTTTATCCCGTCATTTTTACTGAACGTTTCAGGTCGAGTTTATCCCGTCATTTTTACTGAACGTTTCAGGTCGAGTTTATCCCGTCATTTTTACTGAACGTTTCAGGTCGATTTTATCGTCATTTTTACTGAACGTTTCAGGTCGATTTTATCCCGTCATTTTTTACTGAACGTTTCAGGTCGATTTTAACCCGTCCTATTTACTGAACGTTTCAGGTCGATTTTAACCCGTCCTATTTACTGAACGTTTCAGGTCGATTTTATCCCGTCATTTTTACTGAACGTTTCAGGTCGATTTTAACTCGTCATTTTTACTGAACGTTTCGGGTCGATTTTAACCCGTCATTTTTACTGAACGTTTCAGGTCGATTTTATCCCGTCATTTTTACTGAACGTTTCAGGTCGACTTTATCCCGTCATTTTTACTGAACGTTTCGGGTCGATTTTATCCCGTCATTTTTACTGAACGTTTCGGGTCGATTTTAACCCGTCATTTTTACTGAACGTTTCAGGTCGACTTTATCCCGTCCTATTTACTGAACGTTTCAGGTCGATTTTATCCCGTCACTTTTACTGAACGTTTCAGGTCGATTTTATGTCGTCATTTTTACTGAACGTTTCGGGTCGATTTTAACCCGTCATTTTTACTGAACGTTTCAGGTCGATTTTATCCCGTCATTTTTACTGAACGTTTCAGGTCGACTTTATCCCGTCATTTTTACTGAACGTTTCAGGTCGATTTTATCGTCATTTTTACTGAACGTTTCAGGTCGATTTTATCCCGTCATTTTTTACTGAACGTTTCAGGTCGATTTTAACCCGTCCTATTTACTGAACGTTTCAGGTCGATTTTATCCCGTCATTTTTACTGAACGTTTCAGGTCGATTTTAACTCGTCATTTTTCTGAACGTTTCGGGTCGATTTTAACCCGTCATTTTTACTGAACGTTTCAGGTCGATTTTATCTCGTCATTTTTACTGAACGTTTCAGGTCGAGTTTATCCCGTCATTTTTACTGAACGTTTCAGGTCGAGTTTATCCCGTCATTTTTACTGAACGTTTCAGGTCGATTTTATCGTCATTTTTACTGAACGTTTCAGGTCGATTTTATCCCGTCATTTTTTACTGAACGTTTCAGGTCGATTTTAACCCGTCCTATTTACTGAACGTTTCAGGTCGATTTTAACCCGTCCTATTTACTGAACGTTTCAGGTCGATTTTATCCCGTCATTTTTACTGAACGTTTCAGGTCGATTTTAACTCGTCATTTTTACTGAACGTTTCGGGTCGATTTTAACCCGTCATTTTTACTGAACGTTTCAGGTCGATTTTATCCCGTCATTTTTACTGAACGTTTCAGGTCGATTTTAACCCGTCATTTTTACTGAACGTTTCAGGTCGATTTTATCGTCATATTTACTGAACGTTTAAGGTCGATTTTAACCCGTCATTTTTACTGAACGTTTCAGGTCGATTTTATCCCGTCATTTTTACTGAACGTTTCAGGTCGATTTTATCGTCATATTTACTGAACGTTTCAGGTCGATTTTATGTCGTCATTTTTACTGAACGTTTCGGGTCGATTTTAACCCGTCATTTTTACTGAACGTTTCAGGTCGATTTTATCCCGTCATTTTTACTGAACGTTTCAGGTCGATTTTATCCCGTCATTTTTTACTGAACGTTTCAGGTCGATTTTAACTCGTCATTTTTACTGAACGTTTCGGGTCGATTTTAACCCGTCATTTTTACTGAACGTTTCAGGTCGATTTTATCCCGTCATTTTTACTGAACGTTTCGGGTGGATTTTATCCCGTCATTTTTACTGAACGTTTCGGGTCGATTTTAACCCGTCATTTTTACTGAACGTTTCAAGTCGATTTTATCCCGTCATTTTTACTGAACGTTTCAGGTCGAGTTTATCCCGTCATTTTTACTGAACGTTTCAGGTCGATTTTATCGTCATTTTTACTGAACGTTTCAGGTCGATTTTATCCCGTCATTTTTTACTGAACGTTTCAGGTCGATTTTAACCCGTCCTATTTACTGAACGTTTCAGGTCGATTTTATCCCGTCATTTTTACTGAACGTTTCAGGTCGATTTTAACTCGTCATTTTTCTGAACGTTTCGGGTCGATTTTAACCCGTCATTTTTACTGAACGTTTCAGGTCGATTTTATCCCGTCATTTTTACTGAACGTTTCAGGTCGAGTTTATCCCGTCATTTTTACTGAACGTTTCAGGTCGAGTTTATCCCGTCATTTTTACTGAACGTTTCAGGTCGATTTTATCGTCATTTTTACTGAACGTTTCAGGTCGATTTTATCCCGTCATTTTTTACTGAACGTTTCAGGTCGATTTTAACCCGTCCTATTTACTGAACGTTTCAGGTCGATTTTAACCCGTCCTATTTACTGAACGTTTCAGGTCGATTTTATCCCGTCATTTTTACTGAACGTTTCAGGTCGATTTTAACTCGTCATTTTTACTGAACGTTTCGGGTCGATTTTAACCCGTCATTTTTACTGAACGTTTCAGGTCGATTTTATCCCGTCATTTTTACTGAACGTTTCGGGTCGATTTTAACCCGTCATTTTTACTGAACGTTTCAGGTCGATTTTATCCCGTCCTATTTACTGAACGTTTCAGGTCGATTTTATCCCGTCACTTTTACTGAACGTTTCAGGTCGATTTTATGTCGTCATTTTTACTGAACGTTTCGGGTCGATTTTAACCCGTCATTTTTACTGAACGTTTCAGGTCGATTTTATCCCGTCATTTTTACTGAACGTTTCAGGTCGACTTTATCCCGTCATTTTTACTGAACGTTTCGGGTCGATTTTATCCCGTCATTTTTACTGAACGTTTCGGGTCGATTTTAACCCGTCATTTTTACTGAACGTTTCAGGTCGATTTTATCCCGTCATTTTTACTGAACGTTTCGGGTCGATTTTATCCCGTCATTTTTACTGAACGTTTCAGGTCGATTTTATCGTCATTTTTACTGAACGTTTCAGGTCGATTTTATCCCGTCATTTTTTACTGAACGTTTCAGGTCGATTTTAACCCGTCCTATTTACTGAACGTTTCAGGTCGATTTTATCCCGTCATTTTTACTGAACGTTTCAGGTCGATTTTAACTCGTCATTTTTACTGAACGTTTCGGGTCGATTTTAACCCGTCATTTTTACTGAACGTTTCAGGTCGATTCTATCCCGTCATTTTTACTGAACGTTTCAGGTCGACTTTATCCCGTCATTTTTACTGAACGTTTCGGGTCGATTTTATCCCGTCATTTTTACTGAACGTTTCGGGTCGACTTTATCCCGTCATTTTTACTGAACGTTTCGGGTCGATTTTATCCCGTCATTTTTACTGAACGTTTCAGGTCGATTTTATCCCGTCATAAATAAATAAAGTGATTTACACAACAAGTTCGTAATGTTAACGTGTTTACTGAAGTAATTTCATATACTTATTTAGATTTTTTTGTCAATTAATATTCTGATCAATCAGATCTTCGTTATGAATGATGTTCGTGAGATAATACATTCTAATACTAAGCATAAGCAATTATTGGGTGAGGTTGAGCATAATATCGTAAATTATCAAGACCGAGGTCTGTGTTATCTGCCGAAGCCATGCAAACCGAACCCAATAATTGTTTTATTATACATTTTTTAGACTAGTAAACAACAATATAGTTGACCGAGGCAATGCTAGCAGCCGCCATCTTCACTGAAAACAGCAACCCATGACCGAGAGAGCCTGGGAACTTGACAGTGATAAATGCAGTATCTGCTTCAGATACTGCATTTATCAATGTCAAGTTCACATGCTACTCAGATTTAGCCGTGTGCTCTCGGCCAATCAGATTGAATGTAGTTAGTAAAATGTATAATAACAATGATGATATGGATTTTATAGCGCACTTATGCAAGTAAGTTAGAGCATTGAATGAAGCACAAAAATACAATGTTTACAGCTATTTCCAAAAAACGTTGAGTACAGAATAGTGCATTCGAAGATCAAAGGGCATTGTGGGTCTCATTAATTTGAAACAAATTATTTACTCCCCATAACAAGCTCGTACTTTGTTTTGAACAGAATGTACTAAGAATAAAAATAACCATTTATTATTTATTTTAGTCTAAACAATATAACATAGCCCAGAATGGATTTCGGTCTTGCAATGCACTATTCAGTATGCACTATTCTAAGTTTTCTGAAACAGCTGTATAATGTAATAAGTGAAGTAGTGGATAGACGTTATAACTTACTTTGTGGCAGTTTCATATTATATCCATATATTCTAGGCATTGTTTCTGATAGGGTTTTGTATGGAATCAAAATTGATGTTTTATGAATGTAGAATATATATAGATCATGGATGATCATTGTGCTTGTTGAATATCGCCCCGTGTAAGGTGATGCCAAATTATGCAGGCTTCGCGATTCCAAGGTCTGGATTCCAGATTTCACGAGGCCGGATTCCTCATTTTAAAGATTCCAGATCGCAAGTGTTAGATTCAGGATTTCAATGAGGAATTTCTCGTGGATCTTTAAGCAGGTATGGGAGCCGGGGTGGATCCAGAAATTTGTCAGGGGGTGTCCCGATTGCAAATTAAGGGCTCTTGTGGTGTTAGGGGGTGTCCGGTGCCTAAATGTCTAGGGGGTGTCAGGTGCCACTAAGGACACCCCCTAGATCTGTCCCTGGAGAGTCTTTTAGTGCAGTTATTCATAATAATAATAAGTTTCTTATATAGCGCGCCCCATTAAATCTCGGTGCGCTTTACAAAAGTTAAACTACTCTAAATAGGCGAACGAGTAAAACAAGTGCATTATAATGCCTATTTATATTTTTACCCTATTCTCTAATTTGAAATAAACATAATGCCATCTGTTCTTTTGGGGATAGATATTGTAATTCAAATTTGTTTGATTTGGATTACAATTTGTTTGATTTGAATTACAATTTGTTTGATTTGAATTACAATAGCTAGCCCCTCAAAAAACAGAAGGCATTATGGTTATTGTGATAGTAGAGAATGGACTTTTATCGTAATGTTACCCTATTTCAATTAAAATGATTCTGTTAATTTGTTGTTTCTTGATTTCAGCAGTACTCTTCTTCTTGTAGAAATTCCACAATTATCTCGGTATCGTCCTCGTCCATATAGAACTCTCCATCCTCGTATTGTGAAACTAATGTGTTTGCTAAACCAAATCCTTCTTTATCATTATCTACATTGATGTTTTCAAGATCATCCAGTGTGTGACAGATGTTATGGATTTTTGCCGGCAGTTCTTCAATACTTTTATTAAAGTCGAGTTCTCTCTGTGTCTCTTCGTCGACACCGTGGATGTATTCCAATCGAGGGGCGTTCCATGGCTGATTAAGGGGCTCTCCAACACCTATCATAGCCTTAAACCTTTGCATCATGAAGTCAGCTATTTCAAACTCTTTGTTAGATGGGCTTATTTCCTCTTTTGCCTGTTCATAGCTATCCATCAGAACCGCCATGAACATATTCATCAAAAAGAATACCATAAAGATGGCAAACAGGACAAAGAAAACTGGACCGAGAAAGGTATCAGTTCTAGAGAGTTCCACGAAATAAGCTTTTCCGAGCACCATTGCAAGTAGTGTTTGCACTGTCAGGAAAACTGACCCAAAACCTTCCGTATACCGCCCGAAGATTAGATATGAGAAAGACACAAGCGACGCGAAGAGTATAAACGCTTCGATTGCCAACAGTCCAAGATTTGGTCTGGCTTTGACAATGGTCTTGTAAAGCACTATAATATGATGGTTAAAGCTCAACAGGTATAGAAATCTAAGCGTTGTGAGGAAGACGATAAGTGCAGTGAAGTAAGTATTCATAGCCGACCACTGCACTGTGTACTGGAAGCTTATGAATATGAAAGGATTATCGTAGACGTTCTGGATTGTTCTTTGAGCATCAAGCTTACGAACGATCACCAAACCCACGCAGATGAAAGTCAATATAATAATAACCAGCTGTACAATATTCCAGACATTATTGAGGTACTCCTTTCTCAGATGGTAGATTTTTTTTCCGTTGATGTACGCTACTATGATAGTGATAACAACCACTGCGAATTGGCAAAACATAACAACAGAATCGTTCGGTCCAGGGTTTGGATAGAGTCGGAATGTCTCAATTCTAAGAAGAGAAATAGCCCCACCAAGGCCCTGCATTTCAACAAGTAGAGTCATCACACTGAAGAGATTTGCATGAGCATTGTATACAGTAAACTCGATGAAGATTGCCCTAGTTTGATCATCGACCCATTTATTAGTTTTCAAATCTGCTATGACACGTTTGGCTTGATCTGTATTGTAGCCCAGGTTTGCAGTGTAGCCCCCACCGCCGTACATATTAGCTTGACCCCAGTATGGAATACCGTTCAGGTCTAACATCCCGTGATACTGCCACGGTTTTGGACATGCCTTGGCTGTGAGATTAGCTACCTTTTTCCAGCCTGGTAGATAGAACGATTGCTCCTCGTCAAACGCAGAGTAGAAGTTTTCACAAACCGTTTCGGTATAGTTGATGACGCATGGTCCTGAAAAACGATGTATTTTTATCACTATTTATAAAATATTTACGATACTACGCGCGCTCTGATTGGCTCGCTACCCGTAATTATATCGGAGGATAGAGACTCGCTCAGTGAAAAAGGATAAAAAAAATTCATAAAAGCAATATAAAACGTGTGCTTGTTTCTATATACTGTGATATATACTGTAGAGTACTCGAGAAGTCTACTCGTCTACGCCTCGTGTTTCTTTAATACAACGTCTCTCGCTCTATACAGCTCCCAGCGTGTTTATACCACAGTTTATAAACGCGCACACCGTTTTATATTCGTCAAAGGCCCGTTTACACTAGCAATTTTGTCGCGCGACAAGAGCGGCGATTTCAATGGCAATTTGATCGCAGATTTGTCGCCGCAATTTCGAATATACGCTCGAATTTAGGAGATAATATATCACCGGGCCCAATAAATTGTTCAAGAATCTGTTTTACGATAATCAACTGTAGCGTTTGCATTCCTGACGTAATTTCTTACCTGAAAATATTTCAAATAAATAAAAGGAGCTCCTATCAATGTGTTTCTCCCGAAATGATCATATTGGAAACAAGCAAAGGAGGTATATTTGCGACCTGCAGGTTACAGTAAAACCCCGCGTATAAGAACCTAAAATTTAAGAACCTGTCAGGCTGAATTTTTTTTTTTTGTAAAAAAAAAGAGCCATGTGCAAAAGCATTGACCTGTATGTAATAAAATAGGAATAAAAGTGTTGTAATGATGAAGTGAGTAATGCTAATAGAACCTACCTAGATAGCCTAATTTCACGTTAAGCACCATTTATATAAGAACCTGTTCAGGCCGACTTGGAAAAATCTAGGTTCTTATACGCGGGTTTTTACTGTTATTTTATCAAACGATTTCTTTCTTTCTCTCTTTCTTTTTGTCCATACGTTGATCAAATGATATCAGTTACATTGCTCTACCTTTCTTAACACGGAGTTGTCTCAGCCGTGGCATTCCTATGATATACAGGGCATTGTCTGATGAAAATCCTTCAAGATCTGGATCAGACCTGGATGTTCGCCCATCGAAAGCGAAGGGAAGGAGAGTGTTATCTAAATACGACCATAATCCTTTAGCATCTTGAATCTAAGAGAAAGAGAAGTTAACAAATAAAACTATCTTTCGTCTTGTACGTAATAAGATTTAAATGATAATGATTTTGATGATGGCGGTGGTGATGATGACAATGGTGGTAGGGTTGTTGTTGTTGTTGTTGATGATAATGATGATAGAAATGGTGATGGAAGTGATGATCATATGATACTGTGAGACTCGCCGTACCGTAGTCACCTACAAAAACATTTGATGAGTTTTTGACATTATTTTGACATTTTCCCATCCCATTGGACCAATCAGGTACAAGTTTATATCGACAGGCGGAGACTTTAGAAACTTTGATGTCTGTAATTGGTTGATTGAGATTAAAAAAAAGTCAAAATAATGTCAAAAATTCATCAAACGTTTTTGTAAGTGACTACGGTACGGCGAGTCGCACAGTCTGAAGTTGGACATGCATGATGATGATGATAGCAATGATGAAGATGATGATGATAGCAATGATGAAGATGATGATGATAACAATGATGAAGATGATGCTGATAGCAATGATGAAGATGATGATGATAGCAATGATGAAGATGATGATGATAGCAATGATGATGATGATGATAGCAATGATGAAGATGATGATGATAGCAATGATGAAGATGATGATAATAGCAATGATGAAGATGATGATAGCAATGATGAAGATGATGATGATAGCAATGATGAAGATGATGATAGCAATGATGAAGATGATGATGATAGCAATGATGAAGATGATGATGATAGCAATGATGAAGATGATGATGATAGCAATGATGAAGATGATGATGATAGCAATGATGAAGATGATGATGATAGCAATGATGAAGATGATGATGATAGCAATGATGATGATGATGATAGCAATGATGAAGATGATGATGATAGCAATGATGAAGATGATGATGATAGCAATGATGAAGATGATGATAATAGCAATGATGAAGATGATGATGATAGCAATGATGAAGATGATGATGATAGCAATGATGAAGATGATGATAGCAATGATGATGATAGCAATGATGATGATGATGATAGCAATGATGAAGATGATGATGATAGCAATGATGAAGATGATGATAATAGCAATGATGAAGATGATGATGATAGCAATGATGAAGATGATGATGATAGCAATGATGAAGATGATGATGATAGCAATGATGAAGATGATGATGATAGCAATGATGAAGATGACGATTAAACAATATTGATGGTGATAATGATGATTACTATATTGATGATGACAATGAATCACCTGTTTATTCAGAAGACCATCAAGTGTATTCTTCTGCGCATACGCCATCGGGTCCCTATCGGAATAGCTAATGATCACCAACATGAACAAGAACACTGCATGAAAGATATTTTCTTTCATGATACCATACATTTGGTTCTCTTTCAGCTTGTACTGCCGGGCTTTCTCGATTAGCTCTGGATCAGGAGGCTCAAAGCCGATGAGATTTTCGGGGTTGAAGTCAGTATTCTCTTCCTCCTCATCCTTTGTTTCGCTTCTCTTACTAGCGTTCTTGAAGTCATTTGGGAGTGTTTTTAGCACAGCAGCAACAAATAGAGCAATTCCACAGACTTTAATCGGTTGGGTGACGAAGGCATCTTGAAAGAACGACACCAACATGGAAGTTAACCATTGCTCAGATATATCGCTTCCCCACATCATACTATAAAAGAATGTTATGGTGGCAGAGACTAGGGTCATTAGAAAACACAAAGTCCATGCGATGTAAATAGTCCAATATGGTAGACCTTCTTTTTTCGGTGGCTGTTTTTCCATCGTCTCGTCTTCGCTGTCGCTATCAAACACGTTCGCGAATTCAACTGCTTCCTTTTTCTCTTCGTTTTTGTCAGGTTTTGGTCTTGCGTTTCGAAATATCTGGATAATAATGACATTGACAGGCAGGGCAATAAAACTGCTTTGTATGCCAATCATTAATTGCCGTATACTGAATCTCAACGGGCCTATCACAATAGAATCATCTTGTGTTGCTTCTCCGCTAGGGATGTTAAAAAACATAGCACTTGTCATCATTGTTGTAAACAGCAGTGACATACAACATGAAAGACGCTGTAAACGTGTAAAGTTACTCTTCGGTGGTTTCCCTATTACAGATAACCAGAGATGGCCATCAAATAGATCCTGTGAAGTCTTAGTACGAAACAATGTTTTAAAGCTCTTCAACTCCTTATCTCCGCTGACTATAATAAGTCGATCCACAAGCCCGTCGTCTTTATCTAAAGCAAGCCAGCGGTCACATACAAAAATCCATTGCTCGTTAGAGTTAAGATCCCGGATGATCACGTAGCTCATGTACCAGGAAGAATCCTCTCCAGACATGTCATGCCAGACCCTCAAGTATTGCAATGAGCCGAGGCTTTTGGGTAACGTTAATTTGAATTCATTGGTCGCCCCACGAGCAAACAGTTGTTTAGTGTCATCCACAAGAGAGACTTTGCCACTTTGGCCTTTTAAACCGATGATATTCATGAAGACTTTAGCTGTGGTGGCAGAGTTTTTCCATGATCCTGTCTGCACTGTCACGAGATATTCGTTGCTGTTGGCTCCAAGATAACGACTGTTTTCTGCTTCGATCAGAGTAACACCTCCCTGAATAAAAAAAACCACCAGCGAAAAAGAATTTATTGTTGCAATCAGAAATATGAATATCTTATCTATACTAAATAACAATTATTCGCCGAAGGTGAGGAGAATATTGAGGAATAACAACAGAGACAAAGGCGAGTTTATTATTCACCGATATTCATCTAGTTCATTTTTACAGTCAAAAGAATATATAACATAACTTAACCAAGAGTAGTTAGTAACTGTTCGCCGAAGGTGAGGAGAATATCGAGGAATAATAACAGAGACAAAATCGAGTTTATTATTCACCGATATTCACCTAGTTCATTTTTAGTCAAAAGAATATATAAGATAACTTTACCAACAGTAGTTAATAACTATTCGTTGAAGATGAGGAGAATATCAAGGGAAAATAACAGAGACAAAGTCGAGTTTATTATTCACCGATATTCATCTAGTTCATTTTTACAGTCAAACGAATATATAACATAACTTAACTAAGAGACAAAGTCGAGTTTATTATATTTATCGACTACGAGGATAATAATTGTTTTAGTATAAATACCGTGTGTTAGGTTCAATAAATAATAGTCTTACCTTAAGCAGGTCCTGTTTGTCCTTCTTGCGCACCCATATTCCAATCAAAATGTACAATGCCAATGCTGTACAGATAGTTAGAAGAACGGAAAGGTTATCTGAGATATTGGCAAATCCTGCAAAAACTTGGTCAAAGTCAATAGGGTTCGGAGCCACTAGTAGATCGCCACCAAACTCGGTCAAATGGTTACACTGACAGTGAACTACATCCAGTCTTGTAAACTTGCCGGTCTGTAGATATGAAGGTACATAAGTGTACTTGTATTGGTACATTTTGAATAGAAGATAATGGTAAATTAACGGTGGTAGTGGTGGGATGGTGGTTGTTGTGGTGGTGGTGAAGATGATGATCATATTGTGTGTGATGGGATGATGATGGCGCTGAAGATTGTGAGTGATGATGTTTGTGATGATGATGCTGTTGCTGCTGTTTGTGATGATGGTGATGATGGCGCTGAAGAATGATATTTGTGATGATGATGGCGCTGAAGATGGTGATGATGATGTTTGTGATGATGATGGCGCTGACGATGGTGATGAGGATTTTTGTGATATGGTGAATGTCATGATTAGGATTACAGTAATGATACGAAGGACGACGTTAAAAGTTAACAACAAACATGATGATGATGTTGCTGTAATTATCTTCTGGTAATTGTTGTAATATGTCAATGTCATTCTCTAATAAGCTAATGAGTAGCGATTGTGATGATGATAGCGTCAACAACGGTGGATGGCATATAAGTAAGAAAGCTCAATGCAAATACCTTACAACCTTCAGAGCTCCATTTCTCTCTCTTGGTATCCCAGAACTTACATGGTGAACCGATAGTTTTAATTCCATACGCCAAATCGTTATCAGGATCAAAAGTAGGGACTGAATCGACTAGAGAACCACCACTGACACCAGGGGGGAGGGTGAGGGGTCTGACAGGAGGGTCTTTATACTGTAGACACGAACGTTTCTCACGTTTACCTAATATTGAACAATTAAACTTGTAAGACATTCGTGACACTGTGTAAACTGTAGACAGGGATTCTCGAATTCTTCCAAGAAAACGAACCTTGTTCTAGTTGCAAGTTTGAACGTTTTTAACCATTTTGTCTATCACACACGAGCCTTAACACACCTTGCTTTTAATTTCTGTAATTTATACATCAATTCTTGAATTGTTTATATTTTGATATCTACCTCTTTTGTAATATACCACTTATGCTGCAACTTAAGTCTAGACACAAGTTGGGATATTCTAACCGCATTTGGACAAACAATTATTCTGTGAATATGAATGTGTAAAGCAAAGGCCTTCGGCTTGTGATTTTATCTTTCGAAACAGCACAGACACTCATGTTATAAACACGACTTTTAAAAAAATATATATAAAATAAAAAGAAGAAAATAAAGCGTGGGTACATACCAGTGCCACAATCTCTTCTTTTACGACTTTCAGATTCCTCTCCGATGCTTTTCAACTTCAGTCCTAAATAGTATATACCAGATGTTTTCACAATGGTATCATTAATCGGTATAGCATAAGGTTCACAGTTCTTCTTTCCTAAAGCATCCACTTTGCATGAGGAGAAATCTGGCAGTGTCAAATACAATGGATCTTTTTTCACATTTGGCCGCTCTTTCTCCTTAATGTATATTTCAAAAACCGCTTTAGTTGAGTTGGGCTTTACTATCATAAACAGAGGCAACTCTTCTGTAGTCCAATTGAATCGATGATACGCAACTGAGTCCACTTTCTTTTTTAGGAAAGTTCTGTTAGTAAAGGGAGCACCTTTCGGTGGAACCCTTGGGATGTATAAGTCAAAAGGAGTTGGGACTCCAGCAACTTTAATTTCAGAAGAGTTTTCTGTTTTAATCTTCAGGCTAACCATATTTGATGTGATATTTTCTGCGCTGTCGTCCCACGTCATAGGATTGTCTTCGAACCGTAAGAACTATAGAAGATAGAAATTATAAAGACATGAAAAAAGATTCTAAAATGTTATCAACAACAACAAACAAAATGAAAAGCTTCAAGCCATGAACACTTTAGTTTCAGGTTCTCTTTATCTATACAATCATTGACAAAACTGTTGGCACGAATGTGATGAAGTAATTTTAGGACTGCTGAAATTCTATACTACTGCCCTACCCCCATCGCAATGTTGAGGAGGAAGTCATTGTTTGGTGCTTATGTGGTTGATCTATCAATGCACTATCATTTCACACCAACATTGATGTGGGGGAAAGGGGGGGGGAGGGCAACATTTTTTATACTTAAAATAAATGAAGTAGTCACTATGAGATAAAATACTAAAATCGTGCCAACTACTGTCAGTATCATTTAAAAAACAGCTCATTTGCATAGGCTAAAGCTTAATTTGTTGTAAAAATATCAACAAATTTCAAAAAACAGCACAAATATCGCTCAACGATAGCTAATGCACACATTGTTAAGGTTCTGTTCAATGTCTTCCTTTTGTTTTATTCATTCCTTTTTCCTTCGTCTGTCTATCTGTCTGTCTGTCTATATATATATACTTATATATACTGTATATATATATATATATATATATATATATATATATATATATATATATATATATATATATATATATATATATATATATATATATATATATATATTCTTATTCTTGTATTTCTATTTTATCATCGATTTAATGTAGATTTATAATATATTTATTATCACGACTTTTATGTAAAGCAGTTTTTTAACTGATGAAACAGCGTGTATAAATAAATTCTGTCTGTCTGTCTGTCTGTCTGTCTGTCTGTCTGTCTGTCTGTCTGTCTGTCTGTCTGTCTGTCTGTCTGTCTGTCTGTCTGTCTGTCTGTCTGTCTGTCTGTCTGTCTGTCTGTCTGTCTGTCTGTCTGTCTGTCTGTCTGTCTGTCTGTCTGTCTGTCTGTCTGTCTGTCTGTCTGTCTGTCTGTCTGTCTGTCTGTCTGTCTGTCTGTCTGTCTGTCTGTCTGTCTGTCTGTCTGTCTGTCTGTCTGTCTGTTGGTTTGCTCACCTGGGCATCAACGAACGACAAATTTTTCATCTTATCGCCAAACATTTCATCAGCTGACGGCATTCCTACTTTAGCCTTGCCATCTCCCATTGATTTGTTACCCATCTGACTAGGGTATTCACGTGCTAAAACAAAACTCATTGAAGGGGTGTTGACGACAGTTGGCTCTTCTCCTGGAACTTTAAAGTCTAGCAGACTCTTGGTCATATTTTGAACGATTTCATTGGCTTGTTTCGCCAGTTTTTTACCCTAGAATTAAAAAGGATAAGCCACGTTTATAATTAGATATTACCAATATAATCGCTTTCTAGATTATCAGATTTAATTTTCATTATAAAATATATATCCTAATCATTATTAATTAGATTATAAAGGATAGGCCGTGTTTATTACCATCATCATCGCTATCTAGATTATCAAATTCACCACCATCATTATTATCACACCATTATTATCATCATCTCTATCATCAATATACCATCATTTAAAGGATAGGCCGCGTTTATTACCATCATCATCGCTATCTAGATTATCAAATTTACTACCATCATCATCACCAATATTATCACACCATCATTATCATCATCACCATTATTATCACACCATCATTATCATCATCGCCATTATTATCACACCATCATTATCATCATCACCATTATTATCACACCATCATTATCATCATCACCATTATTATCACACCATCATTATCATCACCATTATTATCACACCATCATTATCATCACCATTATTATCACACCATCATTATCATCACCATTATTATCACACCATCATTATCATCATCACCATTATTATCACACCATCATTATCATTATCAAATTCACCCCCATCATCATCATAATCATCACCATCAAATCACATCATTATCATTATGCCATCACTATGTCTATATATAGCATCACCACAGGAAAAACGAGTCTTAAAGTAGCTGTTCTGTTTTCTAACTTTCAAACAACGTTTTGGCGATATGAAATACACCCTTTCCGAGAAAGTTTGTCACCCGTGAAAAGCACACAAGCTAGTGGCGAAAAGGATCATGGATCCGTTCAGAAACTAAATGTGCATTCGGAACGCCTTTCTTGTTGTTTGATAAGTCAAAACGGACATTTCTCACTAACATATTGAAAAGTGTAGCAATGTGGCCATGAAATTCCTGCGTTCTAAGTATACATAGATAACCCATAATCCCCTGCGCTACTAGCTTGTAGGCTTTTCACTTAACGGGTGACAAAGTTTCTCGGAAAGAGTGTATCAAAGAATGATAATCTTACAGTATTTCTTGTTTCTTGCTCATCATTTCCAGATTCTTTAGGACTTACAGATCCAAATACTTTGGCTGAATCTCCAGCAGCACTCATAAGATTTCCAAAACAAAATGCTAATGTTGTACTAGCTTCCACCATCGCAGTCGTACCGATCCCCGCTGGCTCTTTCATCTTTGAATCGAGTACATTAGCCATGTCACCACAACCTTTAAGAATCATTTTCTAGCATGAAGAAAATGTGATCAGAATAACAATTACTATTATGATAATAATAATAATAATAATAATAATAATAATAATAATAATAATAATAATAATAATAATAATAATATAATAATATAATAATAATAATAATAATAATAATAAAAATAATAATAATAATAATAATAATAATAATAATAATAATAATAATAATAATAATAATAATAATAATAATAATAATAATAATAATAATAATAATAATAATAATAATAATAATAATAATAATAATAATGAAAATAGTTGTCCGGTATGAAAAGTACTATTACTGATAAATGAGTAGCATTATATGGTACTACATATTGATGGTTACTTTGAAGTAGCTATACGATTGCAAAATAATAAAATAATAATAATAATAATAATAATAATAATAATAATAATAATAATAATAATAATAATAATAATAATAATAATAATAATAATAATAATAATAATAATAATAATAATAATAATAATAATAATAATAATAATAATAATAATAATCTTTATTGAGGACAACTTTTTCATATACATGATTTCAAAAAAGACCTCAATATTATGGTATTGATAATGATAATGATAATCAAGTGATGATGATATGCTGATAACCTATTAGTCATTATGATTATGATGATACAATAGTGATGATAATGATTATAACGGTGACAACAATATGCTGGCGATGATGACAGAGAAAGTTTTTAGTTTTGATTTCAATAACTTAATAATATCAGAACTTGTTATATGAAAAGGCAGTAAAGCAAAAGTAAAGTAACCTTATTTAACGTCGGTAATTCGTGACAGTCATTGACTGATAAACTTGAGACCGACGGTGCTCATTTTACTCCCCTCTGTCCATCAGTGCTCCGTTTTACGGGTATTCAAGGCTACCTAAAGCTATACCGAGAGAAGAGAAGTCGAAACAAGGATGTGAGGTCACTCGGAATCAAACTCTGGACCTCTCGCACAGAATGCTGCGCACTAACCAACTGTTCCATCCTTGCTCCTTGGCAGTGAGTTCCATTATTTCATACTAACACGATATTGGTCTATGACAATAAATAACATTTACCTGAGTTTCTACTGGGACTTCTTCTTTGACAGCGGATATAGCAGCAATTGTCGGACCAATCTGGTTTATGGCCTGTATGCTATCAACTGGGATGCTATATAGGCTTTTCACTAATTTGTTTCTCATCTGAAACCAAAACAAAACAAAAAGCCCTTTACACAGTTCTCGTCGATCAGCCTCAGCTTCGATAGCGCTTTATATATTCTTTAGAATTTGACTAATGTCCGTTGTAATGCATAAGGAATGTACACATTATCGAACAATTGAAACACTTAAGCCCCGGTCAAACGTAGATGCAAGTCCCTGCAAGTCTAGTAAGTTTTGTCGTTTGACCACCAACTTGCACGGACTTGCATCGACTTGCAGGTACTTGCATCGAATTTGATCTGGTTCAAATTCATGTGCAAGTCGATGCAAGTGTTTAGTTTTGATCGTTTGACCACCAAAATCAAGTTGACGCAAGTGTTTTCGTAAGTCATGTGACCGTATGAGCCAATCATATTCGTGCAAATTGTAAATTGTGCGCGGTTTGGGACTGGGATTAACTAGATCAATTCAAACTTGCGTCAATTTGCATCCACCGTTTGACCGGCAACTTTCAAGCGAACGCAAGTCAGAACTTGCAGAGACTTGCATCTACGTTTGACCGGGGCTTTAAAAATTATTTTATAAAATATAATTTAAATATTTGATTAACATGCAAACGGGCGTGCTGTGGATCTCATAGCGCACGCATCTCAACCAATCATAACGCGCAATTTCTAATATAGTTATTCTATAAAACAACTTTCTTTACCATCATCATCACCGTTATTATTACCTGTTGTCTGTTATTCCTGCTGTCTTCGTCTGTACTCCCTTCAGAAAGCAAGTTGACTATAGACATCTTGGCATTGACCTCTTGTGTATATTCTTGGATTTTACCTTCTTCCAACAACTTAAAAGCTTCGCCATCGTCACTGGTTAGGGTTGACATCAGGTCTTTTAGGAGATTTTCTGACGACCCTGACGGTAGTTTAACCTTTTGATATAAAACAAACATTTCATGAGAATAGTAAAGCCTTTTTTCTGCATACGAAACGCGACCTTTTTCTGGTAAAACGTTTGTTAAGCAAATCTTAAAACTGAGACACATTACTAAAGATTTTTAAGCGAACAAGATGTAAAATCCTTCCATCAAAGATAATTAGCCTCCAACGTCGGTTTACCATTTTTTTCAAAATTCATTAAATATATTAATCATATTTTTGTATTATTATTATTCTACTGATTATTTCTTGTAAATAAAAATTGATTTTTGTTTTGTTTGTTGTTGTTTTCTTTTTTAAGTAATTTAAATTTGTTTGTTTATACAGTGGAACCCCGTTAATCCGGCCACCGAAGGGACAGCCCAAAGTGGCCGTATTAACGGGGTGGCCGTATTAAGCGGATACATTTTACAGAAAATGTATGGGCATTTCGTCGGGACCTAAAAAAATGGCCGCAACTGGGGTAGCCGTATTAAGTGGGTGGCCGTAAAGCGGGGTTTCATTTTATTAAAATGTTTATCAATTTTATTTCTATTTTTGTATTTAATTTCTGTCTAATACCTACCTGTACGGGAAATTGATATTCCACATAAGCACGATAAGAATCAAAGACACGAACAACAAACACTATCATAAAGTCTTTCTCTGGGTCTCCAACAGGCAAAGTCGATGTAATTTTATTCCTCAGACCATAATATATCATTGTCATGAGTCCGTAACCGTTACGATAATTATGCTCATAGGACAGCGGTGTATCGTCATCTTGCCAGCCGTGGCAGTCGAAAGCAAAGTTGGTGAAATCCGCAATACCGCTGGGTATATCGACCGTGCATTCACCGCCTTGAGGAGGTAAGTTAACTATCATCTCCATCACTGCGCGACCTTTTCTTCGGCCGTATATCTTCGCACTCATTGTCAAACGATATCTACGTCCACCTACTAGAGTATTTGGTTTTATAACTATATTTTTATTATCTAAATCAGTAGATGTCATGTTGCGTAGGTTTTCGATTCGTTTCCAGTACTGGGATTGGAGAGCACGGCGTTTTCTTTTCGTTGGGCTCCCTTCTAGTATTGACAGATCCCAGCTATAAGCTACAGGGGTATCAGGTGATTCTTCTTCACACGAGCCTGATATAGTGTACTTGTCTGTCAGTATGACCTTTGCTAAGCAGTTTGCAAGACAACTGGAATTAAAAATATGAATATTACGCATTTTAAAAGTGAAAAGTTGCGTAAGTAATGTTTTAGTTAGTTAATCAGTAGCTATTGGTGTAACTATATGATGAGAGCTACTCGTCGGATGTAAAAATGCAAGGCAAGGCCAGGCAAGGGAAGGACAGCGAAGAGATGAAACACTCACTACATCCGTACGTTAAAATATTTTGCACACAACTCGGCTCACATGGTTATTTTTGCGGAGGGAGGGAAACCGGATAACCCGGAGAGAAACCCTCGTGGCATAGGAGAGAAGAACACAACAAACATTGTCAAACTCAACTCACATATAATACATGCCCGAGCGGGACTCGAACCTGGACTACAGCATACGATAGGCCGCTAGCCACCTATGCGACCCACCAATATATGGCATACAGGCCAGCTGAGTTGATCGCCTTCCCCGAAAGGAATTATGGGTCGCTATTTTTGGTTAGCAATTTTCAAGCATTTTCCGAGTATACAATGTAGACTTTTCTTGTTGATTGAAATATGATCCCAGTATGAGTTTGACTAGAGTTTACGATAAATTTAAAGAAGGAAGAACTCGTATTTCATGAATTTTCTTGGCAGAATAATGGGAAATGCTAATCAAAATATGATGTTGAATCTTCAATTCTGATTGGTTGACCTTGTGTTTGTTCTGAAGGTCAACTCGGCTAGGGTGTATATGAGACGTAAAATATTGATAGGCACTCCCCATGTCCTCATGAGAGCTCTTCACTTCGCTTACACACACTACCAGTATATTTATTATTTACAACATAAAACGCTCAATATTTGTGATGGATTGAAAAATAACATAGAACCACAAAACTATCATTTCAAGGGAGAGAACAGCACATCAAACAAACCCAACTCCGACCCCCCAAAACAATAGCCAACAATTATAGCAAGACATCAGTGTTGTAACATTAAGACACAGATGATGAATGAAAACGAAATGGGATAATATTGAGTCGCTAGTGCTCTTCTGTCCCGGCTTTCTGAGAGGTTTTTGTAAATTTTACTATTTTTTCTCCCACTTACCTTGCGCTAACGATAGGGGGATCTCCTTCAACTACAGCCAACAACTGAGAGGTAGCATTCCGCCGACTAACACCAGCTATGGTTCTCGTTACCACAAGGAATATTTCATAGGTCTCATTAAGCTGCAGTTTGCTTGTCATTAGACTGATCTTTGTGCCACCTTTAAACAGTCGACGTGGGGAGGACATATCACAGAAAACATCCTCATTGAAAGCTGTTGATTGTTCGATAGGTTGACCCAGGGTTACCGCCTTGATGTCTAATTCTTCAATACTAGTATCGTTAGTGATATACCAATAGTATCCCAAATCTGATATTCCTGGATAATCTGGATCGTAGGACAAACTGCCATCGAAGTTGGCCATAGTACCATAACCTCGTTCAATTATTTGTCCACCATTTATAACAACATTCAAATCTTCTGGGACAACGTCTACGAAAGCATCAGCAGTTGTCCAGACACCCATCTGGTCTCTCATGGAAACATTAAATCGTATAAGATAAAGACCATAGTCTAACGTTTTAGGAAGAATGTAGGCTGAATCTTTTGTTCCGACGCTTTGATCTGCTCCGACTTGGGTCTTGGTTGTAGATACTTTAAAGTAGTTCCATGTATAGTCTTTGATAGTAGTTGCTCTACAATTTACTGTTGTTATTGTCTCAAGCCTGACGGCCGTTGAGCGTTTGATTTTAGTAGGAGCTGTAAAGTCAGCTGACAACTCCATGATAGTTGTATTTGGATAGTTACATGACATCTTCAATATGGGTACTCTGTTTTCAATCTTGAATTCTGAAACCAGGTTCCATGCGTGGAGTGAGTCGAAAAACAATTTCACCTCATAGTACATGTTTTGTACTATGTAGGTCGCGTTATTTATTTCTTTAAAAGCAACTCCAGGATATTTGGAATTACAGTGTGCTTTTCCAAATCCTAATGAAGACCCATCTCCTAAAGTCATGTAATAACAAGAGTCAGTCCCCCATTCCGCTGCTGTGACTTTGTGAGTGACAGTTTCATTCATTTCTTTTGGCGAATCGTTAACAAACTCAAGATCTGTGATAGACTTCTGTACAATGACATTAACGCTCAAAATCTTACTACTCAGAGAATTGGTACAACTTATGGTAATATCATACGACCCTATACTTGCAAAGATGTTTGGTACAACCGACATGTTGTGAGTAGATAGAACCCTAGTTGAGTTTCCATCGCTAAAGTCAAATATACATTCATAAGGATATGCAACGTCTAAGTCAAAGTGAACTAATGTAGGCGTTAAATACGAAGTGGCGTTGGCAGAAGCTTTCGCATTGTCATTGAAAGGTATCACAGGATTCACAACAATAGTCTTTGTCACATTCATACTTGTAGCATTGTTGTAGACTTCGATTGTAATGTCATAAGTGCCAGGCTGAGGGTATTTATAGCTTACATACGGGACAAAGTTGTTGAAAATGACTCCATTGCCCATGTGGTACCTATAATGTGGGGTACTGCCTTGTAAAGTAACATTAATCGCTATCTCTTCCATCTGGTAATAGCGATCAAACACTCCTAGATTGGATACAGTTGCATTGTGAATATCGATATACTCTTCGATGATCGTATCTGTAGTCACCTCCATTTTACTAACATGGTTATAGGCAATGATTGTGACATTATAGACACCGGCGATGGTAAATTGATGTGTGTCGCTTCTCAGATAATTACTTTTTATGTTGGCTATTGTGAACTTATTAATCTCGGTGCCGTCATTGAAGTTGATTTCTATGTGAGGAAGTGTTCCTTGTGTCAGTGTCCAGTTCACAAAGAAGTATTTGCTGGTCAAGGTAGCATTGGCTCTGGAAATCACACGAAAGCCTTCAAGTTTGTCTTCCGTGTAGATTGATACCAGACCGTCATGATGTCTTGGTATACTCACTTTGATTTCATAAATACCAGGTTTAGTATAATTGTGCTGAAAGGTGCATTCATTGGTGGAGAGAAGCGCAGTCTGATCTCCAAAGTCGACTGTCTTTTCTTGTGATTGGTTGCAATTATTAATGGTGAAGTTAGTTAGCTGATTGGTTGGAACTATTGCTTTGGCAGTAGTTACGTTAGGTGCTGAAAAATTGAAAACAAATGTTAAATAATAGCAATGGTGAAAGCTAGCGACATAAATGACATTCCTAAGCAAGTAGGAACTTAAACTACACTATATATTCACACTCAACACATGACGCAAATATGTTGCACTTATGATCAAAATTGTTTTCATGGAACATTGGTACTTTTAAAACGTCAGTTTTCTTTTGTAAACAACTTCATAGAGGGGAGCTTTTACTATATATACAATAATTGTAAAATACCTGGGCAAAGTAGAATGTTACATCCTCTGATTTCTTCAGCTTTTCCAGTACAGTTCATTCCACCATAACTAGGTGCTGGGTTGGTACAATTTCTTGATCTGGACTGAACACCACCACCACATGTAGCATTACACGTTGTCCAATTAGTGAACGTGGTATAACCACCATCAATTACAGGAACTGGAAAACATTGAAATATAGTCAAATGAAAAGTACTTTACTCGAAACAGTTCTATAAATCATTTCCCAGCTCTCAATTGTATTGCCTTATCTTGGATGACATACACATATTAATTTTCAAAAAAGGTTGCCATAGGCAATAAGTGAAAGGCGATAGGAAATAGATCATTTCAACACCCAAGAAAGGATGGAGTAACGTGTTTCTGCTTCTTCTTCTCGTCAAGAACACGGAGGTTATTGCTGGAGACATTCCATGATGTTTGTAGTACAAGAAACCGTTTTAAAGGTCTCGATTATTCGTGTTTCGTTGTATGAATGACCTATCGCTTATCGCTTTTGCCCTTTGGCAATGACAACCTTTATTGAAACAGGTGTATGTGATGTATTCTAAGGCATGGGTTGCCTAGCGTTGAGAGCGCTAGCATTTCACCTATTTCACTGTGTCCTGGGTTCGATAGGCGGGACTGAACAGAGTTTGTTTAATGTGTTGTTTGTTTAATGGTTGTCATGAGAGTTTTTCTCCCAACGCAAAAATCAATACAGTGAAACCCCGTTAATCCGGCCACCGAAGGGACAGCTTAAAGTGGCCGTATTAAAGGGGTGGCCGTATTAAGCGGGTAAATTTTACAGAAAATGTATGGGCATGCATTTCGCAGGGACCTAAAAAACTGGTGGCAATAACGGGGTGGCCGTATTAAGCGGGTGGCCGTAAGACGGGGTTCCACTGAATGTGAGCAGAGTTGTGTGCACAAATAGTTCATTAAAATGTAGGTGGTAGTGAGTGTGCGTCTGAGTCTCCCCAATTCTGTTTTAAATTATATTAATAAAGACCTTGATAAAACAAGGAACAGTAAACCACAGTAAAATGATGTAGGTATCCTCAACTATTTCAGTATTTAATTAAAACATTATAATTATTAGATATTAGAGGGGACTACATTAAAACACCGAGTATAAGAACCTAAAATTTAAGAACCTGTCAGGCTGGAATTTTCATTTGTTTTCTTGTAAAAAAAAGCCATGTGCAAAAACATTGACTTGTGTGTAAATAAAATAGGAAGAAAGGTGTGGCAATGATGAATTGAGTGATGCTAATAGAACCTAGATAGCCTGATTTCACCATTTATTATAAGAACCTGTCCAGGCTGACTTGGAAAAACCTAAGTACTTATACGCAGGGTTTTACTGTATTTCATAACGTTAGACTCCTTATATACCTTTATGTCCCAATAGTTCAAATCTGAAAGCTGGTTGAACGTGCCACGATATCAAGTTAATACGTACAAGACGGCTGACAAAGCCTTGCTTTAAATAATTAGTCACGACTTCTGAGTTGTCAACGCTACCATTGAACACCTGATGAATAAAGTGTTTACTATTAACAATAGAAGGTACAAAACTAAAACGTTTATAAAAAGTAGATGGCATAATGCTATTCATAGATCCTCAATTTGCTTGAGTGAATATGAAACAATTGATAAAAACGTATTTGCTTGTCGGGCGTAGCAACAGTAACTAAGATAAAACACAATGGAGAGTGGATTTATGAATTATTTTATCTCACAGTATTAACTGTATTAAAGTAAGTAAGTAAGAAACTGTATTTATAGAGGGTAACACAAAATAGCTAAAAGCTAATAAACTTGTGGCCCTCATATTTTTTCTATTATCATTTCTTTTCAATATTAAAATGGCCTCGCCCCCCCCCCCCCCCCCCCCCACACACACACATCAATAATGCTGTGAAATGATAGTAAATTGACAAAAAACTTAAACACCAAAGAATGAAAAAACATTATATCATTCCTTATACTTGTGCGCGCGCACCCTATAAATTTAACTGAAATCGCACTATCGACGCGTAGAACTCTTTAACTACGAATTGTGCTCAAGATCGTGCAATTTCATATACCAAAAACAAAAAAGTATAAACATATATATTAGTTGATCATTAAAAGCATACCTTAATGGTGCCATTTTCATTAAAAGTTGTCCATGTGCCATCTTCCAAGCAATACATAAGTTTATAACTTGTAACAAACATCTTCTCATATAAATCTCCTTGAGTAGATATTCCTTTTATTAGAAATCTTTCGCCAAGATCAACTTCTATGTGATGGTTATCATAAGATAAATCGGCCTTCCAAACTCCATCAGTAAATGCTCGATTGAGTCGAGCAAGATAAGGTAATGATTTACTAATGTAGCTAGAAGCATTTATTGCAGAGTCGGAAATGGCAAATGTGTTCATCCCAAGCAGGTCGACATATTCTAAAACAAATCAAAGTAAATAAAAAGTTATGATAAAGCTGTTCCTTTTAACAAAGACGGAGACGATAATGTTTTTTTCGCTTTGATTAATGGTGATAATAATAATGATGAAGATGTTGAAGAGGAGGAGAAGGAGGAGGAGGAAGAGGAGGAGGAAGAGGAGGTGGAAGAGGACGAGGAAGAGGGGGAGGGTTGGGGAGGAGGAAGAAAAGACAAACAAGAAGGAGGAGAAAAAGGAGACGAAGGAGTAGAAGGATGGGGAGGAGGAAATGAAGGCGAAGGAGTAGACGGAAAAAGAAAAGTAGGATAAGCAGAAGAAAGATGGAAATGTGAAGAAGAATGGAAAGGAGGGCAAGTATTAAAAGAAGGATGGAAAGGAAGAGAAGGAGGAAGAAGAAGAAGAAGTAGAAGTAGAAGAAGAAGTAGAAGAAGAAGTAGAAGAAGAAGTAGAAGAAGAAGAACTAGAAGAAGTAGAAGAAGAAGTAGAAGAAGAAGTAGAAGAAGAAGTAGAAGAAAAAGAAGAAGAAGAAGTAGAAGAAGAAGAAGAAGAAGAAGTAGAAGAAGAAGAAGTAGTAGAAAAAGAAGAAGAAGAAGTAGAAGAAGAAGTAGAAGAAGAACTAGTAGAAGAAGAACTAGTAGTAGAAGAAGTAGAAGAAGAAGTAGAAGAAGAAGAAGAAGAAGAAGAAGTAGAAGAAGAAGAAGTAGAAAAAGAAGAAGTAGAAGAAGAAGTAGAAGAAGAACTAGTAGTAGAAGAAGTAGAAGAAGAAGTAGAAGAAGAAGTAGAAGAAGAACTAGAAGAAGAAGAACTAGAAGAAGAAGAACTAGAAGAAGAAGAAGTAGAAGAAGTAGAAGAAGAAGTAGAGGAAGTAGAAGAAGAACTAGAAGAAGAAGAACTAGAAGAAGTAGAAGAAGAAGTAGAAGAAGAAGAAGTAGAAGAAGTAGAAGAAGAAGAAGAAGAAGAAGAAGAAGAAGAAGAAGAAGAAGAAGAAGAAGAAGAAGAAGAAGAAGAAGAAGAAGAAGAAGAAGAAGAAGAAGAAGAGGAGGAGGAAGAACAACAACAAGAACAACAAGAACAACAAGAACAAGAAGAAGAAGAAGAAGAAGAAAGGTGGGAAATATATTTAGTAATGTTGATGACAGACTGCCAGTCAGACTGTTTCGTTTTGAGTACCATGCAAGTTGACATACCCGAATAACCATACAAATCAGCCCGTAGACACACCAACCTTCCTTGCCATGTAACAGGATGTATCTTAACATAGCGGGCAATAATTGCTGGATCGATTGGGTGTTTGACCACCAAATGGGCATTAGTATTTCCATCAAACACCTATAGGGGTTCACAACACGTGTTAAATTAAGTCTAGCAATTAAGTCAATGCCGCGAGGGCCCAACAATAAAATACGACTTCAAAAACTCATTAATAACTGAATTCATGAGAAATTGACAAAAGAAATCGTAACCGCGTGACGAGTGTTTTAATTGAAGATAAAGATTCACCCTAATTAAATTTTCTCTAATAAACTTTCATAAATCCTTGATATTTTTTACAAAAACACAAAATATAGGCTTGAGTTTTTGAAGCCGTTTAATAAACTCGCAGGTCGTATTCTGCGGAGGAGGCTATATCAAATGATACTCTACCTTAACTGTTTCCTCTCCTTTAGTGCTGTGCCAACGCCAGTCAACGTCATCGGTACTATACTCAACCGTATAATTGCTGACCCAAGCCTCTAGCCCAGTAGTATGGATACCCTGAGTGGCTATAAATCCCAATACATAGGGAAAGTAAAAATCGACTTTCAAGAACGGGTCGGAATCAAATTTATCTGTACACCAGCCTTGATAGACGTTATCAAGAGTTATAACGCCTAACTCGGGACTGAAGGGATACTTATGACTAGATGCTGTTATGTTGTGTCGTACTGGCTGATTTTGTTGAAGAAGTGGTGAGCTTAAATCTGAAAACAGAAAAAAAACATAGAGATGTCTTATGTATGATAATAGAGTACTAAAGTGATGACGTCATAAAAATTATTTTCAATATATCATATTTTTGGTTCTCAATTTTGATGGGCAATCACAAAGATGTTCATGTAGCAAATTTGACCAAAATACGTCCAATAGCAGCTGAGATATGGCCACTTGAATATATAATTTCCCCATACAAAACATTGTATTTTCGGGTCTGTTCCAAACTTCTTTTTGTCGTGACGTCACACTTTAGTACTCTATTCTATTTATACACATACGCCTGTTTTCATAAACGTTGTCCAACAATAAATTAGACTGCAAACAAGTTCTTACTATTACGTGGAAATACTACAGTTTCACGTTACCTAGCACCGCTGTACTATTTGACACATGCTAAGCCTCGATTTGTTGTTAACACATTCACAAATCCCAAGCAAAGCACGAAAAAATGTTATTGCTTAACAATAGAAAACAAATTTGAATTTGCTCTGAATTGAGGCTTTCCCTGTGCAAATACGCCTTCTCTAAACCAGTCCAGCGGTGATAGATAACATGAAACTTGTCTATTCCATGGAAACAAGAACAAGTCTACTAAAAAGTAGAAGTTCGATCGAGTGGAGTTTTGGCCGAGCTGAGAATCACACTCTCCGGGTCCGCTCGTCTATCAACCTCCGGATTCTGAGATAATACTTCACTTGATCGAAATTGAACCGGTTTCCAGTTGTTGTTGTTGCTTTTTTTTTTTTTTTTGGCAGTCCATAATTAAAAAGAAAACAGTAAAAAGTTATTCGTTGTTCTCACGGACATCGAAGGTTTGGACCGCGACGTTTGGACTGCTGCTACTAGTCTTCATCAGGCGAAAAATGTGGACAACATATTTGTGAAAACAGGCGTAAAAATAAAAAATAAAAATAATAAACACTTGATCACTTCGTCGAAACAAACAAACAAACAAACGAACAAACAAACAAACAAACAAACAAACGAACAAACGAACAAACAAACAAACAAACAAACAAACAAACAGACAAACAAACAAACAAACAAACAAACAGACAAACAAACAAACAAACAAATAGACAAACGAACAAACAAACAAACAAACAAACAAACCAAAGAAACAAGCAAACACAACAATCTAGGAAGCAAGCACATAAACAAACAAACAAACAAACCAAGCAAACAAACCAAATATACAATCAAAAAACAAACAAGCAAACACAACAAACAAGCAAGCAGACACAACAATCTAGAAAGCAAGCACAAAAAAACAAACAAAACAAGCAAACAAAACAAATAAACAAACAAACCAAAGAAGCAAGCAAACACAACAATCTAGGAAGCAAGCACATAAACAAACCGCCAAAACAAGCAAACAAAACAAATAAACAAACAAAATAAAACAAATATATAAAAATAAACAAGCAAGCATCAAAACAATCAAGGCAGCAAGCATACAAGCAAAAACTGACAAACAAGAAAATAAACGAGCAAAAAAGGCAAGAAAACAAAACACCAAACAAACAAAACAACCAAACAAACAATAATATAGTATTTATGGGATATAGTATTTAAACATACCATATCCAAAGACATCAACCTTGACACAAAGTGACACATCCCGTCCTGCAGGTTTTAATTTGATTCGCTTTGTAGCAACGCTTGTTTTTAATTCAGTGATACCATTATGTAACACCTAAAAATAGAATAACAAAGCAAAATACAGTAAACAACGTTTAAAAAATATATATAATAGTCCCTGGACTGGACTGGACTGACTGGACAAGTCATTATACCAGCGTATACATTTCCAGCTCCAGTATATGTAGTACATACATCATACATATAACAAATTGTAGCGATCACGTATAGCTCTTCCACATGCATGATAGGTAGCAATAGACTTTTATATAAATATATTACTGGGGCCAGTTGTACGAAGTCTGGATAAAGTTATCCAGTGTATAGAATTTGTATAGGGTTTTATCCATTGGATAGGGATTTATCCGGGGGATAGATAGCGCTTTTCAGGCTTCGTACAACCGGCCTGGACATAAACTTTTTTGTTTTTATACTGAATATTGAGTGGATGCCAGTCGATTCGACTAGCTGCTACCACTTAAAAGGTCTACCTTATTCACTCCACTCTCTGTTAGTATCCTGTACCCTTGTCCTGATGGTGAATAATACAGGAAGAAACCATTTGGATTCTCTGTTTTGATGCTAACATTAGAAACTTTGACATCAGTTGTGAACTTTATAGTCATAAACGTATAATCATCATTGAATTCTGAACACCATGAAATATGATATGATACGGGAGTTGAACCATGTACTTGTGGACTCGTTACGTTGCCTGTCGATGTGACATGGTAACCAACCGATGTGTTTGTATTTGAGCTTGACATAAAAGATGTGGGCAATACTAAATGACAATGAAAAAGAATAACATCAATAATGAATTATAAGATTATTGTAGCGAAAATCGCTGCATCGTGCCTAGCAAATTATACATTTTTCCCCGATCCGTCAATCAGTTTAAAGGATTAGCCTACATAAAACCAACCAATGTCTTTTTATAGAAAATCGCACGAACTTGAGTACAATTCGTAATTTATAGGTAAGAGTAATGTTTTGAAAGTTTTTAAAATTGGACGAGCCTTTTAGACGAATCCAATTTGATAACTTTCAAAACATCACGAGTATCTATTAATTACAAATTGTACGAAAAGATCGTGCGTTTTTTTAATTTATAATATACTGAAAAACTCATTGGTACTCTGCAGAGTACAATTTACGATTTAATTTTGTACAGTATATTATAAACGAGTGAACGTAGTACAGGCTTAAATGATTGACTGAAAATAGTCAACAATAGTCCCATTCACAGTTCCCTGCGCCATCTTGAAAGGTAGCCGCGCCTTTACATTGCAACGAGACGGACGTTGAGATTGCAATGATAGAGACACGTGAATCATTGCCTGGTAAGGTGTTAGAAGTTATATATCATTACAAGCTCAATGTTCATCTCACTTCGATGCAAAGGTCCAACTATCTTTCAAGATTAAGCAAGGAACTGTGAAGGAGTTAGATAGATTTATTTGTTAATTTATTTGTTAATTTATCGATCAAATCATTTTAAAATGGCCTGGAATCGAACCCAGGTCACAGTGGTGAAAGGCCAGTGCTCTCACCGCTAGTCCACTCATGCCACACATATTCATACCGCTTTTGGCGAACTAGCAAGTGTTTATGATTACCTCTGCGTCCATATATCTCGACACGCATTCCGATGCCCATGAATAATTGTGCAATTTCAAATTTGACGTAGCGAGTCACTATATCAGAGCGAAGTCTATGCTGCACAACTGACCATCTTTCGTTTATCATACTTCCATGGAATACCTAGAAACATTAAAATAAAGTATAAGAAAAATATCATCCCAGTATGTGTGGGTAAATCAGGTTGCAGCTCAGTGTGTTATATTTGAGTAGACACTAAAAGTAACTCAGTAGATGCATCGATTTACTCAGCTATTTTAGTGACAATTACTCAGTCGTTTCCACAGTAATTGGCCACTGCAAAAACGTGCGAATTGAACTGGGTCAAGGTTTAGATGTTAATCTAATTATAAAAATAACTGTGCCGTTTTATATAGCATGTCAATATCTGTAACTCTGGCAATTTAAAAAAATGTTTCTTTAAAAAGAAGCAGAAACGCTTATCCCCTTTTAACATACATTCGTTGTAAATTTTTGAGACATTTGAAGATTTGCCATTCTGCTTCTGTTTAACGAAACACAAATGTGCCAGAGTTACTAATCTTGAGATGGCACAGTTTTTTCAGTAATTCAGTAGATTAAAATCCAAAACTCGCCTCAGCCCCTTTGCTCGTTCCTGCAGTGGTCGATTGCGAATGCATCGATTTCCTTTAAATGACAGTTATTCAGTTGTTATTGCAGTAACTGCATCGATTCAGTATGTTCTATTTGGGTAGTCACTACTCAGTCATGGTTGCACAACCGTTTCACATTCCCAAAACTCAACATTATACGGGGGAAACGGAAAAATATATGATGAAATATTTTTCATGTAAAAACCAGATAATGTCCCAAGGTATTTTGCACATGATTGTAGGTTATCACTATATTGATTACCTTTGGTCTCTTATGTTCAAAGTATCGATGAAATAACAGACCATCCCTGCTAAATGCTAGATAATACGCGATCACTGACTCGACATATAAGCCATGTCCTTGTGTTGCAACCCGCGTTACAATATTTTTTGTTAAGCCAAGGTCAACAAGTAGGTACGAAGGCGTTGTAATCCCTGAATACCATCCATACACGTGAAAAAGCCTTGCCATGGTTGGGAGCTTGCCGTTAATATAACTAGTGCCTATGATATCTATGTTGCGTATTTTATAGTTCTGCATACCAAGGGCCACGCCTTTATTGATCTCCTCTTTGGCTGAGCACAGATAAATAAAACGATAAGATATAATAATAATAATAATAATAATAGCAATAGAAATAATAATAATAATAATAATAATAATAATTATAATAATAATTATAATAATAAAATAATGATAATGATAATAATAATAATAACAATAATAAAATAATAATAATTATAATAATAATTATAATAATAAAATAATGATAATAATAATAATAATAATAATAATAATAATAAAATAATAATAATATTAATAATAATAATAATAATAATAATAATAATTATAATAATAATAATAATAATAATAATAATAATAATAATAATAATAATAATAATAATAATAATAATAATAATAATAATAATAATAATAATAATAATAATAGCTAAATAGGTTCTTACATGTGATCTCGTTCGAAGCGCGCAAAGGAATGCTAGCCGGATGTCCGCTTATGAAAACATGATATGAAAAAATTAAAAACTTAAGAGTAACTTAGAAATAAATGTGTTTTTAATAAAGTTATAAAACGTTCAAGTGATGGGGCAAGTTTTATAGATTCTGGTAGATTATTCCATAATTTGGGAGCGAAGGCAGAAAAAGACCTATTCCCATATGTTGATGTTTATATTCCTGTAGGCGGTTTTAGTAAATTCGTATTCACTGTTCAGATGAAATGAAGATGATAGATGAAGTGACGAGAAAAGTGAACATGTCGACACAGATCTATACTAGAATATTTAATGCCGGTATAGGGCTAGAAAACGTGGAACTGAATCTTCCTTAATTTGTACGAAAACCAACATGTGAGCAGAGTTGTGTGCTAAAATATTTAATGTATGGTTGTGAGTGGCTGAATGTGTGTCTGAGTCTTCCCAATTTGTATGAAAACCAACATGTGAGCAGATTTATGTTTAATATTTATTGTTATATAGCTAACTATTTTGACTATATAACGAGCATTCTCATTGGTTGATAGATGCTCACGTGATACTAGTTAAATCTAACTGTATCCCGACCGGGATACAAGTGCCCAGCGCACGTGAAAAAATTAAAATGTTCTTAATTCACTTGTCTAAAATGATTAGCTATATAACAAAACGCTTAATAACTGATCCCTCGGGAAACCAGTTAGTTTTGTTTCCCTCGAATCTCAATGTTTCCTTCGGCCGGAGCCTCGGGAAACATTGAGATTCTCGGGAAACAAAACTAACTGTTTCCCTCGGGACCAGTCATTAAGTGTATAATGTATGGTTGTGAGTGAAATGCACTATTCAAGGTTTTTTTAAATAACTGTATCCGTGAAACATTAGTAAAATAGAAGTGAAAGATGTCCTTCAGTAGCAGTATATGAAAGAAAGAATGAAGAGAAAAATATCAATGCCCTTGGCGGGCATTTTATTAGTAAAATATATTGAAGGAATAAAAAACGCGCGCGCGTGCTGTGTGCAGTTATAAAGCACGCGGGGTTGTCAGAACACGAGAGAAGTGTGAACACTTCTCTCGTGTTCTGACAATCCCCAAGTGCTTTATAACTGTATACAGCACAGAAAGCAAGTTTTCTATTTCTTTTATAAAATACAAATTGATCAACATGCAAACATGCGTGCTGTGGGCTCTCATAAAGCACGCGCCTCAACCAATCAAAATACGTGATATCAAATAGTTATTTTATAAACTACTCTATTGAAATAGTAGATCAACTTACTTGTACATCCATAAACCTCCATCCTCATGCAAGCCATTGAATGCCATGTTTTAGGCAGTATTCTTAGATACCTCGCACTTGGTATATGCAGTGTTTGTGTGACTACCGAGTTCCCATCAACGTTGGCTACAAACTCCTAGAAATATATATAGATTGTTAAGAATGTCTTTTTTGTTTGATAGTTTTCTTGCTTGCTTATTCGTTTTTTGATTGTTGTTTGTATGTTTATTAATTATAAAAACAAATTTAAGCCCAAAAATCACGCGTGATTTTCTATTATTACTTGTATATTTATACTAAATATATATTTAACCATATTTTATCGCAACAATGTTTATGAAAATAACTGTATCCACAATAAAAGTCGTACCTTCACTAAGTTGCCTTCGGTATAGGTCTGCCAATCCTTATAGTCCTCTCTATAGGACAGCGTAAACGACTTGACCCATGCTTTCTCGTCCTTACGGCCTTGAATAGCTATTTTATTGAGTCTGCGAGCCCAATAAAAGTCAATTTGCAAATATGGTTCATTTTCATTGGCTGCTGCACACCATGCGCCCAGTCCCCGGATGGAATGCAATCGAGCCATATAAGGTGAAGTGTGTGGGTTTAGATACCCCGATGCTGTAAGGGCGTCGTCATTGATTTCATAAGAACCAATGCCAAGATCTGATAAACAGCCTGCACGGAAAAAGAAAGAAAGAGATAACAATTAACAAATTGCAGAGTTATCTGTCCTCTTAGGTACAGACAAGCAAAACCTATTGTTTGAAATAGCCCCCCTCACAGTTCTCTGAGACATCTTGAATAATAATACAATAATAATAACAACTTTTTTAACGTCTCAATCTTCTAGCTGGACGCAGTGCGCCCTACTAATCGGGGAGACTCACTCACACTTACTACCTCTACGTTTAATATTTTGCACACAATTCGGCTCACATGTTCATTTTTGCTGAGGGAAGAAAACCGGATAACCCGGAGAAAAACCCTCGTGGCATAGGAGAGAAGAACACATCAAACAAACTCAACTCACATATAATCCATGCCCGAGCCGGGACTCGAACCTGGTCCACAGCGGTGAGAGGCCAGCAATCTCACCGCTAGGCCACCCATGCCACCCAAATGGTAGCCGTTGCTAAGCCTCGTTAGCATAAGCAACTCAGTTGAACTTTGCTCACGAGCTACACTTTTTATTTCTCACACCTATTCGAGAAAAGCTTCACTGGGTCTGCGTATGTTGCTTAGGGCCCGGGCAAACGGTTTCAACATTTGCTTTAACATCCGTTCGATTTTGTTGAATGGCAATGTTCAAACGCTTTTAAACTCTTTCAACATTGTTGGATGTTGAATAGATGTTGAATTGGTGTTGAAAGAGTTAAAAAGCGTTTAAACATTGCCATTCAACAAAATCGAACGGATGTTGAAGCAAATGTTGAAACCGTTTGCCCGGGCCCTTATGTTGCTATAGTGTGAACCAGGCTTTAAGCCGGGACAACGATTTTTGGAATAAGTATACATAATATTTTGTTACAACGTTACCTTTGCAGCCGTAGAACTCAACGCGAAGGCAAGGTTTGCCTATTTTTTCTACAGGAAGAATTTTAACATGACGAGTTTCGAGCTTGTGTTTCATATTTATCAAGCGTCTTGGTGTGCGGCAATTGACTCCTTTAAATCCAACCTAATCACAAAATAAATAACAATAACAATGATTTGAGATTCATTCAGTCGTGAAGATTTCTTCGGTGAATGATTTATAAGTTTTATTGATTTTGATACCAAGTACTTATTGACTGAATGCATGAGAGGGCCGTACGCGGGAAAATATTTTTTAATATCGTACAAATGAACAAGAGTCAAATATTTTCCCGTACTGCCCGACCTAACTCAGTCAATAAGTTTTTATCATATGACCCACTCTTTTTAATTTAAAAGCCATTTTTGATGTGATGTTTCGAGTATGGCTGGTCCGTACGGACCAGGTAAGTGAAAAAATCCGTAGGAACACTAGCCTCCTTTTCAGGCATCTCCGCTCCGTTTTCTTTTTTTTTTTTCCTCTTTTGGGCTTCCTGTCTTGAGTGACCGAGAGGGACTGAGGCCCCAGAAATTTTTAACACCGTAAAAAATGTGTTGACTTAACTTTATTGACGTTTCGAGCTTTAGCCCTTCGTCCTTTTACTCCGACGAAGGGCTAAAGCTCGAAACGTCAGTAAAGTTAAGTCAACACATTTTTACGGTGTTACAAATTTCATTCTATTACCTATCGTTTATATCAAACACCGACGCAGCCTATACTATACTAGTCTAGTTTACTCGCTAGTTTCCATTTATATTTCAAGATTTTGCTTACCGGTTCTGTGCCGGTCGGCGAGAATTCACTGTAAGGCTGCCAAGAGTCATTTTCATTGTCTTTAGAAAAAAGATTGAAAGTAAAAACGTAATTACTGCCCCCTTCTTCCAGTCCAATAGCAGAGATAACATAGACCATGCCAAGGTCTATTGCGATGTATTCCGTCAGGCTTGATGACGTCGGACACCAATGTTGTCCTACAGCAGCATTAAGCTTTGCTCTCCAAGGCTCGTTCCCAGCCAAAAAAGAACTGGCGGTAAAGGCAGAGTCTGGGAGAGAATCGACTCCAATTGGATCCATATGGCCTAGAAACATACAAAATTACTTGATAAGAACTGGCTAAAGTATGGAGAATAATTATTGTGGTGATAGTAAAGATGGTGAAAATGATAGTGATGATGATGATGGTGAAAATGATGATGATGATGATGGTGAAAATGATGACGATGATGATGATTGATGATGATGGTGATAATAATGATTATAAATATAGATTCACGCAGAAGTACTTTTATTTTTTTAGGTATTTGAAACGGGCTGAAATATATATTTGATGAAAGGCACTCAAAACGATACCGGAAGTAGTTTTGATATTTCTAACGCGTTGTTATGTAAGAGGGTCCCCTATACCTTTTGCGTGAATCGTGATCGGCCTATTTCTTTGCGTGAAACGTGATTGGTGCATTTTTTTATCCGTGATTCGTGATTCAAACTTTATGCGTTCACTTGAATCCATCTTTTCCTTTATGCGTTATTCGTGAACGGAAACAATAACAAAAACAATTTTAACGTGATTCGTGATTACGTCGATGTGCGTGAATGTGAAAAAGATTTCAGTATTTTGCGTGATTCGTGAAATGACCAATTTATTTTACGTGAATGCATTTTGCGAGGTAGAATAGGGGACCCTCATGTAAGTTTCAACCCAATCTAAATCTTTAGGGAAAGAACTTTGTCTTTTGTATTTCGATTATAAACAAACGTTTTTAGTTCCAGTGGTGTTGCATTGGATTGAGACGTACATAGTTCGATTAGCCTATCATGTATAATCTCATAACACTTATTTCCAAAATCATTGTCGTGGTTAAGCATCAAGCCAAAATCGAAATGAATGCTGGTTTTGTGCTAGTAATGTATTGAGATCTGACTTTTTATCAGTATAATTGCCCTATTTCTTTATGACGTCACGATGTGTTTTAGTGGGGGATAGAATTTCCAAAAACAATGGTAATTTCAACTAAATCTTCTTTCTCTTTGAAAATTGAGCTTCAAATTATCTAATTTTTATGTATGTTATGTGTCTTTGTTTATACTTTCATATTTATGGTATTTTGTTGTCATTTCTTTCCTATCCGTCTTGTAAATGCAATTTTATCGTGTATTCTTGTATTGTTGTTATGAATCTGTCCCCCACTGGCGACCATGATCCTTAGCGTTAGAACAATAGAATGTTTCGATGTGACGTCATAATCAAATAGGACAATTGATAATAATTTAATCGCAAACTCGTGAAAATACTCACATTTTGTTATAAGTTCGAATTATTTAGAAAACAAGTCTGATTTCAATACATTAGCAGCACAAAACCAGAATTCCGGTTATGGCTTGCATGATGCTCATTGCTTTAGCGACGACAAAGATTTTTGAAATAAGTGTAGCTTTGTTTTCTTAAATAGTCAACAATTTGCAACGAATAGACAGACGTCTTTACCTCGGCATGCAAACTGCCAATTTCAGACCACGTGTCATTCCCTTAAGAATTATTCTTTTATGATGAACGTGTTATATCATTTACATGTGAAAGAAACAATTGCCAAGGGAAGCATCACGTGATCTGAAATGGGACAACAAACAAGGAAGGTAAAGAGGTCTATTGTCTGTTAATTACATCAAAACAAAATATTACCATCAAATCCATATAGCTCCACTTTCATTTGCAGATATATGTATCCTTGCTTGGGAGTTATTTTAAGCCTTGATAGATAAATAGGTCTTGGGAGGACATTTCGAGTCGCAATGTTGTAGTCAATTATGTTTTCAAACACCTAAAATTAAACATACTATATAAACAAATAATAGTACACGGTTTGTGATGGTGATGCCGAAAAATATAAAGATTTCACTCATTAGAAATTCACCGATAACGACCCAAAGCTACACACGTTATAAAGGTCCTAGATAAAATATTAATTATAAGAACATTGGTTTTACTCATTCAGCCAAACTTTAAGAATGACGATATGTTACTTTATAAAACAACTATTTGAAATCACGTATTTTGATTGATTAAGGCGCGTGCATTATGATATGTGAGCACACTGCACGCGCGTTTGCATGTTGATCAATTTGTATTTTATAAAAGAAATTAAAAACTTGCTTTCTTAGGGGTAAAAATAAGCGCTTTGGTATCTTTTAAGGTATTAAATTTGCAATTTAGTTTTTCGACATTCTTTGGTATCTTTAGGGGTATCGAAAACTGAGGAAAATCCCATCGCTCTCGCGTTTTTTTCCGCTTTATGTTTTAGTGAGGTATCTCTAAGGGGGTAAAATCGTCCTTGCCACGCCCTTTAAAAAAACCTTTTGGTATGTTTTAGGGATGTTTTTGAAAACTCCCGACCAGCACACCCGAACCTTTTACCCCTGTTGAGTTCCCTGCCGGGCTGTAATACTAGTAATCTGTTTAACATTGTGATAATAGTAATAATACCTAATGATTGCATCTAGCAAGCGTTTCTTTGGGAGGAGGGGGGGGGGGGGGGGGGGGGGGGGGGGGGGTTTCGCGCGGCCATATCGGTAACACAGCTATCCCAAAATAACAAAAAAAATCAATTTCTCTTGTCCCCTCCAAAGAAACGCTTGCCACGCAGGATAGATTGAATCAAATACCTTGATTTTGCCATCAACTATATAATCGTACCAGTCTGCATTATTCCTACTGAACGCTATGGTGTATAAGGTCGTGAAGTATTGTTGACCCTGCATAGCAATGGCCGTCAGAACTTTTTCAAAAGGTTCTAATGTAATGACAACAAATTCCAAGCCGCTGTTTTCTGTGGCTTGCCATACATCAGCGCCATAAAGCCTAATTCTTGGATGGTGCACGCGCGAATTTCCAGATATGTTTTGGTCAGGAATCTTTTTATTTTCCAAGCCAAGTGGATCTGCAAGAACTGTAAATAAAATAAGTCTATTAGCTAAAATGCTTGTGATTTTCTTTAAATATATAGCCGTATAATGAGATAATAGTCTACATTAAATAGATGAAAGTGATCCCAAGGGTAGCATCACGTGATCTGAGATGAATTAAATCAAACAAAGAAGGTCTATTGATGGAGGACCTTTTTTCTTTTTTTTATAATACAGTTTGTTGATACAATGTATTCTTAAACTACAGATATATTAGAACTAATTACACTTATACGACAAAAAATTTGTTTACAACAATAACAACAACAAAAAGAATATATAGGGCAACACAAACAAGACCTTATGCTGTATTACTATAAATATTTATCGGTAAAATTACTTAATTTCTTCCACTTTTTATTATGTATATTTATTTTATTTTTGTTCAGAGCTGCTTTTTGTTCTATTTTTTTGTATTGCCTTAGTGTATTTTAAAAAAACGATTATGATGGAATCACATTAAGTTTTCCTCTCTGTTTATAAAGTATGAATTTATATAACACAATTATAAAATTAACTAATTCACCCTCAACACCTAATATTATATTCAATCTATTGATGGAGGACCTTTATCAAGAACCGAACAGAAATGTGAGCCGTCTATGAAAAATTCAGCGGTCAACTTCATGTAAAGAAAAATGGTAACAATAACAATGATTATAATGACAATCGTAATGATAGGTTATTTAACAATTATTCGCCGAACTTCGCCTGAGGTGAATAATCGTTTTAGTATAAATACTAAGGTGATTATTTCAAAAAAGAAAGAAGGAAACAGCATTGAAAGTGAAAATATTTTATTTTTTAAAAGCGCGAACGTTACGCGTAAAAATTGTAAACTTTGTCTCGCATATAATGACAAAAAAAAAACGTGAAAATTTACTATGATACCTTTAAATAGCTTGACACCAAACTTAGTAGCTTCTTTTGTCAGCGATTTTGGGACAGCATTTTCTTTAAAGTTTTCAATTTCATCTTTGCTAACAGTGACAAAACAACTACTGGCAGCCATTTTGTTCGAAAAGCTGATTATCGGCTGATAATCCGAGATAGCAAACCAATCAGAGCGCGCGATTTTGTATAATCACCTTTGTATTTATACTAAAATGCTATATTGATGATAATAACGATGCGGCAGACTACCTTTACATCCTCCAAATTCGATTCTCATGCATATCCAATGGCTCCACTGCTTAGCAAGAACGCGTATATAGCGTGCAGTCAACGGTGTTGGGAAGGTTTTCACCATCATGTCATTGCCGTTACTGGGTCCGTTGAATATCTTTAGGAATAATGACAATATATCTCTGTTAATACTCTTAACAAAGACATTGAATGATGATTGACTGATTTATTGATTGAACGAGTGGTTAAGAGACTTATTAATTGGTTGACTGACTGATAGACCTAATCGGCTAACGCGTTGCTATGTACGTTTTCACCCAATTCAAAACCTATGAGAATAAAGACTTTTGTTCCAAACATTTTCCACGAGATATTGAAATACATAAGACAAAGAATCTTATTCCCAAAAGATTTGAAATGGGTGGAAACATACAAAGCAACGCATTAGCCGATTTTGTCTATTGGTTGATTGATTGGTTGACTGATTTATTGATTGGTTGATTGGTTGATTTTTTGATCAGTTGATTGATTGGTTGATTAATTGATTGATTTATGAATTGCTAAGATGGTTGGATAATTGAGTAATGAATGTATGGAATACAAGTACATAGTAATAAATTAAAGAATGCGGAAGAAAGGAAGGAAGAAAGGAAGAAAAAAAGAAAGAGAGAAAGAAAATAACGAATGGATGGATGAATACATAGAGTAATAAACTAAAGAATGAACAAATGAAGGAAGAAAGAAAGAAGGAAAGAAAGAAAGAGAGAGCACTGCAAAAACGGCCGAGTAGATACACCTCACTATATTGAGTTAATCATGCATTCAGGATGACACTTTATAGTGAGTTAACCCAACTCATTATTAAGAGTAAACATAAATATAGACGGCCATTGAGTACAATGTACTCAATATATTGAGTTTAACTTCACTTTTACTCGCTATAGAGTTGGGTTAACTCACTATAGAGTTGGATTTACTCACTATAAAGTGTCATCCTGAATGCATGATTTACTCAATATAGTGAGGTGTATCTACTCGGCCATTTTTGCAGTGAGAGAAAGAAAAAAAATGAATGGATGAATGGATGAATGAATGAACAAAACAGTATGTGTATAAATCCCATTAGTAGGTGGATACATGGGTATATATAAAATAGTGTGGAAGTATGCATGCACAGATAAAGGCGTTTGCTACTACATAACACGTACTTCGTTCTCCTGCTCTTTATAAGTTGTCCAAGCTAATCCATTATTACTATAATTAAGGGAGTACTTATCAACCCATGATGTGCCAACACCTTGAATCATAAGCCTTGTAACATTATACTTTTCTATCAAGTTAACTTCAATGTACTGATTCGCGTTATTGACTCGTGCACACCATCCACCACCTTGCATACTAGTATCAAGACGACCAAACCAGGGATGAAACGCTGGTCCTAAGGTACTAGTGGCGGTAATTGATTCGTTCTTTATTAGACCCGTCTCCATTCCGATGGGGTTAGAACAACTAGAATGTGTATCTGATTGTGAAAGAAAACGAACGAAAGTTAAAAAATAAACGTACGTATCCACTCGTGTTAATTTGCTAACACAGGGACCGCGGAAAAGGGGGGAGGGGGAGGGGGGGGGGGCGGGGGGCTTAGGAGGCTTTTGTAGAGCAAAAACAAACAAATGAAATAAATGAAAATAACAAATTGTAATTTTTTTTCACAATTTGTTCGATGATATTTTTCTCGAAAATGTGATGTTCTCCGCGGTCCCTGTAACATGAAACTTTATTCAAACACGCATTGTATTTTTACTTAATTTTTCCCAAACGTGGTATTTCCTTCACAATAAAACATACCTTTACAGCCTATGATCTCTATTTTCATGCAAGGCTCAAGGATGTATGCATAAGAGCCAACACGCAGCACTTTTGTTTTAAATGGTTTATCGAACATGATCTCACTAAAAAGAGCGTTATAATAATTTCCACCAATAGCCTAAGAAAGAAAGAAATTATTAGTTTAGTAACTCAATTATTTAGTAAGTCAAAATAAGTGAGTTAGTAATAAGTACATAAGTAAATGAATAAAACAGTACGTTGGTCAGTGAGTAAATGAGTAAATGAGTAAGTACGAACAACAACAACAACAATCGTTTATTAAGTACCAATAATTAAATAAAAGAGAATTACAAATATAATTAGAGACTTTTAAAAATACGTGGTACAAGCTATCTACAATAATCACAAGGGCTAGCCTAGGTAGATAGCTTTTTACAAAAATGTATTATGGTTATATAGGTCTATATAAAATTAAAAAATATGGTTAATACGATTGGTAGTGAACGTCAGTAATAATAATAATAATAATAATAACAAACATTTATATAGCGCCTATCCAACCCTGTCCTAGGCGCTTTACAATTCAATGTACACTCAAAATTAATAAAATTACAGTTATTAGGAAAGGTAAGTATTTTCAAAAAGATAAGTTTTAAGTTTACGTTTGAAAATGTTCAAAGTTTCACAAGAGCGGATATTGTCAGGCAAGCTGTTCCAAAGTTTAGGAGCACAAACGGAAAAGGATCTGGAACCATATGACTTCAGATTATAGTTTACAGAGTTGAGTGTTAGTGTAGATGACGACCGGAGAGTTCTTGGAGGACAGTAACGAGTTATAAGTTCTTGAATGTAAGACGGAGACTGTTCGTGTAATGCTTTGAAAGTTATTAAAATAAGTTTGAATTTTATACGTTCAGAGATAGGCAGCCAGTGTAATTCGATAAGTGTTGGAGTTATATGGTCGTACTTTGAGGACATTGCAATCAAACGAGCAGCAGCATTCTGTACATGTTGAAGCTTTTGGACTATATATTTAGGGACATTGTACAAAATAGAGTTACAGTGATCAAGCTTGGATGACACAAAAGCATGGACGAGTATCTTAGTTGTTTCCAGGGATATGAATTTTGTTATACGGGAGATGTTACGCAGATGATAGAAGGCTGATTTGCAGATGGAGTTAACGTGAGGTAAAAGAGTCATAGTATTATCAAAAATAACCCCAATGTTCCTTGCAGATACGGATGGTTTAACAATATCTTGACCAAAGCAAAGTGGTGGTAAAGACTGCTGTGGGATGAATTTGGAGTAGAGATAGAGTAGTTCTGTTTTGTCTGTATTTAGCTTTAATTTGTTTAGGGACATCCATTTGTTAAGTTCGTTTAGACACTTCTCAATTTTAGTAATTGTTGTAGCCATTTCAAAGTCGTTGTTTGTTGGAAAGGAGATGTATAGCTGTGTATCATCAGCGTAGAGGTGTTATTTCATCTTATGGTATCGTAAAACATCAGCTATTGGAGCAGTGTATAATAAGTATAACATAGGACCAAGCACTGAGCCTTGCGGTACACCACAACTGAGTACTTGAGGATCTGATTTAGTATTGTTGATCAAAACAGATTGCGTGCGGTCAGTGAGATAAGAACGTAACCATTTAAGGGCAGTGCCACGGATAGCAAATCTGGAGTTGAGTCTGTTGAGTAGGATTGTATGATCTACAGTATCAAATGCTGCAGACAAGTCGAGAAGCAAAAGTATGACGCAATGACGTTTATCAATTTCACGCAGAATGTCGTTTTGTACACGAAGGAGAGCAGTTTCGCAGCTATGTAAAGGCTTGTAGGCGGATTGCAGAGGTTCATGTAGCTGATTGGATCCGAGGTAGTTTTGAAGGCGAACAGCAACAACTTTCTCAACAATTTTAGAGACGACTTTAAGATTTGAGATGGGCCTGAAGTTGCTTAGGACCTCATGATCCATGGAAGGTTTTTTAAGTAGAGGTGATAGCACAGCAGTTTTTAGAGAACGGGGAAAAACACCAGATTTCAAAGACAAATTAACAATAGTAGAAAACGTTGGCAGAAATATTTCAAACTGGTCCTTGAGCAGAGTGGCAGGAAACGGGTCCAGATAGAAAGATTTTGATACAACTTTTCGAGCAATGTTTGAAAGTTCAGTGATTGAGGTTGGGGAGAAAGATTCCAGTTGACAGTTTAGTGTCGGTGCATCTATGGTATTGAAGAGATCAGGAGTTTCAAACTCTTTGATGTTATGTTTTATGTTAACGATCTTTTCATGGAAGAAATTCATAAATTTGGTTGCTAGCTCAGACGTAGAAGAACATGATGGAAGATTTTTCTCAGGTTTCTTATGAAGTAGGCGATCGACGGAGCGAAAAAGGGCATTGTTGTTATTGCCAGCTTCGCTGATGAGCCTAGAGTAGTAATTCATCTTTGACTTATATATAGTGTGTTTCACAACTGTGCACTGTTCAATGTAGAGTTGGTGATCTGCTGTACAACCAGAACGACGCCAGCATCTTTCAAGCTTACGACAGGTAGTTTTTTGTTGTCTGATTTCATCGTTATACCAAGGTGCACTGGGCCGTAAAGTGATGGTCCTTGTTTGTAGAGGAGCATGCTTATCCAAAATAGTTGACAGAACGATGTCATATTGGTCACAGAGTTCCGTTAGATCAGATGGTGGCGACTTGAACAATGTGGACGATTCGATATCTCGGCGGAGATTTTCTACGTTGATATTTCGTAACTTTCGTGTAGTGCGGACTATCTTGGGGTTGGGTGGTCTACCAATATCCAGGTTACAAAGGACTGCATAGTGATCGGAAATAGCTGGGTCTTCGACTGATAGTTTGTAGGCAGTTTTTTCATCTGATCTGGTTATGATAAGGTCCAAGACATTGTTGTTCTTATGTGTTGCAATCGTACGGTTTAAGACATTTAAATTGAAGCAGTTTAATAGATCCAAAAACTTTTGAGCTGTGCCATTGGAAAGGTCGTTAACATGAAAATTGAAATCTCCAGTTATGAGAATTTTACCAGAAGAAGTTGCTAGACGTTCCAATAGTGAAGAAAATTCATTGAAGAACAAAGTATGAGTAAGTCCATTTTTAGATGAGATTGGTGGTCGATAAACAACAATGACACGTAGAATGCATGAACTAGTGCGGAGTAATACTTCTTTATATTCAAACGATTTGTTCCACTTTCAGATTGTTTCTGTAGACTAACCCAACGCCGCCACCAGTTCCACTATTCCTTGGCCTATGGACAAAAACATATCCGGTGGGACAAATGTCACGGGTAACGAAATCACAACACTCATCCGGTTTTAGCCAGGTTTCTGTTAAAGCTAGAATATCAATGTTTTTATCGACAATGTAGTCTTTGATTTGTAGAGTTTTATTATTTATAGATCTGGCATTCAGAAGGCAGAAGTTGAGAGGTTTTTTAGAAGAAGTTTGAATTGGAGTTCGCTGAACCGGTACAAGATTATTCAAATTCGCTCCCAAAGTAATTGCTCGATAAGTAGAATGTTTACGTTCGCTGATGACTGATTTTATTTTGTAGAAACTAGATGACTGCTTTATAGATCTGCCAGAACGAGTACGCCGTGTTTTAAGAATCCCTTGATCTTTTAATAACTGATACACGTCAGGCTGAAGATAATATTTCGATTTCAGATCCAAGAGTTGTTGTCTTGAATAATTAACTTTGGCGGGAATATTTAAATCTGTGTAACGACTTGAAGATTGAATGGGTCGAAGATAGTCGATATCGGGACCAGGATTACGATGAATATCCATGCATATTGTGAGATCCATGAAAAATAGAGAGTGTGGTAGAGCCAGTGTGATAAATCCATGTTTTGTAGCCTTGAAAATAGGAATTGAGAGTTTGTTGTCATGTCCAGTCGTTTCACGCTTGAAGTAATAGCAAACATTGAAGTAATCCAAAAAATGTATTTTAGAGAGTTCAGATCTCTCAAAATCAAACCGTAGGTTATTACCAAAACTATTAGAACCAATCCTGTGCTGTCTGTCAACACAGGGAAGAATAAAGAGCAGCCAATATCCAAAAATTAGACGGAGCATTAAATCATAACTGGCAGCCATATTGGCGCATACATAGATTCGTTAAATACGTTAGTAAGTATAAAATTAGCAAGGAACCATATTTTGCAAGTCAGTAAGAAAGTGAGTACATGAGTTGATATACTATCTTATATATACTTACATAATCAGTAGTCCAAAACCCTTTCTTATCCGCGTGAGATATAACGATATTAGTTATGTATTTAGCATTAGCAACATCGCCCATCATCTGAATTCCTGTAACAGTCGCTTGATAACCCAAGTCGACCTATTCATAAGATATAATAAATAGAAGGTACGTAGGTAGGAAGGTACGTAGGTTGCTAGGTAGGTAGAAAGGTTGGGAGGTAGGTAGGTAAGTACCCACATAGGTGAGTAAGTTTGGAGGTAGGGAGGTAAGTATCTAGATAGGTAGGGAGGTAGATGAGTAGGGAGGGATGAGGGAATTAAGTAGGTACGTGGTAGGGTAGGGAGGGAGTTGGGAAGGTAGGTAAGTATGTACGTAGGGAGGGAGGTAGGGAGGTAAGTATATGTAGATAGGTAGGTAGGTGTGGGTGTGTAGGTAGGTAGGTAGGTATGTAGATAGGGAGGGAGGGAGGGAGGTGGGTGGGTGTGTAGGGAGGGAGGGGTAGGTAGGGAGGTAGTTGGGTAGGTGCATAGGTGGGTAGGTATGGAGGGAGGGAGGTAAGTAGGTGCGTAAGTAGCTACGTAGGTATACGTGATGATCGTAAATTTAAGCATAAGAATTTCTTACTTGAAGATAATAACAATAAACAGAAACTTCAGTTCTAGCTGAACACCATACACCACTGCTGTCCATTCTGCCTTTCGAAATATCGTAGCCTGCTTTGAAAGACGAACCAGTGAGTGCATTCATGGGAAGGGCTCCCGTACTTAAACCAAGAGGTTTGTCACATGCTGAAAGGAAGCATTAGGTTGAAAGGTTATGTATCCTCGGGAACCCAGAGGTAATCTCCTGTCGCTCGTTTCTCGCTCCCAGAATAAATACCCCTGGGAACGTAGTCTGTTGGAGCTTGTTCCGGAAGTCAAAATTCAAACTTATTTAACGACTTTCTTTGAATGGTTAACTTGATTTTCATTCCCAGGGGTATTTATTCTGGGAGCGAGAAACGAGCGAGTCTAAAGCTGTTTTCATTATACCCTTGAAGTAATGCGCAAATTAGTAAAAGTGTGATATTCAAATAGCAACAAGAGGACACAATGTTGTCTTTTCTAAATATTACCCAAGCCCCTTTTTTGTTTGGAAAAAATATCATAGCCCCCTATATCTCGTCAAGTTTATTACTAAACTCCTATAATTAAGCTGCATACAATTAATAACAACCCTCCTATATAGCTTCCATAAATAACGTGACTACCCCCCCCCCCCCTAATATTGCAGACCCACCCCCTTCCCCCAATACACTTATAAATGAAAGCCCTCTAACAAATGTTCACTTCCTACCATCACATCCATAAAGCTCCACTGACATAGCAGGGATATTTCTCCACCTTGTAGGGTAAACCCTAACCATTCGCGTGGTAATCGGTCGATTCAAGACAACTTTGATTGTATCTGATCTATCTCGAGGACCTGGGAATATCCGTGTTGCACCATTTTCGATGTAGTTGATCCATTGCTCTCCAGTTGGGCTGTACGCCAAATAATAGGACCACACAAGTTCATAATAGTGATAACTTCCTTGCATTGCAACTGCATAAATTATAACACCAGATAACTTGATATCAATCTGAAAAAAAGCCCGAGCGACCTCATTTATCGCTCGGAAACCTCTGCTGTGATGTAGTGCTGATTCTGCAGGATTGTGACCACCGGAACCTCTCTTTAGTCCGATTCTATTTTGTTCCAAGCCAAGAGATGAAGACCGATCTAAAAATATTCAATGATTATGATGACTATAATGATTATGATGACTATAATGATGATGATGACTATAATGATGATGATGACTATAATGATGATGACTTTAATGATGATGACTATAATGATGATGATGACTATAATGAAGATGATGACTATAATAATGATGATGACTATAATGATGATGATGACTATAATGATTATGATGACTATAATGATGATGACTTTAATGATGATGATGACTATAATGATTATGATGACTATAATGATGATGATGACTATAATGATGATGATGACTATAATGATGATGACTTTAATGATGATGACTATAATGATGATGATGACTATAATGAAGATGATGACTATAATGATGATGATGACTATAATGATGATGATGACTATAATGATTATGATGACTATAATGATGATGACTATAATGATGATGATGACTATAATGAAGATGATGACTATAATGATGATGATGACTATAATGATGACTATAATGATGATGATGACTATAATGATGATGATGACTATAATGATGATGACTATAATGATGATGATGACTATAATGATGATGATGACTATAATGATGATGACTATAATGATGATGATGACTATAATGATGATGATGACTATAATGATGATGATGACTATAATGATGATGACTATAATGAAGATGATGACTATAATGATAATGACTATAATGATGATGATGACTATAATGACGATGATGACTATAATGATGATGATGACTATAATGATGATGATGACTATAATGATGATGACTATAATGATGATGATGACTATAATGATGATGATGACTATAATGATGATGATGACTATAATGATGATGACTATAATGATGATGACTATAATGATGATGACTATAATGATGATGATGACTATAATGAAGATGATGACTATAATGATGATGATGACTATAATGATGATGATGACTATAATGATGATGACTATAATGATGATGATGACTATAATGATGATGATGACTATAATGATGATGATGACTATAATGATGATGATGACTATAATGATGATGATGACTATAATGATGATGGTAGTTCAACATTTCTTTGAAGGTTGAGATTTCAACCAAATGTTCCATGTTAGCGTAAATTTCTTCCATTCGACATATAAAGATATACAAATGATAAAAATACACGACAAAATGTATACATGCTGTTATACGGTACTTCGAAACTATCTCATACCACAGCAATCCCATTATTAGCAAGATAAAGCGTTTTATTGTTTATAAGCGTAAAAAATTAAAGAAAAGAAAGAAAAAAGTCGGGTACCCTTTGGAACGACGAATGACGATGATAATGATGACCATAATGATGATGACTAGGATGGCGATAATAGTGAAGATTATAAAATTGTAACCATATAATGATGATAAAAATGGCGCTTATCTATACAGTGGAACCCCGCCTTACGGCCACCCGCTTACTACGGCCACCCCGTTATTGCGGCCAGTTTTTTAGGTCCCTTCGAAATGCATGCCAATACATTTTCTATAAAATTTACCAACGTAAAACGGCCACCCCTCTCTTCAGTGGCCGGAATAATGGGGTTCCACTAACCTGAGTATCAGGCCCTCGGGGAGGGGGCAGGGAGGGACTGGGGAAGAGAGAAGAGGGAAGAGGAGGGCCTGACACAAAAGCCGTTTTTTCCTGTGTCAAACATTCAGAATATGAATGTTTTTCTGATTGGTCCATTGAACAATAGAACGGAAGTGAAACTCTAGACGCGAACTAATACGCGATCGAAGCGATCGAGGTTGCAATGTTATTTGGTTATTTATATGGTATATCTAGTATTCGTGTTCGAAAAAAAAGCTTGTAATGAATCACAAAGAATTCGATGATGCTCTCGATCAAAGAAGCACTCGAGGTATTCCCTGGAATAACTCTCAAAAAGAAGCAGGAGTTATGCCTTAAAACATCAGATCAAGAAGAAGGACGTCCTCGGTGTCCTTTCAACTGGGCATGGAATGAGCACATTTATCAGCTCTTGCCCAAAGTTTTGAGTAGCCATTGGTTTCAAAAGACAGGGGAAATTAACGAAGTCAATGAAAATCATTGTCGTGAACTGATTCGAAAACAACAGACTAAACGATTGTGTGGTAGCGGCATTATAAATTAAAAGCCGCTACACTAGAAGACATGGACGAGATGGAGGCTAAAAACATCGAGGAGCTAGAGATCGTCTTCGGTAGCGCTGAACGATGGTTATCGCACAAATAGATTCAGGCTTTGAAGTCGGGAAGTCTTCAAGACGTACATTTTCTAGTACTTGATTTGTTTGTGTATTAAATTCAGCCTTCTGCCTGATTCTGAGTATATATTTCAGTGTAAAGTTAAGCTTGTAGATTTAATATTTCAGCCTTCAGTTTTATAACTGGTATGAGATTATTTTATCCAGTAAATGTTTTCATAACATTGTTGTTTCATTAGCGACATTGCTGCTCGTGTTTTGACATGACGACATGACAACCGGAAGCAATTTTGATTGGCTCCTATGTAATATCATGCTGTGGGTCAAGCGAGGGGGCGGAATGGCTTAAATCGCGTTTCGTGTCAGGCTCTCCCTTTCTTCCCTCTCTCCCTTCTTTCTCTCCTTCCCCCCTCCCCTAGAGCCTGATACTCAGGTTAGGGTTCCACTGACAGACAGATCTATTTGCACCTTTGAATCTAAAGATATTTACAAATATATATATATATATATATATATATATATATATATATATATATATATATAAATACATATTGAATATTAATTATAAATAGATTGTTAATGTATAAATAGAAAACTACATATGTATACAAGCTATTTACAAAACTAAATTGATAAATAATTAAATAAGTAGAAATGTAATAATTATTATATATAAATGTGAATTTTTGTACTATGTTTTATTATAAATACATATTGAATATTAATTATAAATAGATTGTTAATGTATAAATAGAAAATTACATATGTATACAAGCTATTTACAAAACGAAATTGATAAATAATTAAATAAGTAGAAATGTAATAATTATTATATATAAATGTGAATTTTTGTACTATGTTTTATTATAAATACATATTGAATATTAATTATAAATAGATTGTTAATGTATAAATAGAAAATTACATATGTATACAAGCACTGTAGATGATAACGAAAATGATAATAATAACGATGACGATAATTTTGATGTCGATGCTATATAATGCGGGTGATGAGAAAGATATTAACGATAATGATGATGACGAATTAAGTTAAAACTGATGCAAATAAGAATATACACACATTTCAAAAACTCATTAGTTATTCAAAATAAATTTACAAAAGATATTATTATTTACTGTGACAAGCGTTTTAACTCTGTTTTTATATTGAATAATATAATATTGAATGATGATGATGATAATTATGATGATGATGATGATGATGATGATGATGATGATGATGATGATGATGATGATGATGATGATGATGATGATGATGATGATGATGATGATGATGATGATGATGATGATGATGATGATGATGATAATGATGTCTTACGAATGTCGAAAAGTGTAGGTTCTAGGGCCCGGGCAAACGGCTTCAACATTTGCTTCAACATCCGTTCGATTTTGTTGAATGGCAATGTTTAAACGCTTTTAAACTCTTTCAACATTGTTGAAACGTGTTGAATCGGTGTTGAATTGATGTCGAAAGAGTTTCAAAGCGTTTAAACAATGTCATTCAACAAAATCGAACGGATGTTGAAGCAAATGTTGAAACCGTTTGCCCGGGTCCTTACATACCGCTCGATAAGACAATGGTGAGATAAAAGAACAGCATTCTACTTATCTCATATCAATGATTGATAATCTATATCATTTAATTGATGATATTGCTGCAATTGATGATGATGATGCTGGTGATGATGATAACAATGATAATTACGATGGTTTCGATCATCATCTCTAGTCAGTGATATAAACCACTTTACCCCCGTATCATGCAAATTGCACATTTCAAACCACGTGTCATTCCCTTCAGAATTGTTCTTTTATGATGAACGTGGTATATCATTTACATGTGAAAGAAACAATTCCCAAGGATAGCATCACGTGATCTGAAATGGGACAACAAACAAGGAAGGTAAAGAGGTCTATTGATATAAAAAAAACTAAAGTGTTATTTGGCATAAATAGTTTTAAAAGTGTACCTTCACAGCCATGTAAAAGCATTCGCAAACAAATCCATTTATGCCACTCTTTAGGGATCAACCGTACATATCGAGCTACGAAAGAGTGACTAAGCCAGTGAGTAACAGGAATGTTGTAACTGCTACTACCACTGAAAACCTGCAATTAAAAGAAAACCGATAAAAATAATGAAAATTCAAAGCAATAGACCTAATCAGCTAACGCGTTGCTATGTATGTTTCCACCCAATTCAAATCTTTTGGGAATAAGATTCTTTTTTCTTATGTATTTCAATGGCACATTCCCAGAGTTTTTTTAAAAAATTGGTTGGAATCGTACATAGCAACGCGTTAGCCGATTAGGTCTATTTTAAAACATCGAAGACAACTAGACAGTCAAGGATACAACCGACATTTTTTTCCGAGCCATTTCCTCGTTCCCACACATACTTCTCAGATAAATGTGCAATTACAAACTCACTAGACTGCAAAACAGTCCCCGGCTCGGCCATTAATTCTCTCCTCATTCTCACGCGGCCAACTCGTTTCCTCACACTATGAAGCCTGCAAAGGATGTCGGTATTCCATAATTTGTTATCGATTTATTGAAAAACGTGTAATAAATCACAAATTCTGTTCATATTACCGACATCCTTTGTGACTTTTGTGACATGCGTTTTTAAAAAATAAATTATTATTATTATTATTATTGTCCTTTGCAGGTTTCAGAGTGTGGACTGTAGCTTCGGCTGCGACTACTATTTTTGAAATAGGTGTATATACCGTGATTAGAGAATTTAAAAAAAATGGCGGTGCGTTTGGCCGAACTGAGTGTGGAGGAAAAATCATTTTACTAAAAAATAAAACTCAAAATATACCAAAAATGAGCAACAAAGTAAATACTATTTTGTGTCAAGAATCATTATAACAGATTTTTACACAAGAAGCTACAGTCACTTTGGCTGGTTTTATAATGATAATGCATTTATATAGCGCACTTTCTATGTGTATATATTCAAATGCACTTTACACATTATAGTTAGCTGTTAGTAATTAATATATATTAGTGTAAGTGCAGGCCTTTCACTGAGGATGGTCGTGACCTGCGTCCTCAGTCGTTCTTTCACGTCCTCCCCCCCTCCCTCCCCCCCGTCCCCCCGGTTTTGTCATGTACGACTCGATTTCGTGGATTAATTGTTAAATAATATAATGACGAAGTTGTGAATATTCATAGAGCCTGATAGTTTTAGTACTCAAATACACTTTCTAATCGGTGATTATCTAGAATTCGTCACTATAAATAAATCCTGGACTATTTTCCGATAATTAAGTATGATATAGTACAATACAGTGAGCGTATTGTGCGTCTTTAGAAATACGAATTAAAGTTTTTTTTGAAAATGACTATCTATTTTCATTATTGGACCAGTGTGATTATATATTAAAACAATTATTCACCTCAGGTTTGATGAATATCGCCTTTGCCTCGGTTAGTATTTGTCAATGTTCACCTCGGCCTCGGCGAATAATTTTTAAATACTGTGAAGTTCCCGGCCAATCGGTGCTCATATTTTGTATAACTGTGAACAGTTCAGTGCTCTGTGCATGCCTTGTCGCGACGTTTCTAGAAATTTGACGCGCCTTTTCCGTGCCTCGACCGCGTTCGTGCCGTGAGATTTCCATACGAAATCTTCTCTTATCACATGTATGCGTATTATTACTAAAGTGTGATTCATATCCATTTATTATTAAAGTGTGATTCATATACCTTTGTTTGTCCATTCTCTGAATAAACTGACCAGTCTTGCCTGTTACTACTGTATTCAACGCGATATTTCGTTACCCATGAAGCATCGCCTTCGTAGGGCGACAGTCCCGAACCGAACGTTGTTATACCAACAATCTTAAAATCGAGAACATTGTCCCATTGTAGATATTGATTGGCATCATTTTCCCATGCGCACCAAGTCATGTTTGGTCCACCAATTCGCATACTGCCATATTCGGGCTTAAATGTTCGGTCAAAGTACGTCGAGGCTGTCATACCGTATGTTGGGCTAAAAAGCTTACTTATAACAATTTCTTCCTTGCACGCTGAACATGAAATCGAACAGAAAGCATTACCATCAAGCTAAGCATGTATACTTTTATAATATAATGAAAATAATGGTAAACAATAAGATACTTTGGCACAGGCATTATTGATTAAAATGATGGTAGTCATGATGTTAATAATAATGATAACAATAACGATAATGCTAACAATGATGATGATGACAATGACAACGATACTTAAAATAGTGATTGTGGTGATAATTATTAGAATGAAAATAATAATATAATATGATGATGATGATAATTATGAGAATGATAATAATGAAATTGACAATGATATAACTATAATGATGATATTGATGATTAGTGTAATAAAAAGATAAAAATAATATGATATAATTACCCAAAGTGAAACTGGACTGAGATTCGGAGCCTGAGATTCACATTGCCTCAGATTCACATTCATTTCCGGGGGGAGGTCAACAAGGTCAGTTTGTAAAAGCTTTATTACAACAACACAACTGATAAATGTAAAGTAATTGTAAATCAGATATGTAGTTATTACTTGGATTCAATTAATTAAATCAATTTAGAGACGATATATAAAACTTATTATACACAAAGTTATGTTTTACGCTCCAGCCTGAGATTCAAAGCTACAGCCTTAGATTCAAATCTCTAGCCTGACATTCGAAACTCCAGCCTTAGATTCAAAAATTACAGCCTTAGATTCAAATCTCTAGCCTGACATTCGAAACTCAAGCCTTAGATTCAATAATAACAACAGCCTTAGATTCAAATATCTACGGCCTTAGATTCAAATATCTACGGCCTTAGATTCAAAACTCCAGCCTTAGATTCAAATATCTACGGCCTTAGATTCAAAACTCCAGCCTTAGATTCAAAACTCCAGCCTTAGATTCAAATATCTACGGCCTTAGATTCAAAACTCCAGCCTTAGATTCAAAACTCCAGCCTTAGATTCAAATATCTACGGCCTTAGATTCAAAACTCTACGGCCTTTAAGATTCAAAACTCCAGCCTTAGATTCAAATATCTACGGCCTTAGATTCAAATATCTACGGCCTTAGATTCAAAACTCCAGCCTTAGATTCAAAACTCTACGGCCTTAGATTCAAAACTCTACGGCCTTAGATTCAAAACTCCAGCCTTAGATTCAAATATCTACGGCCTTAGATTCAAAACTCTACGGCCTTTAAGATTCAAAACTCCAGCCTTAGATTCAAATATCTACGGCCTTAGATTCAAAACTCTACGGCCTTTAAGATTCAAAACTCCAGCCTTAGATTCAAATATCTACGGCCTTAGATTCAAAACTCTACGGCCTTTAAGATTCAAAACTCCAGCCTTAGATTCAAAACTCTAGCCTTAGATTCAAATATCTACAGCCTTAGATTCAAAACTCTACCGGCCTTAGATTCAAAACTCCAGCCTTAGATTCAAATATCTACGGCCGGCCTTTAAGATTCACAACTGATCAAGAAATTGCAAATAAGATATGTAGTTATTACTTGAGCTCAATACACAAAGTTATATTTTACGCTCCAGCCTGAGATTCAAAACTCAAGCCTTAGATTCAAATATCTACGGCCTTAGATTCAAAACTCTACGGCCTTAGATTCAAAATTACAGCCTTATTGATTCAAATCTCTAGCCTGATATTCGAAACTCCAGCTTTTAAATAGATTCAATATTAACAGCAGCCTAATAGATTAAAAACAGCCTTAAATTCAAATTCTACAGCCTTAGATTCAAATATCTACAGCCTTAGATTCAAATATCTACGGCCTTAGATTCAAATATCTACGGCCTTAGATTCAAAACTCCAGCCTTAGATTCAAAACTCTACGGCCTTAGATTCAAAACTCTACGGCCTTAGATTCAAAACTCCAGCCTTAGATTCAAAACTCTACGGCCTTAGATTCAAAACTCCAGCCTTAGATTCAAAACTCCAGCCTTAGATTCAAATATCTACATCCTTAGATTCAAATATCTACAGCCTTAGATTCAAATATCTACGGCCTTAGATTCAAATATCTACAGCCTTAGATTCAAATATCTACGGCCTTAGATTCAAAACTCTACGGCCTTAGATTCAAAACTCCAGCCTTAGATTCAAAACTCCAGCCTTAGATTCAAATATCTACAGCCTTAGATTCAAATATCTACAGCCTTAGATTCAAATATCTACGGCCTTAGATTCAAATATCTACAGCCTTAGATTCAAATATCTACGGCCTTAGATTCAAATATCTACGGCCTTAGATTCAAATATCTACGGCCTTAGATTCAAAAATAACAGTCTTAGATAAAAAAAATTACATCCTTAGATTCAAACTCCAGCCTGACATTTGAAAACCGCCTTTTATGCGTTTTTGTATAAATAACATTGATTTAAAGCACCGATGTCTCTCTTTTAAGGTTTTTAAGCCTGCGATTCCCCCGGCCGTACTATGTTAAACTATTTTTAACAATTTCTCAGCCTTATAGATTCAAAACTCCAGCCTTATAGATTCACCGCAACCCGTAATTTATGCCTTTCTGTGTGAATAACTTTAAATAATCTCTCTCTGTAAGCTATTTTAACGGACAATATGTCAGCCTGAGATTCACGGGCCGTACTATTAACAATTAACAATAAATTGGAACCCCGCCTAACGTCCAACCGCTTAATACGGCCACCCCTTTAATACGGCCACTTTGGGCTGACCCTTCAGTTGCCGGATAAACGAGTTTCCACTGTCTTCATCTTATTTCGTTTCGTTAATGCTCATGCTAATGGTTTATTTCTTGAAGCTTTAGTTATTTATCTCAACGAGCACTATATACAATCATTTATGTTTTATTTCAAACTTTACATTACAAGCATGATCGATATATCTGGTTCAGATAAAAAACGTTTAAAATAACGTAAACAATGAGCGACGACATGGATAACAAGATACTAATGCTAAATGATAAAAACTCCTCCAATCGGAGAAAAGGATTTCCTTTTTACTAACGTTGATAACATGCCACCCAGAAGTTACTTGGTCCAGTGATCGGCTTCACCCAGAGGATATCCAGTGTTAAGATAATCGATGTTGTTGATACAATGGACGACGGTCGCGAAGATACATTCTTTCATATGAACGAAGGTTTGGCTAGCCGATTCATCTCTAGTCATTATGTGAAAATATCATCTACTGATCCTTCCGAAATATCTAGCGATTCACTGTCGTCTTGCGAAATTTCGCCATGCACAGTGATAACTATTCATTGCGAGATAGGAGTTAGAGAAACGCTGGAAGCTGTCTTTGGACAAACAAATCCTTTGGTCAACTTACTGCAAGAAACGGCAATTAAAAGAAATGCTAATACAATTCAGTTATCTCCCGTTTTTCACCCTTCTTACCAATCCAGTGTTGGCTGGTATAGGGTATGGAAAGGTAAGTTATTTTTTTGGTTTGTTTGTGATTTAAAATCGTTGTAATGGTAGTAATTAATGGGGCTTTATTGGAGGGAGGGGTAGGGTATGCGGATATAACATTTCATTCCAGTTTATCTATTTCTTGTCAATGTGTAAATGAGATATGATATTTATCGAGTTAGTTTTCGGACACGCCCATTTCTCTGTGACTACACGTAACTCGGTGACAATTCGAGTCACGAGTTATGAGTTAATTGAGAGTTTTTTTATTGATTAAGTTAATTAGATGTAGCATCATTATCAATCGATATCGTGTAATTGTTTAAAGTTTAAGTTACATATTAAATTAAACTTGCTGGTATTTCCAACGTTGTTTGTCATTAAGCTACTTGATTGTCAAAATGGGAGCGGTCTCAGCTAAATGCCTATGCCGTTATGTGCGTTACTCAAAAGGCACGTTATTTGATTTTTTCATTCCCTTTTATTTAATTGACAACTATGAAATAACACTTTTTTCAGGTCCACAAACATTGCGATGGCAAGCCAGGAATGCTGCAGTCGCTGCTATTGGGAAGGAGCGGTGGAAATCGAGGAACACTTCTCTTCCATTTCCATTAACATTACCATTGTACAGGTTTGCAGGAGGATGGTCTCGACCACTGTTAGCACCTTCTTCTCATCCACAATCGCTATCTTCGGAACCATCTTCTCCAGACATCTTTTTCGAATCAATATCTTTAGATACAGACGATTTTTCCGAACCCGATACCGACAACGAAGATCCTACTACAATCAACAAAACAAATTATTTTGAGCCCGCCCAAGACATCGGAGGAAACCGTCCATCTGTAATTATGGTTCCAGTAAAGAGGGTATGATAGTGATCATTTCATGTTCTCCCTACAAACTTTTATTTTTTTTAAAATGTAAACACATTCCGTGCATTTTCTCATTTTGTTAATTCCCTTTTTTATCAACAGAAACAAAGTTCACCCAGAAGTGGTAGTTCATCTCCCTCCCGTAGTCTATTACCCAAGGTGAGTTGTAACATTCTTCAATTTCTTGTGTATTTCTCATTTTTTTATTTCTCATTTTTTTGTCAACAGAAACAAAGTTCACCCAGAAGTGGTAGTTCGTCACCCTCTCGTAGTCCATTACGCAAGGTGAGTTGTATCATTCTTCAATTTCTTGTGTATTTCTCATTTTTTTATTTCTCTTTTCTTTTGTCAACAGAAACAAAGTTCACCCAGAAGTGGTAGTTCGTCTCCCTCTCGTAGTCCATTACGCAAGGTGAGTTGTATCATTCTTCAATTTCTTGTGTATTTCTCATGTTTTTATTTCTCATTTTTTTTGTCAACAGAAACAAAGTTCACCCAGAAGTGGTAGTTCGTCACCCTCTCGTAGTCCATTACGCAAGGTGAGTTGTATCATTCTTCAATTTCTTGTGTATTTCTCATTTTTTTATTTCTCATTTTTTTTGTCAACAGAAACAAAGTTCACCCAGAAGTGGTAGTTCGTCTCCCTCTCGTAGTCCATTACGCAAGGTGAGTTGTATCATTCTTCAATTTCTTGTGTATTTCTCATTTTTTTATTTCTCATTTTTTTTGTCAACAGAAACAAAGTTCACCCAGAAGTGGTAGTTCGTCTCCCTCTCGTAGTCCATTACGCAAGGTGAGTTGTATCATTCTTCAATTTCTTGTGTATTTCTCATTTTTTTATTTCTCATTTTTTTGTCAACAGAAACAAAGTTCACCCAGAAGTGGTAGTTCGTCACCCTCTCGTAGTCCATTACGCAAGGTGAGTTGTATCATTCTTCAATTTCTTGTGTATTTCTCATTTTTTTATTTCTCTTTTCTTTTGTCAACAGAAACAAAGTTCACCCAGAAGTGGTAGTTCGTCTCCCTCTCGTAGTCCATTACGCAAGGTGAGTTGTATCATTCTTCAATTTCTTGTGTATTTCTCATGTTTTTATTTCTCATTTTTTTTGTCAACAGAAACAAAGTTCACCCAGAAGTGGTAGTTCGTCTCCCTCTCGTAGTCCATTACGCAAGGTGAGTTGTATCATTCTTCAATTTCTTGTGTATTTCTCATTTTTTTATTTCTCATTTTTTTGTCAACAGAAACAAAGTTCACCCAGAAGTGGTAGTTCGTCTCCCTCTCGTAGTCCATTACGCAAGGTGAGTTGTGTCATTCTTCATTTTCTTGTGTATTTCTCATTTTTTTATTTCTCATTTTTTTATCAACAGAAACAAAGTTCACCCAGAAGTGCAAGTTCTTCTCCCACCTGTAGTTTACTACATAAGGTGAGTTCAAAGCATCAGAATAGTTGTGGATTAGTCACACCTCAATATTATTCAATATTATTGCTGTAATAATAATTGCTGCACTTACGTTATTAAATAATGTTTCTCAATAGAAAACCATAAACAACGACACCTTGTCCGCCCTTGGATCGGCAAATGTACCCCAGAATGGTTTCTTTGAAAAATCTCTACCTCCCGACTCGGAGTTTGTAATTACAGAAAAGGAATGGAGATCTATTGAACCTAGGTAAACACCATCCGGGGCGCGAGCATTTTGTGGAGCTTGGTCTCATCTGTTTGCTAAACACTTAAAGCAATCAAACCCATATTGCTCTTTTGCTTTTAAGAACAACAGAATCAGGCAAGCTGCCTCAAGAAAAAAATCAACACCTTTTTTCCGAGGTTTAGCAAAATGTAAACAGCGGGAATGTACCATAAAAGTGAAGCTGTTAATAACTTCTGGAAACGAAAAGGACAGGAAGTTCAGCGTCACGTATAGTGGCATATTAAAACATCCCTCCGTGAATCCATGCTCCAGATTTGTCTCTGGCGAGTTGAGGATGCAAATGGGCCAAAAGCTGAAATCGACCACTCCCACAAAGCTGTACCATCAACACCTTGCTGCCATGGTACCTGACGAGTTTGTCTCAGGTAACAGGGATGGGGTAGGATCACCAAGTGTTCTTCGGAAAATATCTTCCGAAGAAAAGAAAAAGGAAGAGCTTGGTGATGCCATTACTCCAAGTCTCCTTCGGGTAAAGGAGAAATTGCAAAAAGAAGACATGGCTCAAGCTCAAGTGGTTGGTGAAGAACATGCCGGAAAAAGAAAAATATGGGGATACGTTCACTACATAGCAGTTGAACCCTTCACTGTTATGTTGTGGACTGAAGCTGGCATCCGGTTATGGCATGACCTGTGCTCTAGATCCACAGTACACTGGGATGCAACAGGATCCCTGGTTAGAAAAGTTGTAACGGACAGCCCAATTTACTATTATGCTATTGTTCTACCTCATCCAGTAAAAGGTGAAGCCCCTCTTGCCGTAGCTGAAATGATAACAAATAGCCATTCCACGCCAAGTCTGTCCAACTTTTTAACTCAGTTCCGATACGCTGAGGCATCGATTTTTGGATCTTCTAAGGTCGCAATACCAATGGCCATAGAAAGCGACCTTAGTTTTCCATTTATCCTCGCCTCGCTCAAAGAAATCAATGGGGAAACCTTTGTTGATTTCCTTAAGCGGTCATGGCGCATTGTTCTCAACAAGATGTCGCCGCGTGACATGGGAAAAATGTCTCCGCATGCATGTACGAGCCATGTCATGCATGAAATGGCCATCAAATGCAAAAAAACGTGAGTATGTTGATGTTTAGCAAACAATTGGGTATAAACAATAACTTATGGCGTGTTTTTGTTTTCCCTTTCAGATGTTCTGGTGAGCAAATACCGTTTCTTTTGCACTCTTTTGCCCTTCTGTTGAACTGCACGTCTCTCAAAGAGGCCGAGGCAGTGGTGCTTCATCTTTACACGGTAACCAAAAGTCCCACCGTCAGTGCAATTGCTTCCGATTCGTATCAGTGGCTAAAAGATGCCATGCCGAAAATCGGTTGCAAGGACTTTGGGACTTGTTTGGAACAATGTGAGGGTGAGCACGGGGTTGCACAAGAAAACAATCTAGAAGAAGACGACAATAATTTGCTCTTTAACAAAGAGCAAGAATTCTTAAATCAAACTCCTGGAAGTCCCTTTAAGATACACTTCGACAACTTGTTATTGTCAAGGGAGATAATAGTAGATAAGGCGTGTGAAGACAGCAAAGAGACAAAGGAGAACCGTTTTTTTATGCCAGCTGCCATGGATTACATCCAACAGTACCGCCTTCCAAATCTTCCTTTATGGTCAGGCATAATGAAAGGTTAGGGGTAGTTGCATGCAATATCGAATTAACCAATTTTATCAAATATGTATCAAATTTATCAATTGAGTAAGGCCAAATTTATCAATTTTCCAATGCCAAATTCTTTCTATTTAAAGCACTCATTAATGCAGGGGATGTATGCTACTAACATATAGTGTACATGGTGATGAGGTAGCATAAATCATTTACATTATTTTCCAAGTGGCTTACAACAACTATTAACAGTCAACAATGTTTTTGGCTTTACAGAACACACAGGACATGTTGAAGTACAAACGCAACAAGAGTTAGACGAACACGAATGCTTTGTAAGTTATTCTTGTTTTGAGTGGTTTTATATGAGCAAGCTCCATACATACAAGTTTCTACATGCAGTTCACTTTTTTCGTTCACAGGCGAGGCACCAAAGCAATACAAGGTCGACCAATGCTACCATTGAAAACTGGTTTAAGTTAGTTAAAGTAGATGACTTTCTAGGAAAGAAGAATTTTAGACCAGATGTTTTTGCAATCAGGCATTACCGCGATATGAAGGGCCGCCAAAGACGTTTTACAGAAACGTATATATCAAAGATAAACCCTTCCAAAGAGGTAACACATATGAGCCTTTTTGCATTATAATAACATCCATAATCATTATCTTTCCACCCGTCCCGTCAGCCATATAAGTTAATTAGTTGTGTTTTGTTTTGGGAGAGGACAATAAAGCATACATTTAAGATAACAGTATTTGAATTTGTACAATGTTCAAGTAGGTGACAGGAGGAGACGTTTTTTATTGGTTTGTTTCAGAAAATGACGAAAGGCCAAAAAAATCGCGTCAAAAGAGCTTTGAACTCCTCTCCGACAATCAGCGGCAAGGATGACGTAAGTTCACTAATTAGATAGTAAAGTACTGTACATGGGTCTTTTGTTGATCGGCTCTTTCTTTATGTGTGTGCATGCTTAATCTTTTATTAGGGTGACTTGCCAGAGGGTCAGAGTCTTGTAAAAGAAAAATGGACCAAAAAAACAAAACCAGCTGCAAGCAAACGAAATAAACTTGGCCGCTTTCAGCAACCTCCTGAAAAACAGCTACCGGAGGATTGCAAATTGCATTCACTGCACTATTCATTATGAGCATGGACTGTACTGGATAGCAAAATACCTTTTTTGAGGAGAACAAATAGTTTAAAAATATGAAATTAGAATGTTTACTATAGGGAGTGACCAACCAACTTTTTTCAACTTTGTATGAGGAAAAACGTTAACGGAGATATGTTGACAGCATAATATTATTACTGGAAATTACTGAACGACAAAAAGTTACAAAATGAATAAATAAATGTAAATAGGTATATGCAAGTGATTAAATTGCGGTTACATTTTTTACTGGTCTGTTTCAGAAAATCATAAAAGGAAACTCCACTAAACAGCGAAGACGAGGACGTAAGTTATTTACCAGTCACTGTTGTGATTCCTTGAAAGTAAATTTTGATTTTTAAATTCTATTAGATCTCCAGTGCTCTTGAACAAGCCAAGTCATTTTTACAAAATACCCCAGCTTCGAAAGCTGATGACACTTCAGGTGTAACTAGGACAAAAAGGTAAATAATCGTTGTGTACTTGTGTTTACTTAGTGATTTGAAGTTTATTCAATTGTTGTATTGAAACAAACCGAGATGCATCCAAAAAATGTGAATTGATACCTTGTTTTCTTTTTATTAATTCCTAGGTTATGTGTTAAGAAAGCGACCGCAAAGAAAACTAAGGCGGAAAGTGGTTTAGCATTTAGAAGGTAACTCAATGAAAAAACCGATATGCGAAAGCGAGGCCTCGGAAGTCAAATTAAGTAAACTTTTTGTTTTTAAGTTTTGAAACGCTATGAAATAAGAGACAACACCGCCTAAAATGATGTTCATGAACAACTATATACCATGCCTTTTTTTCACAGATTGGTCACTCTTGGTAGAGGAATAGCTAACCTTGGAAACACTTGCTATCTGAGTGCCACGCTACAAATGCTATCTGGGGATATTTTAATTAACAATCTTATCGGTGAGTATTCATCTACTATCTAACTAAAAACAAAAGAAGGACTTCTCAAGATTTCAAAATTCTTGTTATACAGGTTTTTTCAAGAAGCGCAAGAAAATCACTTCTTCGGTAGTACATGACAATGACTCTGATTGTATTGAAACGCAAACCACATTTGATTCTGAAGAGGCTGAGGGAGTCGTGGAAACATTTGAGGAGTTGAGGAAGCACACACTCACAGCAAAGGGAGTCGACCCTACAAAATCTTTGGTAAATACTACCGTAGATTACTGTAATATGCTTGTCCTATATGTTGGTTGTGGAAATAGAAGTATGCTAATGGGAAAGTAAATGAAAATACTAATGACAAAAAAAGGCACAGTGGTGGTGATGACGACAACAACGATACGATTTGTATCATAAAACTGATTAAGTCTAATGGTAAAACGCTATTCCACCTCGATAGGAATTCCTAAGGAAACAGAACAGCAAATTCATTCCGGGAATACAACAAGATGCGCAAGAGTGTCTAACAATCCTCCTGGATTCTTTTTTCTCAAAGGTTTGTTGTTTCTAATAGCTTGAGTGTGTCACACTTGCAACGATTGTACGGTTTTTCACTTTCGATGTATCCAATTTTGTTTTTCACAGCTACCGAAAACGAAAATTACCTACGAGGGGAATTTCATCCATAACCACACCTGTTTTTCTTGCAGTAAGCAGGTAACTAGTGTGAATAGTGTAATATCGTGACGTAAAAATCTTAAAGCATCCTAAAATAGATATCTAGTTAATATGCTACTTGTATTACAGAAAAAAAGTCCACTCGAAGAGTTCTTCACACTGGATTTGCCCGTATCAAATGAGGGCACACTTGAAGATTGCTTCAACACTTATTTCCAAGATGAAGTATTGGACGAAGTGTGAGTGAATTCTTTAGATGAATAATAGTATAGCTTTAACACGCACAGCAGAAGCTTTATTGGAATAGGACTGGACTGGACAACGTTTACCTGGTACATAATATTTTACATAAATACTTATGCTTTCCTGCATGATTTGATTTGATTTTTTTAAGAGATTGTGAGGATTGCGGAAACAGGACAACCATAGGAAGAACTGTGAAGATTCTGAGAGCTCCACAAACGTTAATCGTTTCTCTAAAACGTTATGACAATTGGGGAACAAAGAACTTTGCAGAAATTGTGCTACCCAGGTAGGCCGTGTTATTGCATTACGGCATTTCCTTCTCATTAAATGTTGTTGCTAATGTAGATATATTTTAACTATAAGTAACTAAGTATAAATGTCGCACCGGTGAAAATATATTCTTTGCGTTTGTCAATACCAGGACTCTAGATGCAAGCCCTTACATACAGGAAATGTTTCCGAATCACAAAGAGAGAAGCATTTATGAACTGAATTCTGTCGTGGTATGAAAACGAACCAATGTTGTCTTTAGTGTTAGACAAATGCAATACTAATAGGAATTGCGATTGTTTTTTTTTGTTTTTTTTTACAGCTACATCACGGGCAAAGGGTAGAAACAGGGCATTGTAAGTATAAAAAAGAGAAACATTTAAACAACCAATTTGATTTTTTTTTTTTTTTAATTTTTACAACAACAGACGTACATTATGGCACTTTTTATCTAGATACTGCCCTTAGAAAACAAGGTAATTCGTGGATCCATTTTGAAGACGAGAACGTCGATCTAAAAAGACATACTTACATCGACACACAGATTGTAAAGGTAGGTTATTGCACTGACTCGAAACTTGATTGATTATATTTCCAGTGATGTTTTGTTTACAATTAAAAAGACAATATAAACAAATTAAGCGGCAATGATGATGATAATGGATGGATCGATTATTGGATCGATGGATCAATTATCGAATTGATTGACTGATTGTTGATTGATGCTATTGATGGTTGAATTGAGTTTTCTTCCCATCTTTTTATTTGTAGAAAAGTGCATACATATTGCATTACAAGAGAGTGACGGAGAAACTTGTAAGTTGTTATTGTAGGTTATTCGTAAATGTCTTAATTAAAAGTAGTTGTGTTATATCGTTGTGTTATATCGTTAACATTTTTTTTCTTTCGCACCAAGACTGATACCACCTTAAAGGAACAAACTTGCAAAATTGAAGTGAAGGTAGTATACCAATGTACTTTCAGTGATCGGCCAGTAACCGAATTGTAACATAACATCTATTTTTTTCTTCTTTAATTAGGACAGCGATGAAAAAAAGGTCGACAATGAAACAAAAAAAGAGGTGAGTGTGTTTTAATAGCTTGTTAATAGGAAATCACATTCCTTATGCAATAATGTAATTACAAGCACTGTTTAAAAAATACAGATCGAAGAGCTAATGAAAAGACAAAAAGAAGAAATCGTATTTTATCAAGACGATTTGATGTGCAGCATTAAAGACCTTGGGACACTAAGCGGGGATAACTGGCTCAATGATATGGTTTGTTTTTTATAAAACTAACATTCTCTGCTGCTGTTACCATCACTAATATTTGCTTATGAAATAATTGTTATGCTATTCCACTACAGGCTATCAATGCATACTTGAAATTAGTTGAACAGGAAGCTAAAAAGGTAAGGAGAGAGGTATTTTGACAATTCTTCATCAACTGTTTGCTATATAAAACTGACATAATAACAGTAATAAAAAAACCTTTTTTTTAGAGAGGTAAAAGTGTAATGGCAGTGGATAGCTATTTTCTCCGGAGACTAAAAGAGCAAGAGGCGTTTATCAAAGAATTTTGGACAGAGCGGTCTGTAAACAGGTAAAACAATGCGCTATATCATATGCTTTTCACTGTACACATGTTTACACCGTGTTTACAACTGCAGGCATCTTTTTTTCGAGCAAGAAGTTATATTAATACCGATAAATACTGAAAAACATTGGACACTCATGGTAAGTAAATACATTGAATTTATTTGTGGTGTAATTTATAGCCCCGTTACATTTTTATTTTCAATATTGTTTTAACAAAATCAAAGCGGATCTGCACTAATTCTTATTATACGCCAAAGAACTTAATAATTAATTAACTAAGTTTTAATATGTAGGTATAAGTGTGTTAGTAACCTATTAGTCACTTTTCTTACACAGGAAATAGACGTTATGAACAAAACAATCTGCCACTGGGATTCACTAGCTGGAAAACCAGACAGAAAGACTGTCGCAGAAGTCATGTAAGTGTAAAACATATTCTTTTATAATTGCATGTTTGTTGTTTCCAGTCTGTAGCCACACCAGTATTCATTATTTACATATCTTCAAACTTTAGGGACATGCTTTGCATTGCCCATGCAGCACAACGAGGTGTCGTTATGGATTTGGAAAATTGGACTTTTCTAATATATATATCCAAGTCTATCAACTTAAAAAATGTAACCCCTTCACCGTTTCTCTTCTTGTCTGTACCCCTCCAACGGAGAAATGCAAAGGAAACGACGGTTTTACTGATTTCCATGACTTTTTCTAGAGCATTCCTCTGCAAAAGAACCTTAACGACTGCGGCGTGTTTTTGTGCAAGGTTGGTACTGGGTAACCTGATTTTCGGATAGGGCTGGGTTTTTTTTAGTATTATGAATGTTTTTAATTGTCATTGCTGACGTACGTATTCATGATGGGAAATGTTTAACCGTTTTATTTTCTATATATTGCAGTTTGCACAATACCGGGCACTGACAAAGACCATCGACTTTAATCAAGTGCGTAATAATTGACACCAAAAATCATTTTACACTCATTTAATCTAATCCCGCGAATCCAATTGTATTTAATTTTTAAACAGTCGCTAACTACTCGACTAAAATGAAACATAAACCGCTATAACTATCATTACTAAGAGGTGGCCCATTTGACTTTTGAGGGGGTGGATGATCTGGTCCGTGCAGGATTTTTTTTTTTCAAAATCATATCCCAACCACCCCCCCCCCCTTCCTCCCCTCCACCTCCCCCCCTTCCTCCCCTCCCCCTCCCCCCCTTCCTCCCCTCCCCCCCCCCCCCCCCCACCCAAACACACACACACACACCACAAAAATGAAATGCTTCATCCCTAAATCGGAGAGACGTAATTGAACACTAGCCATGTGCCCAATCTGTGACCAGGAGCCCATTACTATCTGTCTGTGACCCAATCAGTTTGTCCGAGTCTTGGAGCTATTTTTAGCATTCATGCGCAGCGCTATACGTGAGATGTTTGTGAAACACATACATGGACATACAGCCGATCTCGAAAAGGTTGTCCACCTTAAAAGACATATATACTAAAAAAAATATCACGTGACTTATTTTTTCTTTACTCTCTGCGCGTGTAGAAAGTCATGTGCGTTTGAAAGTAATATGGCAGTGAATTCAAACAAGCAGTATCTTCCCTCGCTAGAAGTCTGAGTTCTAGATTCGGCAAAAAAAGACCAGTTTTATAATAAGTCACGTGATATTTCTTTTAGTATATAAGTCTTTTCAAGTGGACAGCCTTTTCAAGATCGGCTGTATATGTCATACACTGATATGCGAAAGCTTTAGCCCTTCGGCTGAGTAAATTGTTTTCTTCTGTTCATGCACTTCCTTCCTTCATTTAAACAATTGCGAACAAATAAAAAACTGAATGATGTTAATTAACATTTTTCGATTCCTTACTTTGCAGAATCATATGGATTACTTCCGAGCAATGATGGTGCTGGAGCTGGCAAAAGGGTCTATTTCAACCTAACCCTAATGTGTCCATACACATTTTGATAGAAATTAGTGCGTCACTAAATCGAAGTTATTTATTAAGAAACGCATACAATTTTTTGAATCTAAGTTGTTAATTGTTTCGAATCTAAAGGCTGAAGGTCGAATCTAAGGCTGAGTTTTGAATCTAAGGCTGGAATTTCGAATGTCAGGCTAGAGATTTAACTCATTTGAAGGCTTGGCTGAATTTCCGGTGAATTTCAAGCTGTAGTTTTGAATCTCAGGCTGTTTAAGGAGATTTAAAATTCAGGCTAAGGAGTATTTGTATAATAGTTTAGCATAGTACGGCCCGTGAATCTCAGGCTAATATATTAATTATTATAATACAATTGATAATAGTTTAACATATAGTACAGCCCGTGAATCTCAGGCTGACATATTGTCCGTTAAAATAGCTTAACAGATTCTTTAAATCGAAGTTATTTTATTATACAGAAACGCATAAATGCAGGGTTGCGGTTAGCCTGCTGTGCAGACTCTTTTTTGCGCTCAAAATATTCGTGTTTTTTTTTAAGAATATTGAGAGCGCAAAAAAGAGTCTTCATAGCAGGCTGTTATTAAGACTGTTATTTTTGAATCTAAGGCTTGAGTTTTGAATCTCAGGCTGGAGCGTAAAATATAACTTTGTGTATTGAACTCAAGTAATAACTACATATCTTATTTGCAATTTTTTGATCAGTTGTGAATCTTAAAGGCCGGCCGTAGATATTTGAATCTAAGGCTGGAGTTTTGAATCTAAGGCCGGTAGAGTTTTGAATCTAAGGCTGTAGATATTTGAATCTAAGGCTGGAGTTTTGAATCTAAGGCTGGAGTTTTGAATCTAAGGCCGTAGAGTTTTGAATCTAAGGCCGTAGATATTTGAATCTAAGGCTTGAGTTTTGAATCTCAGGCTGGAGCGTAAAATATAACTTTGTGTATTGAGCTCAAGTAATAACTACATATCTTATTTGCAATTTCTTGATCAGTTGTGAATCTTAAAGGCCGGCCGTAGATATTTGAATCTAAGGCTGGAGTTTTGAATCTAAGGCCGGTAGAGTTTTGAATCTAAGGCTGTAGATATTTGAATCTAAGGCTGGAGTTTTGAATCTAAGGCTGGAGTTTTGAATCTAAGGCCGTAGAGTTTTGAATCTAAGGCCGTAGATATTTGAATCTAAGGCTGGAGTTTTGAATCTTAAAGGCCGTAGAGTTTTGAATCTAAGGCCGTAGATATTTGAATCTAAGGCTGGAGTTTTGAATCTTAAAGGCCGTAGAGTTTTGAATCTAAGGCCGTAGATATTTGAATCTAAGGCTGGAGTTTTGAATCTTAAAGGCCGTAGAGTTTTGAATCTAAGGCCGTAGATATTTGAATCTAAGGCTGTAGTGTCGATATTTGAATCTAAGGCTGGAGTTTTGAATCTAAGGCTGGAGTTTTGAATCTAAGGCCGTACGTAGAGTTTTGAATCTAAGGCCGTAGATATTTGAATCTAAGGCCGTAGAGTTTTGAATCTAAGGCTGGAGTTTTGAATCTAAGGCCGTAGAGTTTTGAATCTAAGGCCGTAGATATTTGAATCTAAGGCCGTAGATATTTGAATCTAAGGCCGTAGATATTTGAATCTAAGGCTGTTGTTATTATTGAATCTAAGGCTTGAGTTTCGAATGTCAGGCTAGAGATTTGAATCTAAGGCTGTAATTTTTGAATCTAAGGCTGGAGTTTCGAATGTCAGGCTAGAGATTTGAATCTAAGGCTGTAGCTTTGAATCTCAGGCTGGAGCGTAAAACATAACTTTGTGTATAATAAGTTTTATATATCGTCTCTAAATTGATTTAATAAATTGAATCCAAGTAATAACTACATATCTGATTTACAATTACTTTACATTTATCAGTTGTGTTGTTGTAATAAAGCTTTTACAAACTGACCTTGTTGACCTCCCCCCGGAAATGAATGTGAATCTGAGGCAATGTGAATCTCAGGCTACCAATCTCAGGCCAGCTTCACTTTGGCTATAATTACTGGTGAAAGAACAGTGGCTTCATTCTGGACTCAAAGGAAATGTGTGTTTTTAATAAAAAAAAAATAATTTAATAAACATTTTAATTTTTAAGTGTTTTCTCAAGAGATGTTAATGACATTGATAACAATACTCTAATAAGAATATGGAAAAAGATGTCGACAATGACAATCAAACATTACGGTCAACATTAATTCATCATTTTTACAATAATGTTCTTACCATCACACTGATACATTTCAAGTCTTAAACAAGATCGACCTTTATAAGAAAGCGGTCGAAACTCTATTAATGTTGCTTTGATTGGGAATTTGAAAGATACTGTTGCTGTAGTCGTACTGTCCTCGTTAATTACGATGTCCTGGGGGAAAAAAAGTAGATTCAAATATACACCTTTTACAAAGGTTGTCTAAAAATGTAAAAATAGTAAAATGTAGGAGGTCATCAGAGCCTCTGGTAGGAAGGAGTATGAATCTCATTCTCATGTTGAATTAAACTGTCGAACACTGCTTGGCACTCTGTTAATTAAAGCCCGACGTGCATCCGAGATGCATTGCGCGCTTCAAGGATTTTCTCACATACGGAAAATAACAACTTTTGAGCAGAACAAATTATAAGATAATATCTGTTTCAATCTTTCGGTTAATAAAGGTTTTTTTCAAAAATTATTGTTTAACTTTCTTTATCTTTACATTTTTGCGTGCACTTTGCACTACTTGAAACTCTGTAATTTACTCTTAGTTTTACACAAGTCAAGTAAAGTCAATCTTTATTTCACCCACACATTATAACAATACTTACATATACATAACAATACAAATATAATATTTACATACAGAGAAAAAAAATAAAGTGAAAAACTTAATTGTTATTTACATATATCTGTATTTTATTATAAATTTAATATATCTTTGTTATTCCTAAATAGAGGGGTGGAGGCTGTCTAAAATAACTTTCGTTAAACTAGTCAGACAGCCTTACATAGAATTTGAGACATTGTGTGATCAGATGACAAGAAAAAGGTATAATAACATAGGTTATAATGAATTAAAGGGGGGAAAAGAAACAAACAAAATACAAAATACAAAAGACAGTTTAAAGGTAAATATAAAGGTGAATATAAATATGAATATAAAGGGTGAATCAGTTTAATAATCTTTAAGGACATTAGAGATGAACATAATTTTACAGCCAAACCTACAGAAGCGTTCCTATCGAGGTTGGAAGGCTTGATTTATTCTTTCAAACTTGATTTTATATTTGGTTTGATATTTGCATAAATGAATCGAAACTTGTAAGTTTCAAAAACCGCCTCAAATCAAAACATTACTTTCAATGTTTTTTTTTGGACAACAGAAACTTGCTAAACCTAGTCTGCTTACAGAAATATTGTTATAAACACTTACTAAAGTATTCTATTACAATAGCATTATCAGTTATTGACCACAGATCGTGATTTCGGGACCATTATCGGTTGACGGTTGAAGTCTGCAATTTGGAACTTACAAGATTCGATTCATTTATGCAAATTTCAAACCAAATATAAAATCAAGTTTGAAAGAATAAATCAAGCCTTCCAACCTCGATAGGAACGCTTCTGTAGGTTTGGCTGTAAAGATGGATTTGGATTTTGATCGAACTGAAATATTTATGCTATTCCAAATTATTGGTACTTGAAATCTTAAAGAAAATTTGCCATAGTTAGGTCTAATTCTTGGGAGAGATAGTGAATCATTTGCTGCAAACCTTGTATTATAATTGTGTCTACTCTTAGCTAGAGAGAAGAAATTTCTAAAAGATGATGGAAGATTGTTTGAGTGAAAATTACACATGAGCAAGGCAATTTGTAGTGCAACTAGATGAGGTAGCTTTAAAATACTAAGTTGTTTAAATAATGGACTTGTATGAGCGTCAAACTTAGAAAAAGGTATTATGCGGATAGCTTTTTTTGTAAGATGAGGAGTGGTTTTAGAGAAGAGGCATAGGTAGTGCCCCAGACAGGAATTCCATAAGTTAGGTGAGGATAAATCAATGAGTAATATATAATTGGACAATAATTTCTGGCATGATGTAATGACGTAATTTGCATAGGATGCCTATACTTCTTCTAATCTTTTTACATAAATGAAGAATATGTGTTTTGAAATTTAGATGAGGGTCCAAGTAGATGACAAGATACTATCCTTACATTTAAGAGACTTATTGACTATATTGATTTGTGGTTGGTGTAACAGCTTTTTTTGTGGGGGATGAAAGATCATGAAATTGGTTTTATCTATATTCAGAGTCAGTTTATTGCTTGAGAGCCAAGAACATATGTAGGATATATGAGTATTTGCCAGATTTTCTAGCTCAAATATACATTTGTGTGAATTGAAAGAAATAGATTACAATCGTCAGCAAATAAGTGAAATTCAAAAAGATTAGAGCTATTTTTAATTCAATTATGTAGAGAAGAAAAAGAAAGGGTCCCAGTACGCTACCTTGTGGAACACCACAAGGAACAGCATGATGGTCAGAGGAGACACCTCCTAATGATACATATTGACTTCTATTGACTTCCACAAGCCCAACCTGGCCAGGACATGAAGTGATGAAAACGTTCGCTTCAACAACGTCCTTCCAAGGATCGAACGACTAATAGAAAGAGTTTGCAAATTAAGCCGGCGTTGTACAAAAATTAGGGAGGAGAGAGGAGTACCTTCTACATTTTATCAAATCCGCTTATGTGCCTCAAGTTTTGAGATTATTAGCCTTAAGCTTTTAAAACTTATAAATCAGCCTAATTTCTTTTAGGTGTAAAGTATTTATAAAGTTTTTCCATATTCTATGTGGTTTTCGATGGTTTACAAAATTATAGAAAGCTCCCTTTCCCGGTAAGGCGAGCATTAACGCACTAATATTTTCCCCTCGGGGTTACGCTAACAAGTTGTGCATGTTCACTTCAAGCTGATTGGCTATTTCCCTCTGAAGGATTCACTTAGAAGTATAAATGAAATATTTACAAACTGTTAGCTATGGTGTATCCCTTACCGCTGATCCACGTCGATCTTTGACCATAGCCAATTGTTCTCTATACTTGGAATGGATCCTTGTTTTAGAAGTCCACTGCTTTTGTATTTGATTGCCTCGGAAATCAATCCTGCAGATGTTTGTCAAATTCCCCAAATTGACCAATAAATTCGCACTATTGGTAACTGGACACCATGCCCTAGAATGATTAAGCCTAGCATAATACGGGTAGAAATTGTTTGCCGTATCTGACGACGTTGCACTAAAACTGGAATCAGGCACTAACTGTTTACTCTTGAGACCAATTGCCTCTACACCAACTGAAACAAACAAAACTTTATTAAAATGAAGCATCGCCAACTATTCCGGCCATGCGCCCACTCACAAGGTCAGCGGTGCAACATAAAAGCGGTAGATAATTTTATCAGATTTTACAAAGAAATGTATAGAGGAACTGGAAATATATTATATGACATTAAAGCATTTGATTTTTACCAAACATAGCTTTATTTATTGAATAGAAACATTTCCTTTCGATAGTTCAGTTTTCTTTCCCTACATGCTCTGTATTCAGAAATATTCAGATTGTAAAATTGCAAGAAAAACACGAAAAGTGTGATATTCAGAGCAGCATTTTTCAAAATTAAAGCTTGTTACCTCATTTACCGTGGCTGTTCCATAAACTAAATACATCATAAATTGCTTGTGTGAAATTTGTCGTCGATCGAGCGAGGTTTTACCTTTCCTTTTTAACTTTGAAAAAGCTCCAAATTGAATTGAAGTTCGTAAGACGCCATATACTTGCAATCCTTCCTTCAAGTAGAGGTACTTTGTGATGCGATAACTTTGGGCATTCTTCGCAAACTAAGGCATGTTTGATACCAAAATGAAGCTAATTTACCCAACTCTTATATACAATAGAGTTTAATGGGATAGTTGTTAAAGAAAAGGCAAACCGTAGCAACAAAGTTGGGTTTCACCGAGTGCGGGCCTGAACGAGCTTGGGCTCCCTGTGGCTTTGCTCAGATCGTCGGCATGTCGTTGTTATTTCGCTTGTAAATTACCAATTTTATAACATTGAACTCTACAAATGTTCAAGAGTTACGGTTTGATAGTTGCCTCAATATCCTTTGGTGTTAAATTGACTAAAAGAATCGTATTTAACTTAGTTTTGTACAATCGATTTTGATTCTATCTTGGATTCCCGAATCGGTGTTTACTTTCTATTTTACACATGGTATCCGCTGGCCTAGATGACTGGCGGAAGTCCGGAATAGTTGGCGATGGACCATAGCAGACCCATGGTCACATACCAGCATGCACCGCGCGAAAGACTGAATTTCGTGAACAATGAAAATCGCACATTTAAACATTTTGATATTTTTTTACGATGTGAATGGGTATTTACGATCTTATAAATCGATCTCTAAATAGTTTAGCGTTTAGTTAATTTTGATTTCTCGTCATACGACTGACTGAGAATGAATTATAACACTCAGATCAAAATAAACAACAATTGTATAGATAATTGAATTAACAATAGTCCCCTTCGCAGTTCCCTGCGCCATCTTGAAAGGTAGCCGGGCCTTTGCATTGTTGAAGTGAGACGAACGTTGAGCTTGCAATGATAGCAATGATAGTGCCGGGCCCTTTTAACACCTTGCGGGACAATTATTAACGTGTCTATCATTGCTAGCTCAACGTTCGTCTCGCTTAATGTAAAGGCCAGGCTACCTTTAAAGATGGCACAGGGAAGTGTGAATAGAACGATTATATATCTTGGTAACCATAGTTCAGTCGTTTTTGTAGTGAGTAACTGTATGTGCATCAAATTGATAATATTTTATAGGTATTGATGAACAATTTTAAAATAACTTCTACTCAGTCGTTACACCCTACCTTCACATCCAAATAGTTCAACATTCATATGACGATGCATATATATTGCCTTTTGGTGTATTTTAAAGTGTCTTAACTTTAGTATATAAGAAAATACATTCACTTTGACAAGAAGCCTATCCTTAGGTCCATCAAAGACCTAAAAAATGAAAAAGGTTACAACTTATGTAACATAAAAATATGTAATCATCATTTTAATAGTAACATATTGCTTCAATGCGTTTGACAATTATATAGATAAATACAGATTATCCCATATCATCATCGACATATTTCTCTTTATTAATATCCCATCATCTTTACCATAATCGTCATCAGCACAACAGCATTGATCACCGCCACCGCCATCATCATCAACTGCATCACTATCATCATCATTATCATCATCTTCATTATCATTATCATCATAATTATTATCATCGTCACTATTATCATCATTATCATCATCGTCATTATCAACAGCATCACTATCATCATCAACGTCATCATCATAACCATCATGCAACACTATCATCATTATCATCATCACCATCATAACCATCACCATTATCATCAACGTCATCATTATCATCATCACCATCATAACCATCACCATTATCATCAACGTCATCATTATCATCATCACCATCATAACCATCACCATTATCATCAACGTCATCATTATCATCACCATCATAACCATCGCCATTATCATCAACGTCATCATTATCATCATCACCATCATAACCATCACCATTATCATCAACGTCATCATTATCATCATCACCATCATAACCATCACCATTATCATCGACATCATTATTATCATCATCGCCATTATCATTTATTTATTTATTTTATTTATAAGGCTTTCCACATATGTGTGGGAGACCACAACAACAGAGCTAGGCTCCAAAAATGAGTGGCTCGTCATCATCATTGCCATCATCATCAACAGTATCACTATCATCATCACCATCATTATTATCATCATGGTCATCATTATCATTACCATTATCATCATCATTATCATCACCATCATCATCAACAGCATCACTATCACTATCATCATCATCACCGTCATCATTATCATCATGGTCATCATTATCATCACCATTATCATCATCATGGTCATCATTATCATCTTCATCATCATTATCATCAACAGCATCACTATCATCATCATCACCATTATCATCATCATCACCATTATCATCTTCATCATCATTACCATCACCACCATCATCATCAACAGCATCACTATCATCATCGTCATCATCCTTATGGGCATCATTATCATCATCACTATTATCATCATCATCACTATTATCAACAGCAACGCCACCATTATCATTCTCCATCTTCATTACCTTGATTTTCCCATTTTCCAAATAGTCCAGCCAAGCAGCACCATCTTTACTGTATGACACGGTGTATGCTGTTACTGCACCGTGATAAGATGCTTCTATCGCTACAGCTGACACGCACGTGACTATGTCCAAAAATCTTATTTCCATGAATGACTCAAAATCGTTAAGATGACCAGTCCCATAACTCGTTGAGTGGCCAAATCTCCCATCGGCTGGTAAATAGTAGGTAGACCAGACATTCCCTAATACATCAACGGACCCTATTCTTCCATCGGTCATGCCGAGAGGTGAAAAGCATTCTATAGAAAAGGAATATTCAGTGATATTAATACACCCTTTCCGAGAAAGTTTGTCACCCGTGAAAAGCACACAAACTAGTGGCGCGAAGGATCATGGATCAGTTCAGAAATTAAACGTGCATTCGGAACGCCTTTCTTGTTGTTTGATAAGTCAGAATGGACATTTCTCAATAACTTATTGACAAGTGTAGCAATGTAGCCATGACTAAATCCCTTGCGTTCTAATAAAGTATACATAGGTAATCAATCATCCCCTGCGCTTGTAGACTTTTCACATCACGGGTGACAAAGTTTCTCGGAAAGGGTGCATGTTAGCTTATACAATGCGTTACGTTATGTGTTATCGCTCTAATGAGTGCAAAAATCACGAGTAAATGGTTGAATTAATAAATCAGTTATAATGAATGGATGCCGAATGGATGGATATAGTTATTGTACCTTTGCATCCAAATAACTCGACTCTCATACATATTTTGTTTGACCAAGAGTGAGGTCGAAATCGAAAATAACGTCCTTGGAAAGGTTTTGACAAAATATGCTTGACTTTTGTTTTCGCTAACGTGTTGCCCGAAAAGATCTGAAAAGGAACATAAACGAAGTTAACAGTGACGCCATGAAATGTAGAAACAAAATAGATACTTAAGGCCTGGGCAAACGGCTTCAACATTTGCTTCAACATTCGTTCGATTTTGTTGAGCGCTGTAGAATGGTTGTCGAACGATGTTCAACGTAGGTGGGCAAACGGTTTCAACATTTACTTCAACATCTGTTCGATTTTGTTGAATGGTAATGTTGAAACCGTTTGCCACCCTCTTTCAACATTGTTGAAACGTGTTACGTATTTGAAAGACCACTAAATGCGCATGGGTGTAGTCAACAGTATTGAACGGAGCAGGACAAACGATTTCAACTCCGATTCAACATTCACAGAACAAAAAAAATGTTGAATGGATGTTGAAGCAAAGTTTAAACGCGTTTAAACTCTTTCAACATCGATCTTTCAACATCGGCTTCAACATTGCCATTCAGTCAACAAAATCGAACGAATGTTGAAGCAAATGTTGAAGCAGTTTGCCCGGGTCCTTACTAATTAGTTTCTATTAAGTTCAATTATCCTGTCAGTGAATAATAGCCGAGAAGAAGTCAACGTTATGTTTTGTTACGAACAAAATTTTCTGTAACTAATGTTCTACGTAAAACCTCACAATTAACCGCTGTCTGAATGCAAGTTGTTAAAAAAAACTCATACTGTTTTGCCGTCAATTTGTCCGCGCAATGTCAATGAACACATGTTGGTCGTCAAAACCGTGTCTTGTGTTTTTCATAAGAAGTTTACTATATGTTAATTATGTCCCTAGGTGTCATGTAACTTGAAGCTTTAGCAATGAGTCAAATTTGAAGCACATTTATCTATGTGAGTGAATGGTCTGATCCCAGGTGTAATCGATGTAGATGAGGCATGATCGTCCATTTTTTATGTATGTACTGCTTGATATAATGGAAAAATGAAGGCGAAGTAGTAAGAGTTTTTGGACTTTTTGAAGTTTTACGTGGAGCATTGGTTACATATATTCTTTGTCGTAAAAAAACATTGTCTTATTCTCTGTTATATAAGCTTTAAAATGATATATACTTTGTCTAACTTGATTGTAAAGTGACGCGCTAAACAATTTTTAACTGAGAGCAACCCGCAAACGTGGACAGTATCCTTAAAGGCCCGTTTACACTAGCAATTTGTCGCGCGACAAGAGCTGCGATTTCAATGGCGATTTTATCGCAGATTTGTCAACGCAACTTTGAACATGCTCGAAATAAATTTAGTGCAACTTGCTGCGATTTTCTCTCTCCTAAATTAGAGCGTATTCGAAATTGCGGCGACAAATCTACGATAAAATCGCCATTGAAATCGCCGCTCTTGTGCGACAAAATTGCTAGTGTAAACGGGCCTTAATTCCATTGTTTTCTTTTGTTATTATTTGACAATCACACTTTAACTAATATATTTTGTTTCACCGGGTTAACGAGAACTCTAACTAATATTCAGCGGGAGGTTAAGGCGAGAAGGAAGGATGTGCGTAAAAGCAATCACATTAGCAACTTTGTCGCACGATATGAGATGCGATTTCATTTGCGATTTTTCGAGCGGCAGCCTCGAATTTACTCAAAATTTAATTATTTGAAAATCGTCGTGAGGTAATTGCACTAATGTTCAAAATTGCGGTGACAAAAGTGCGTTAAAACCGCCATTGAAATCGTTGCTCATATGGCTCGACACATTTGCTAGTGTAAGCAGGACTTTACGCATACTTGTTAAGAACACTTATCCTGCGACAAATTTTCTAACGGAACTTTACGCACACTGGTTTAGAACACTAACCCTGCGTATATCCTGCGACAAATTTGCTAATGTAAACGGAACTTTCAAACACTCGTTAAGAACCTTAACCCTACGCATATCCCGCGACAAATTTAATAGAGGCCTTTTATCTTTTATCTTTAAAGATAACTTGACATCCGGAGGGACGTAAGAAACATTATCGTCAACAGGCATCACGTCTACGCGAATGGACCGAAATGTAGTATGCGGGTACATATGCATTAGATATTAGGAAACAGTATTCCCTCGGCCTACATCTTTTTGGCATGACAGTTGAGGTGTTAATTTAATATCACCAAACGCGCAAACTAATATCATCTACCCATGGTCCATTTCGGTCTAGTTCCGTAAGTTGAAGCCCGTCAACGGCAACCTTTTTGAGTAGAAGGAATTAACAATTGCCTACCTTAACTGCACCATTTGAGTCTGTGACACTTGTATATGATACGCCATACTCGCTATAACCCAGTTTAAACGCCGACACGGCTGCAGAACCTAGATTATCTATTGACAGCAGATATTTTCCTTGAGTAGATAGACCAGTGACTTTGTACATCCATTCTAGATCAATTTGAAGAAACTGCTGGTCATTTTGAGTAGCGGCACACCAGGCTCCGTATCCAATGTAAGTCCCGACTCTTCCATTAGTTGGTAAATACTGATCGCCGAGCGATGACGAAGCAGTAATGCTTTTCGAGGGAATTAAGTGGTTTTCTAAACCAATTGGTGATGAACATTCGCCATCTAAAACGAAATAAAAGATAAATAATACCGAAAACATTTATTCTTCCTCAGTTTATCTTCTTGCGAAAAACGGGTTGCGTATACAACTACTGAGAAGACTGAAAACACATGCCGACTTAATTCAACAAATGTCGTTAAGCATGAAGAGTCATGCCAAAACCGAAATGAATGCTGGTAATGTATTGAAATCAGACTTATTTTCTAGCAAATTATACAAACCCTAAAACAACATCGACGCCCTAAAACAACATCGATCTACTCAGTAATTTTAATAAAGTTATTGCGTAAGTAATCAATTGTGGATACAAGTGTTTCAGTTTTACCTGCAAGGCACCCATAAAGCTCAAATCTCATACAGGGTAACGTTTTGTAAGTTTCGATTCTTATAAGAAATCGCTTAGCGACGATGTTTTGTAAAGGTTGATACCAAGTGGCATCGCCTGTAGGTAAGTCTGGTTTGATACGCTTGAATAAAAAAGAAAATAATTAATTAAATATATATCAATAAATGAAAAGGGTACAGAGAAAAGATATTAACCAGTACCGAGACTCGAACTTCTAACCATGCGCAGCAGAGTATCGATCGCGTTTGTATTCGCTGGTAGTCTCCATGTATTTATAGTTACCAACGGTCGCTTATTTGCTTGCTTTGTTATTCCATTGACCCTGTTCGTCATATGTCTAGCTCCTATTTCAATCTCGTGATATTGGTCTATCTAGTATTAAAAGCGATCGTATGTCACTCGGTTACTAATCGGTAACTTCTTTAACGGCCCGCGAATGTATATCGACCTTTTGGTAACTATAAATACACGGAGATTACCAGCGAATACAAACGCGAACAATACTCTGCTGCCTATGTTCTATCTTCTAACCACTAACTTACTAATTCCTATTGCTTACCACTAAGCCACAAGCTAATTCGTTGACCAGAACATAATTTTTTGAACTGTTATCAGTAGAAATTATCCGTGCATGCATAACTATCAGATAATAACTTCATTATAATAAAATGGCTAAATATCTAGACGAAGATTCTTCTAGCCTGCAAAACAGGCGTTCTTTCGGGTTTTGGGGAAAAATCTGGTTTTGGGCTTTCTCTTTTGAACAACTGGCGAGCAAAAAGGAAGCGAAGGGGATTCAATTTTTTTACGCGGTCAAAAAATTAACACAGGAAACCCAATATCCTAACTTTTCCAAAAAGCCAAAAGAACGCCTGCTTTGCAGGCTAAGATTCCTCCCGAATAATTGATGAGTTTGAGAAGTCGTTCAAAGTCCTCCAATTCGGACCGGACGGGATTTCAAGTCCGCGCAATCAACAGCTGTGTTAATGCATCAGCACTCACATATGTTATTAGACGTGAATTTAGAAGTTGTTCCGCCCCAGACATTGATGTATGAAGCTCCTTGTCTGTAATCTCTGCGTCGCCGAGTATACCTTTGATTGCTTTCTTTGCACTCTTTATCATAGCTTCAAAGACTCCACCGAAATGGGGACTTGCTGGAGGGTTGAACTTCCAATCAATATGCTGTCGTCGAGACGTCTCATGAGCAATTTGTCTTGATCCAGGTTGTCGATTTATTCTCGAAGTTTACGTTCAGCTGCCACAAAATTGGTACCGTTGTCAGAAACAACATAGGTGGGTGTCCCCCTCCTTGATGTCATCCGAGTAAAGGCATTAATACATGAATCAGTGTCTAGTGAATAAGACATCTCCAAGTACACGGCTCGTGTTGTGAGACACGTAAACAAACACAGGTATCTCTTTGTTTTCGATCTACCACGTCCATGCTTAGTAAGGTAAGGTCCACTTAAGTCAACACCAACACGCTCAAACGCTCTCATGGAAGAGGTACGTAGCTCGTGGACGTGGTAGAGGAGCCATCATTTGGCTAGCAGGCTTTGCTGTAAACCGTAGCTACACATAGGGCAACGATTAATAATGTCGCGTACGGCACGTCTTCCTTTAATGATCCAATAGTTTACACGTAATTCTGTAAATGCATGTTCAACACCTGAACCATGTCCAAGTCCTTTGTGGACAGTCCGAACAATAAGCTTGGTCAATGAGTGGTTTTTCGGTAAGATAATGGGATACTTTGTAACAAAAGGTAAGTCTGTATTGCAAAGTCGTCTGTTTTCGACTTCTCTAGGTCATCTTTCTCACTTGCTTGTGTATTTGTAAATGAACTGGCCATTCTGATTCATCCTTTTTCAGGTACTTGAGACCCTCTTTCCAATGTTCGCTGTCTGTCAACTCAGATGACTTTATTCCCCTTGTAGGGAGGTCTGCTGGGTTTAACACACCCGGGACATGTGTCCATTGCTCAGGTTGCGTATGGGAATGTATCTCACTTATTCGATTGGCAACAAATGGCTTGAAGTTTCTACTCTGATTTCGCACCCAGTAAACCACATTTGTAGAATCAGTCCAGAAGACAACTTTGTCAACACACAAGGACTTCAGGATTGAGGTAGACAGTCGAGTAGAAATCACTGCACCCATAAGTTCAAGTTTAGGAATAGTCATCGCCTTAAGTGGCGCAACACGGCTTTTTGATGCAATAAGACATGATGTAGGCATCAATTCTTCATAGAGACAAACTAAATAAGCCGCGGATGCATACGCATCCTTCGAGGCATCACAGAACATATGAAGCTGAATTTCAGTAGGCTTTGGCTGACGTAGACATCTCGGTATTTCAAAGGTTGACAAATGAGGTAGTTCATCTAATCAGTCCTTCCATTTCACCCCTAAGTCGTTGGGTAATGGGTCATCCCACACAAGACCGGCTGTCCATATCTCCTGTAGTAGTATCTTGGCTCTCACAGTGAATGGAGATAATAACTGCAGTGGGTCGAACAATGTGGATATTGCGCTTAGAACATCTCTCTTCGTTGGTACTTAGTGTCTGGGGCTTGAACGTTGAAGGTGAACACGTCGGTTTCTGGTTTCCAGAGGACTCCCAACGTCTTGACTCTACACTTAGGCTGTCCGTCTTGAATGTTGAGGCTCGGCAGTTGTTCATTATCGGGGACGTCTTCAATTACTGTCACATCATTTAAAGACCACTTTCGCAATTTAAATCCTGCAGTAGACAGAAGCTCGGAAAGTTGTCGTCGTAATTTCTTTGCCTCTTCTGCATCCTCACAAGAGTCAAGAACGTCATCCACGTACATAGAATTGTTGATGGTATTTGCTGCTTCAGGATATTCAGATGCATGGGACTCGGCGTGGTTGTGAATGACAAACTGAGCACAGAACAGAGAAGATGTGTTGCCAAACACTAGTCGTTGAAACTCGTAGACAAGGTTCCGCCAGGTTCAGTGTTATTAGCCTCGTCATTGTCCTCAGCAGTCTTGAAATTTCCGTTTGAAGCCACAATAGTCGATGTCAAACCTGGGTCGTCGCTCGATAACCCGTCGAAGTTCGCTGCTCGATGACTCTAAAATCCGGCTCGAAAGACAATGATGTTCCCATGTAGAACTAGTCTGCTACAATATGCTTTATTTCAACGGTTCACATACAATTCACATAAGTCTAACGTAAACACATTCTGTTTTGCCTTGTGTTCTTTCCACGTGCCGTTTCACTATTGACTCAACCCGCCGCTCGTGCTTCCTGTGTCATTGTTGTCAACATAAACAATACTATAAATTTTATCTCGTGTTGAAAATCGCTGCGCTTATTCGTGAAAGATCGTTTCAACACTCGAAGATAAAATTTGTATCTTCTCGCGCCCATGTAATAGCATTTAGCCGTATAAGAAGAAATAGAATAATCAATAACAAGTTTTCAAAACCAGTATTTTTTGTTTATAATGGTTTATCATTATCTTATATACTTGTTTTTAAAAAAACCTTGTCGCAGCTTTAAGCAACAGAAATAAAAGCTGGTTTTGTTCTGCTAATGTATTGAAATCAGACTTGTTTCCTAAAGAATTCGAACTGATTATAAAATGTGAGCATTAGTGCATTGTTGACAACAAGTTTAATTTCAATATATAACCAGCATACATTTCGGTCTTGGCTTGATGCTTCTTGCTTACTGTAAGGAAACTCGAACCTTGAACACTTGACTTTTTTCATGTTATTACTTTCTAAGCCTTCTACTGCTTCAAAACTTCTAAAAATGAAGCATTGAGTTCAAACACACTTAGAGTTCATAATAAATCATATTTCTAATCTATTCGCTCTTGGGATGTGAGTAAAAAAAAGCAACAAAAAACTCAAAGTGTTCACGGTTCGAGTGTCCTCACTGTAAAGCTACGACAACGTTTTTTGAAATAGGTATAAATTGTTAGTTTTGTTTCACGGATATGTGGCGTACACTCTAGTAACTGTAATACAAACAAATACCTTTGGTATATCTCCCTCTAGCAGCCACATCCACTTATTCGATACCGAGATATAACGTAGAATAAGCTGATCAACGTAACCAGAATGTGTCCCGTTAGCTATGCCTTGAAAAGCAATGCCCGTTATCTTATAAAATTGAGGAAGAGATATTTGAATGTCATGAGCAATATTAACCGTAAGCGCGGCACACCAAGCACCTGGGAAATTAAGCCTTGCTTTCCAGGGTTCATTTCCAGGAAGATTACTTGTAGATTGAATAGATAAGTTTGGAATTGCACCACTCTCCATGCCAAGAGGGGAATCGCACACTAAATGGGAAACAATACAATGATAATAACCAGGTGATCTCGTTCCGAAGCGCGCAAAGGATTGTTGTCAAAACGAATACTTCCAAAATGGCCGCCTCGAGACAGCAACGATTTTGGTTACTTTTAGGCATTTGCGTTTTGTTTTTATTCTTTTTTGTTGCTGATATAGTAGCAGTGAACTTTTATTGTCCAAGTAACATAGAACTTTTTAATGTTAAGTTATTTTACAGATGTAATTATTGAGGGTTAACACAGGAAACAACTCTCTCTCGAACGACGCCATCTTGGAACTGTTGGCGATGCGACAGAAATGGTTTTGATTGGCTTATACTAACCGGAAGTGCGCGCGCGAAATCACCTGGAAGTTAGCGATCATAATAAATTTGTTTATTTATTCAATGCTTTGTATGATCATGCAGGTGAGTGACAAAAGAACATATACAAGGTCCCAACCCTCATGACGATGGAGTGATAATGGTACAGCCGTTGATGATGACGATGATTATTATATTTATGATGGTGATAATGATATTTATGATGGTATTTTTTATTATGATGATGGTGATAATGATATTTATGATGGTATTTTTTATTATTATGATGATGATAACGATATTTATTATGATGAAGGTGATGGTGATAATGATATTCAGTATGATTTTATGATAATGATAATTATAATTATAATGCATTTATATAGCGCACTTTCTATGTGTATATATTCAAATGCGCTTTACACATTATAGTTAGCTGTTAGTAACGTTGATTATTATATTTATGATGGTGATAATGATACTTATGATGCTATTTTTTATTATGATGATGATGATATTTATTATGATGATGATGATGGTGATAATGAAATTTATTATCATGATGACCAGTGATATTTATTATGATGATGGTGATGATGATAATGATATTTATTATGATGATGGTGATGATGATAATGATAGTTATTATGATGATGATGATGATGCTTGATTATATTTATTATGATGATGGTGATGATGATAATGATATTTATTATGATGATGACGATGCATGATGACATTTATTATGATGATGGTGATGATGATAATGATATTTGTTATGATGATGATGATATTTATTATGATGATGGTGATGATGATAATGATATTTGTTATGATGATGATGATGATGATGATATTTATTATGATGATGGTGATGATGATAATGATATTTGTTATGATGATGATGATGATGATGACATTTATTATGATGATGGTGATGATGATAATGATATTTGTTATGATGATGATGATGATGATGATATTTATTATGATGATGATGATGATGCATGATGACATTTATTATGATGATGGTGATGATGATAATGATATTTGTTATGATGATGATGATGATAATGATATTTGTTATGATGATGATGATGCATGATGATATTTATGATGATGATGATGCATGATGACATTTATTATTATGATGGTGATGGTGATAATGATATTTATAATTTGATGATAACGATGATTATTATACATTTTACTAACTACATTGAATCTGATTGGCTGAGAGCACACGGCTAAATCTGAATAGCATGTGAACTTGACAGTGATAATTGCATTATCTGTAGTTATCACTGTCAAGTTCCCAGGCTCTCTCCGTTCTCAGGGAGTTGATGTGAAAATGGCAGCGAGATTTGCTTGTTATTGTCTCTTTTGCCTGATTATAATTGTACTTTTACTTTAAAAAATGTATAATAAAACAATTATTGAATTCGGTTTTCGCATGATATCGTAAATTATCAAGACCTCGAGTCAGTATTATCTGCCTCAGCCAGGAGGCTTCGGCAGATAACACAGACCTCGGTCTTGATAATTTACGATATCATACTCAACCTCATCCAATAATTGCTTATTATTAGATTTATGATGGTGATAATGATATCTATGATGGTATTTTTTTATTATTATGATGATGATATAAATGATATTTATTATGATGATATTTATAATGATATTTATAATTAGGAGGACGATAACGATGATCTGGTGATGGTGGTGACGATGGTTATAAAGACAGTGTGGGTGATTATGACGATAGTTATGCAACCTCGTTCCCATGGCACTCTCTCTCTCTCTCTCTCTCTCTCTCTCTCTCTCTTCGCTTTTGGGCCTAAAAGCGAAGGGAGAGGGCCCTGGGAACGAGGTTGGATAGTTATGGTGATGGTGTTAAGAACAATGACACTTGTTGTCTGTCGAGTTGCAGTAAATAAAGTGCGGCTCGCGAAATTTGATGTTTTGTTTACAATTCTAGCAATTAAAATATACTAGGGACAAGTTTGACCAAGTGATCCCGCTAGACCGATCGATCGCTGAATACCGGGAAATCGAACAGTAAGTCTCACTCCCTGCTAATAGAGGTTACTTCTTTGGGCAGGCTACTTCTTCGAACGTGTAATGAAGTACAAATGCCTGGGTGTCGTTATATCATTTATGACAATTTTTGACACCCGTTTATATAAATAGTATGTATCTAATCGTGTTTTTTCAACATGGCTTAATGGGAGAAGACTGTAATTATTTGATTTGATTTGATTTCGTGTATAAATAAAGTTTATATATCTATTTATTTTCTTCCACCGTACGGCCGGACCATATACGGCGGAAAAGGTAGCCTCTGCTAGCAGGCCTAGGGAATGCATTCTACCTTTAGATTTAATTTCCCGGTAATCATCAATCGATCGATCAAGCGCCATTTTGGATCAATCGGTCAAACTCGTTCCTAGTATTTTTATTGACAGCCGACAAAATGCTTTAAACAAGACATCAAACTTCGGGATTTGCATTTCAACGATAATAGTTGTAATACATTTAATTTAATAGACAAGAACAAAACACCCCCGGGAGGGGGGGGGGGGACTCCCTTAGAAAATTGTTAGGTATGCTAGACGGACGGTTTTAAAAATGACCCCAAAAGGCCAGGTACGCATAAATTAACTCAGGTACTGATTTCAGATCCTAAAAGGTACGACCACATTTCAATTCGACCTGTATAATCTTGTATAATGTTCGAAAACAAGCCCTAAAAGGTACGGCGTCATTTTGAGACCCTAAAAGGTATGCAAGGTTCTTATTTTCGACCCTAAAAGATCCGGCGTCGAGCATACCTACCCATTCTCTAAGGGAGTTTTCCCCGGGGACAAGACATCGTTGTTTCTGTTAATTCATTCCAAATCACTGCTAATCGTACCTTTTTTTCCGTAGAGCTCCATTCGCAATCCAATTCTATAGTCTCCAACTTCTTCAACAACCAGCATCAAGTATCGTGTTGTGATGTTATGACGGAAATTATACCGTTTAATTCCACTGGTATATTCTGGGAAGTTTCCTTCAAACAGCTGAAGAATATAACAAGCTTTATAAAATATGGTGTTGCAAGAAGAAAATAATTTTGAGAAATAACATGAGCGTTTTTATGAAAGACATCAGTCTCTGCAGTCCTGCCATAATGAGAGCAACAAAACGTATATCCAAAATATTATCACGATAAAACTGGCTTCTAAACCACCATCACTTGGTCACGTGACATATATATACTAAATATATATACTAAATATATATACAACAATATAACTACAAGAAAAACGTTGATTAATTCACCTCCTATAAACTTTAAGGGATAATTGGTTATTAATAAACTTTTCTTCAATGGACAGTTGTATACAGGGGATAGTTGATCATTATTAAAATTCCCTACAGGGCCCGGGGATAGCTGTATACTATTAATCTCCCCTACAGGGGATAGTTGTTTACTATTAATCTCCCCTACAGGGGATAGTTGTTTACTATTAATCTCCCCTACAGGGGATAGTTGTTTACTATAAAACTTTCCTACAGGGGATAGTTGTATACTATTAATCTCCCCTAAAGGGGATACTTGTATACTATTAATCTCCCCTACAGGGTATAGTTGTTTACTATAAAACTTTCCTACAGGGGATAGTTGTATACTATTAATCTCCCCTACAGGGGATAGTTGTTTACTATTAATCTCCCCTACAGGGGATAGTTGTTTACTATTAATCTCCCCTACAGGGGATAGTTGTATACTATTAATCTCCCCTACAGGGGATAGTTGTTTACTATTAATCTCCCCTACAGGGGATAGTTGTATACTATTAATCTCCCCTACAGGGGATACTTGTTTACTATTAATCTCCCCTACAGGGGATAGTTGTATACTATTAATCTCCCCTACAGGGGATAGTTGTATACTATTAATCTCCCCTACAGGGGATAGTTGTTTACTATAAAACTTTCCTACAGGAGACAGTTGTATACTATTAATCTCCCCTACAGGAGACAGTTGTATACTATTAATCTCCCCTACAGGGGATAGTTGATTACTATGAAACTTTCCTACAGGGGATAGTTGTATACTATTAATCTCCCATAAAGGGGATACTTGTTTACTATAAAACTTTCCTACAGGGGATAGTTGTATACTATTAATCTCCCCTACAGGGGATATATGATTACTATAAAACTTTCCTACAGGGGATAATTGTATACTATTATTCACCCCTACAAGGAATAGTTGTTTACTATAAAACTTTCCTACAGGGGATAGTTGTACACTATTAATAAACCTTCCTACAGGGGATTCTACAGGGATATAGTAATAAAATAGAAGGGAGAAAAACACAAGTAAAATGATCCAGCACACACAGCACAGCAAGAAAAAAAAGACGTGTAAATTCATGGTAGCTTCACAATATGGCAGAGGTTTTACACGAAACCTCAAACCTATATATATAGGGAATTTCTTATAAACCGACTTCAAACACTGTAGACCGAGATTCCTAATGTTTACAATGGCAAATTTACCGCTGTGAAAATTTGCTACGCATGTGTAGTCGTTTGACCGCTGTGTTCCCATAAGGGGATAGTTGTCACAATATTAAACATTTTCCCCCTCCCACCTCCCCCTTTGGTAGTTTTAAATTGTACCTTAGGTTTGCCATGTTCAGTATACGTCTTCCAGTCTATTTTTTGATCGCTGTACCGTAGGGTATATTTCGATATATAGAATCTAATAACAACAAAAATGTATCTTGTCAATATACATCAGCATCTACATCAGCATCTACAACTGATTTTAGTAACAAGGATTACAAGAATTTCTAAATATTTCATACTTAATTTTTTAGATTTGTATATTCACATATTTATATAACTAGAGTTTTATATTTTTCTTAACATATAGGATTTTAGATTTTAGATTTTAGATTATTCATTTAGTTCTTATATTGATTTATAAATGTAATTCATGTATGTAATTCATGTTATTAATTTAAATGCACGACCCCATAAGCGTAAGCTTTAATACAAATCGTGTTTAAATAAAGTCAATGTATGTATGTATGTTAATTGCTATAATAAAAAAATTAAAAACATTGTCACCTATGAATATGGACATCAGAAACTAACTCAAATTTGTTTTTGTGTTTGCTTGTTTCGGTCTGTTTTTTTGCTTGTTTGTTTCTCTGTTTGTTTATCTATTTGTTTATCTATTTGTTTGTTAATCTGTTGAAGGTTTGTTTGTTTGTTAGTTTGTTTGTATGTTTTTTGTTTGTTAACCTGTTGAAGGTTTGTTTGTTTGTTAGTTTGTTTGTATGTTTTTTGTTTGTTTATCTGTTGAAGGTTTGTTTGTTTGTTAGTTTGTTTGTATGTTTTTTGTTTGTTTATCTGTTGAAGGTTTGTTTGTTTGTTAGTTTGTTTGTATGTTTTTTGTTTGTTTATCTGTTGAAGGTTTGTTTGTTTGTTTGTTAGTTTGTTTGTATGTGTTTTGTTTGTTTATCTGTTGAAGGTTTGTTTGTTTGTTAGTTTGTTTGTATGTTTTTTGTTTGTTTATCTGTTGAAGGTTTGTTTGTTTGTTAGTTTGTTTGTATGTTTTTTGTTTGTTAATCTATGGAAGGTTTGTTTGTTTGTTAGTTTGTTTGTATGTTTTTTGATTGTTAATCTGTTGAAGGTTTGTTTGTTTGTTAATTTGTTTGTATGTTTTTTGTTTGTTTATCTGTTGAAGGTTTGTTTGTTTGTTAGTTTGTTTGTATGTGTTTTGTTTGTTTATCTGTTGAAGGTTTGTTTGTTTGTTTGCATGTTTTTTGTTTGTTTATCTGTTCAAGGTTTGTTTGTTTGTTAGTTTGTTTGTATGTTTTTTGTTTGTTTATCTGTTCAAGGTTTGTTTGTTAGTTTGTTTGTCTGTTTTTTGTTTGTTAATCTGTTGAAGGTTTGTTTGTTTGTTAGTTTGTTTGTATGTTTTTTGTTTGTTTATCTGTTCAAGGTTTGTTTGTTTGTTAGTTTGTTTGTCTGTTTTTTGTTTGTTTATCTGTTGAAGGTTTGTTTGTTTGTAAGTTTGTTTGTATGTTTTTTGTTTGTTTATCTGTTGAAGGTTTGTTTGTTTGTTAGTTTGTTTGTATGTTTTTTGTTTGTTAATCTGTTGAAGGTTTGTTAGTTTGTTAGTTTGTTTGGATGTTTTTTATTTGTTAATCTGTTGAAGGTTTGTTTGTTTGTTAGTTTGTTTGTATGTTTTTTGTTTGTTAATCTGTTGAAGGTTTGTTTGTTTGTTAGTTTGTTTGTATGTTTTTTGTTTGTTAATCTGTTGAAGGTTTGTTTGTTTGATAGTTTGTTTGTATGTTTTTTGTTTGTTTATCTGTTGAAGGTTTGTTTGTTTGCTAGTTTGTTTGTATGTTTTTTGTTTGTTAATCTGTTGAAGGTTTGTTTGTTTGTTAGTTTGTTTGTATGTTTTTTGTTTGTTAATCTGTTGAAGGTTTGTTTGTTTGTTAGTTTGTTTGTATGTTTTTTGTTTGTTTATCTGTTGAAGGTTTGTTTGTTTGTTAGTTTGTTTGTCTGTTTTTTGTTTGTTAATCTGTTGAAGGTTTGTTTGTTTGTTAGTTTGTTTGTATGTTTTTTGTTTGTTTATCTGTTGAAGGTTTGTTTGTTTGTTAGTTTGTTTGTCTGTTTTTTGTTTGTTTATCTGTTGAAGGTTGGTTAGTTTGTTAGTTTGTTTGTATGTTTTTTGTTTGTTTATCTGTTTGTTTGTTTGTTTGTTTGTTTGTTTGTTTGTTTGTTAGTTTGTTTGTATGTTTTTTGTTTGTTAATCTGTTGAAGGTTTGTTTGTTTGTTAGTTTGTTTGTATGTTTTTTGTTTGTTTATCTGTTGAAGGTTTGTTTGTTTGCTAGTTTGTTGGTATGTTTTTTGTTTGTTAATCTGTTGAAGGTTTGTTTGTTTGTTAGTTTGTTTGTATGTTTTTTGTTTGTTAATCTGTTGAAGGTTTGTTTGTTTGTTAGTTTGTTTGTATGTTTTTTGTTTGTTTATCTGTTGAAGGTTTGTTTGTTTGTTAGTTTGTTTGTCTGTTTTTTGTTTGTTAATCTGTTGAAGGTTTGTTTGTTTGTTAGTTTGTTTGTATGTTTTTTGTTTGTTTATCTGTTGAAGGTTTGTTTGTTTGTTAGTTTGTTTGTCTGTTTTTTGTTTGTTTATCTGTTGAAGGTTGGTTAGTTTGTTAGTTTGTTTGTATGTTTTTTGTTTGTTTATCTGTTTGTTTGTTTGTTTGTTTGTTTGTTTGTTTGTTTGTTTGTTTGTTTGTGAAGCAAACAAGTAATCGGTAAATTCTTTAAGGTGACTGGCTACTTTTGGAAATAATGTTAAACTTTTCTTTAAACTATGATATTTTAATTAAAATGTGAAATTTAATGCTGTTTCCAAATATGAAAAGAAAAATGGGGTGTTTCGAGCTAATCAGCATTTATTGGATGCCCACGCGCGAGATTTTGTAGCAAAATTTGCGAAGACGGAAGCGACATGAAAAAAATCACAACTACGGTAATACGAGTAACAAATTCGTCCAACTTGTCTCGCAACATCGCTGCAAAACAAGTTGGAAAGCGATGTTGCTCGTTTTTCCATCCGCGTACCAACTTGTCTCGCGTCAAAATGGCTTGTTGCAAGTTGAAAAAGTTTGTTGCAGAAAGTAGAAGATCGTTCTACTTTTTGCAACAAAACTTGTAGAAGTTGCTCGTATTACCACACCAACCCAACTTGTCTCGCAGCAAAATGACGTCAAGCACGCCGCCATGTTTGTTTACTCGCTGTATTAGCCAATCAGAAATCAGAACTCAACTCAACTTGCAACAAGCCTTTTTGACGCGAGACAAGTTGGTACGCGGGTGGAAAAACGAGCAACATCGCTTTCCAACTAGTTTCCAGGTGATCTCGGAATACGGCGCGCATTGCATTGTTGTTGAAAATCAGGCGGTCCTATCCCCAGTTTCTCAATTTGCCATTTTCGCGCGGTCAATGGCCGCCATCTTGGATTTTTTAGATGGTGAATTGTTTTCAGCAAGTAAAAAGGTTTATAAAAGGAAAAATAAACAACTATTAACCATATAAATACAAACATATAATAAAGTACTATTTCATAAGAACCTTTAAAGTGCAATTTGATGTGTACATGATATGTTACAGATAAAAATTGTACTTTAACTCGAGCATTAGCGATAAAACTCGAGTTCAGGCCATTTTCCTCTTTCAAATGCCTATTTACAAGGCAATTTATGAAAATTGATACCCAATCAAATTGTTTAGTCCATTTTGTCTTGTATTGAGAGTTGTTAAGTCATAATAAAGCACTTTAACTTTTAACATGTACCAAAATATTAAATCTCACGAATTATGCTGAATGGCAGCCATGTTGGACCGCCTGATCAAATTTCTTGTCACGCGCTGATTGGCTAATTTTTTGATCCGAGATCACCTGGTTTGCAGCAATGTTGCGAGACAAGTTGGACGAATTTGTTGCTCGTATTACCGTAGCTTTATAAGAAAATAGTTTTGTTCATACTATATAAAACACAAATGCCGACTAATGAATCATTCTAAAATTCAACATGGATAGTTTTGAATAAAAGATAAAGAAATACCTAATAACATAAGTCGGACAAAAACTCCTACAAAAATCTATTTTTTTGTAGAAAAATTAACTTTTTAAAAAAATTTGATTGAACGTAGATTTTTTTAGGTTCTTTAAATTAAACCTAACGAAAGTATAGAATCCCGAGCAAAATTCGAGAGTTTTGCCCTGTTGAAGCTCAAAACGTGTATTTCGTGTATTTCAGCTTTTTTTGTGCGCGCGCACATCGTGGGCTCGAAACGAATGTTCAAAAGGCGTTCAAAAGTAGCCAGTCACCTTAAGTTGCCGATCAATCCAGAGTGGCATCGTTCGCCTTTCAATATACTAGGAGCCAGATATTATCCTCTGGATATAACCAAAGGTCAATCTAACCAAAAAAAAGTGACCTTGATAAATAAAAGGAGGTTAATAGGAAGGAGCGAAGGAGCGTTTGCCCGGGGGTACTCCCTTTGTCCAAGTGGTAGGGGGTGATCGGCGCGGTTTTTGAAAACGACCCCTAAAAGGTACTCACAGATTAAAATAACTGTTAAAACCTTGTTGATTTCAGCCCCTAAAAGGTACGGATGGGCGATGTTCTTGCCAGCCAAGCTTACTTTTAGCAACAAAGCAGAGTAAAAATGACTCTTAAAGGTACGGATTCATGTTATATAACTGCTTTTAAACCAGAAGCCCCCCCCCCCCCCCCCCCCCCCCCCCCCCCCCCCTCCCGCCCGCTCCCCCAAATACTTACCGACTAGAAGAAGTCCTGGTTGCAATTCCTGTAATGATCGCTCGACTATCTAAAAAGTCAACTTGGAAGAATAAGGTTTTGCCAATTGGTGAAGCCTCCCATCCTACTCTATTAGTTAGACCAACTCTATAAGGATCTTTGTAAGAATGCCAGTGATTTGCTTTTAGTTGGGAAGTTTTGATTTCTCCCGAGCTGATTCCCAGTTGTTCAGAAATTACTATAAATAGTCAAAATGTATTAATAGAATTATTATAGGAAATATCACGGTTCGAGAAAAAATAATGAAAATTACGAGTAGTTGGTGAAAGCTGCTTAATAACACGAGTTGGTACACGTGGTATTTTCCATTAATTCTTCGAGAACTCAGGTAGTATTTCCGTAAAGGTTATATACCTATTTCAAAAAAGGTTGTCATAGGCGAAAGGCGATAGGAAATAGGTCATTCCAAGATAATAGCTGGAATAGCGTGTTTCTGCTTCTTATTTTCGCCAGGAACACGGAGGCTAGTGTTGAGATATTCCGTGTTGTTTGTAGTCCACGAAACCATTTTAAAGACCTCGATTATTTGTGTACAGTTGTATGAATGACCTATCGCTTATCGCCTTTGGCTTTTGGCGTTCATAGCCTTTTTGAAATAGGTGTATACCGAGGTGGATATGAGATATATCAACCCAAGGCGAAGCCGAGTGTTGATATATCTCATATCCACCGAGGTATAAGGTTTATAACCGCCTTACATCATCATTGGGAAAGTTTCTAAAGCACGGTTGATAACTAAATATCAACCTAATCGGGATGTTCATAACTATATAGATATCAACCTGGATCAGTTCCTTTGTTAATTAGTTGGGTGAATATGAAGGATAAAGACCGCTAATGAACAAACGAAACTGACTCAATGATTATATAAAACTGAGTATCAACCTCGTCGGGAGGTTGATAACTAGATATCAACCTGGATCAGTTCCTTTGTTAATTAGTTGGGTGAATATGAAGGATAAAGAGCGCTAATGAACAAACGAAACTGACTCAATGATTATATAAAACTGAGTATCAACCTCGTCGGGAGGTTGATAACTAGATATCAACCTGGATCAGTTCCTTTGTTAATTAGTTGGGTGAATATGAAGGATAAAGACCGCTAATGAAAAAAAGAAACTGACTCAATGATTACATAAAACTGAATATCAACCCCCTGAGCCAATCAGAGCGAGCGATTTAAGTCAAATATTCTATAAAATTCTGTGCAACTACAGTATATGATAAACAAAATATCAAAGTTTCAAAAAAGAAACCATGTAATGTATGTTAGATTTTGAGAAAATCGAGCAATCATTTGAAATCATGGTTCGTATGGTAATCTGACAACTATGTAGGATACCTTTTGGAGTTTAGTATTTATTCATTCATACCTGGGCATCCAAATAACTCAAGTCGCATACAAGCAGAAGAACTTGTCCTTTTAGAAGCAATAACGCGAACAAACACTCCATAAATGGGAGGTATAAATGCATTGCTTTTTTCTTGGGTTGCATCGGAATTCCCCACAAAGACCTTGAAAGTACAAAAAGAATTGATTTAAAAAACAATAGGGAACAAATGTTTTCCATTTACCTTATATAAAAAATATGCATGTACACCTACTTGCAGTAAGGTTGTCATACAAAAGAGAACATTTGTCACAAAGAAAATAGAACATTTGTGATTTAGTGCGAAAGGAATTAATTAAAAGACAAAAGAGAGAGTTCAGCTTGAGTGATCTTCTTTTGCCTTTTAATCAATTCCTATCGTACTAAATCACAAATGTTCTATTTTCTTTATAACAAACGTACATTTTTGTATGACAACCTTACTGCAAGTAGGTGTATATATTACAGGCTCCTTTAGCAGTCGCAAAGTCGCTTCAGGGAAGGAAAAAATCAAGGGACGTGCTTCGAGCTACAATCTTTGGAATACGCGCTTTGAGTTATTCTATTTTATAGAAAAAAACGTATTTTAACTTTTTTTTTTTTAAATCGCGCAACTCGAAAATATTGTTTCGCTGTTTCAAGTTCGAGTAACGACACGAGCGCGCAACTCGAAAATATTGTTTGGCTGTTTCAAGTTCGAGTAACGACACGAGCGCGCAACTCGAAAATATTGTTTCGCTATTTCAAGTTCGAGTAACGACACGAGCGCGTAACTTCAAAATATTGTTTCGCTCTTTCAAGTTCGAGTTACGACAAGAGCGCGTAACTCGAGAATATTGTTTCGCTGTTTCAAGTTCGAGTAACGAAACGAGCGCGTAACTCGAGAATATTGTTTCGCTGTTTCAAGTTCGAGTAACGAAACGAGCGCGTAACTCGAAAATATTATTTCGCTGTTTTAAGTTCGAGTTACGACAAGAGCGCGTAACTCGGAAATATTGTTTCGCTGTTTCAAGTTCGAGTTATGCGCATATATCAAAATGGGGGCAGTCTATGCAAAAAAAAAGGCGTTTCCAAGCGCGTAATTTGAAAAGCGCTCAAAGAGCGTAACTCGAGAAATATTTTGCGCTCCACTTTACCTTATCGATATTGTTTTCCTGATAAGTGAACCAGTCATCTCCATCCGTAGAATATTTTACACGGTACTCTTCAACATAATTTCCTGCTCCTCCTTGTGTTTTAATTAAATGAATTTTATGCGTGATCCAAAGATCTATTTGAATATATGGCGTAGAATCTGATGCTGATGAGCACCAGGCTTTCTGGGGATTATTTAGCCGAGCGTACCATGGCTTGAAACTGGAACTGAGCGTTGTAGACGCTGTCATTTGGTTGTTTGGGATCCTCCCGTTGGAAATTCCTATTTCTCTTGTACAACCTGTTGATGTAAAACGAGACGACAATTTTTCCTCTCTCGATTCTGCATTTGTGAATACGCGATCTACAATGTAAAATACTTAAAACGATGCAGTTTTGAAATGGGCTTATAAAATAATTGGGATAGTACGCGCGCGCTGATTGGTCAAAACAACAGTTTAATTGAGAGCATGAAACACACACGCGCAATTTTCAAGCTCATTCGGTCAGGGGTTTTTTTATCAAAACGGTCAGTTTTTCCGTTGTTTTGATCTTTCGCGCCTTTTTATTGACCTGAGTTTCGAGAAAATGTAAAGTAGGGAGAAATGACTTGCTCACATGAATAAAAGGACATTTTTTGTCGTTTCGCGTGATGATTATTTTATAAAGGACATTGAAACACGTCACCATCACAAAAGAGAACGGTAGAAATACCTTTCATTCCAAACAATTCCAATCGAAGGCACGGATTATTCGCAAATTGTGTGGGCTTGATGGCAACATAACGGGCGGTTGGACTCGGAAAAATTCTCCCTTTAACGATATTAATAGAGTCCATATTTCCAACAAATACCTGGACAAATAACAAAAATGAATGAATGAATAGATAAATGAATAGATAAGTAAATAAATAAATGAATAAATAAATAAATAAATAAATAGATAGATATACAAATAGAGTACAAACACTAAAAGTGTGCAATACTTTGTACTATTTGCCACTAAAGAACAAAAGAATTAGCATAGAGTACAAACACTAAAAGTGTGCAATACTTTGTACTATTTACCAAATAGTGTTGATTAAACAATAGAGAACAAAAGAATTTGCATAATTTAGCAGTATTTAGTGGTATTTATGTTGCACACTTTTAGTGTTTGTACTCTAATTTAGCAGTATTTAGTGGTATTTATGTTGCACACTTTTAGTGTTTGTACTCTATAGATAAATAAATGTATAAATAAATATAGAAATAATTAAATGAAAAAATAAATTAACGAACAAACGAATAAATAAATAAATAAACAATGAATGAATGAATAAATGAATACATAAATAAATTAATGAATAAATAGATAATAGATAAATTAATGAATATAAACGAATAAATATAATAATATAATATACATAATAATATATATAAACGAATAAATAGATAAATAAATGAATGAATGAATATAGAGATTAATAAGTGGTATATATTTAATAAATACATAAATAAATAAATGAATGAATATATAAATATAGGCTACGTTTTGTTCGAATATTTATGGGCACAATCATCATTTTCATAAAATATACGTACACCCTATTGCAAGAATGTTGTCACATGAAAACATTATTAATTTAATAATTATAAGAACGATTAACATTATTATTATTATTATTATTATTATTATTATTATTATTATTATTATTATTATTATTATTATTATTATTATTAATATTATTATTATCATCATCATCATCATTATTATGATTATGATTATTATGATTATTAATACACTGTAATTTTATATACATTTTATTGATTGTAATTATTATTATTATAGCATATGTCCTTCATTGATATTATTAAACAATTATTATCACAGTATAACAAAATATTATTATTATTATTATTATTATTATTATTATTATTATTATTATTATTATTATTATTATTATTATTATTATTATTATTATTATTATTATTATTATTTCGTTTATTTTAACTTTGACTTGTTTACAAGTGTATCTCTTAGTGAAACTGCGGAATGAATTCTAAGCAATTCCCTCGTAATTTTGAATAGACTGATTAATAATAATAATTATCATCATCATCATCATCATCATCATCATCATTAGGTTATTATTAACAAAATATCGATTTGAAAAGAAAATCAGTATTACCGTGGGTCCATTAGATCCAATAGTCTTCCACCTTTTTTTATCCACGCTATAGTCAATTTGATAATTCTTCACCCAAGATCCATTTATCCTGATGAAGCATGTTGTGATCTAGTAAGATAACAAAGAGATATGATCATGCATTTGTATTTCCGAGAAACTTTGTCGCCCGTGAAGTGAAAAGCCCACAAGCTAGTAGCGCAAGGGATTATGGATTATCTATATATACTTTATGAGAACGCAGGGATTTCATGGCCACATTGTTACTTGTCAATATGTTATTGAGAAATGTCCATTATGATTTATCAAACAACAAAAAAGGCGTTCCGAATGCACATTTAGTTTCTGAACTGATCCATGATCCTTTGCGTCACTATCTTGTGTGCTTTTCACGGGTGCCAACCTTTTTCGGAAAGGGTGTACAAGAGTACCATTTAGAGGAGACATATAGCCTGCGTGGCGGCTCTAGGTTTTGGGGAGGGAAGAGAGAAAAAGGGAGAGCTTTTCCTTCATCCTTCTCCCCACCATCCTTCCCCTCCAGTCTCTCCCCAATCCCCCCTCCTCTTCCCTAATCCCAAGAGCCGCCACACAGGCTAGTAATGATCGTAAAACAATGATTTATTTTGAATAATGTGGGTTAAAATAGTTATACCATGGTTGTTCCTCTGCGTAGAGGAACAACCATGGTATAACTATTTTAACCCACATTATTCAAAATAAATCATTTTTTTACGATCATTGTTTGAGATACAAGGAGGAGGGGGCGTATTATTATATTAGTATCGCGTTATTTTTGGTGCGGTTTTGCGGTGTTTTATTCCATTTATATTTGCGGTTTTATAGGTAAATTCATTGGAGGACGAGGGAATTCCACGTTGAATTTCACGAGAGAAATCAATATCGCATGAATCGCGGAGTCCGCGGAGCATTTTGAGCCGGTTTCTAGCCTTCTAGGTGCCTTAAATCGCGCGTTTTTCGCTTTTCTTATTTCAACGAGTTGAAAAAAGGTCGCATCCAGTTCAAGACGAAGTCAAGGCTGGAGACTTCACAAATCACCACTTTCACTCGGACCACAAAAACTTACACTTATACTACACTTATCAACAAAAAATTAACACCACTGCACTCAGCGAGAACCACTCTACAAATTACTACAAATAGCCCCCCAATTTGTCCGATATCCGAAAAGATAACGCACGTTTTTTATTGAAATTTTTCAATTTTTTCTTTCGTTTGATGCGTGGTCAGGGTTGCCGGTGAGTGATACGCCACCGATACGTTAAACTTCGCTCTGATTGGTAAGTTTTGGTCAGGTGACGGTACCAAAGTCTACTGACCCTCTCGTGGGTAACTGCGAACTTTTGTCAACAACGAACGACTTATCGGGGGTAGGAAAATCAAAAAAAGTTTACTGTCCCCGTAATAGACAGTCAAAATGGCGCCCGCCAAATCCATGCACTTGACACTCGATGAAACAAAGTTGAAACACAGTTTTTGTCATTTTTTAGCATAATTTGATAACCAAAATCAACCAAGATAAACCTGGATAATCTTCATGTCAAATAGTTTGGGTAGGTTTAGGAAAATACGTGTAAAAGATTGTGTTTTTTTCTTCTTTACTTCTTACTAAATTACGCATTCAAAATGCAAACACTTTACCCTTTTATATTGTACAACTAGTCGCTCTTCTTGAAAAAAGAAGTTTCTTTTTCGCACTTATGTTTTTTACTATACGAGCGACTACGAGCAAGAAATGAAAAAAGCCGATGAAGAAAAAAACACAATCTTTTACACGTATTTTCCTAAACCTACCCAAACTATTTGACATGAAGATTATCCAGGTTTATCTTGGTTGATTTTGGTTATCAAATTATGCTAAAAAATGACAAAAACTGTGTTTCAACTTTGTTTCATCGAGTGTCAAGTGCATGGATTTGGCGGGCGCCATTTTGACTGTCTATTACGGGGACAGTAAACTTTTTTTGATTTTCCTACCCCCGGTAAGTCGTTCGTTGTTGACAAAAGTTCGCAGTTACCCACGAGAGGGTCAGTAGACTTTGGTACCGTCACCTGACCAAAACTTACCAATCAGAGCGAAGTTTAACGTATCGGTGGCGTATCACTCACCGGCAACCCTGACCACGCATCAAACGAAAGAAAAAATTGAAAAATTTCAATAAAAAACGTGCGTTATCTTTTCGGATATCGGACAAATTGGGGGGCTATTTGTAGTAATTTGTAGAGTGGTTCTCGCTGAGTGCAGTGGTGTTAATTTTTTGTTGATAAGTGTAGTATAAGTGTAAGTTTTTGTGGTCCGAGTGAAAGTGGTGGTTTGTGAAGTCTCCAGCCTTGACTTCGTCTTGAACTGGATGCGACCTTTTTTCAACTCGTTGAAAAAAGAAAAGCGAAAAACGCGCGATTTAAGGCACCTAGAAGGCTAGAAACCGGCTCAAAATGTTCATTAACTTAGATTGTTAATTAATTTGATAGTCATTTTTCAAGACTTGGCGATTTTATTTCAATTTTTTCGACTTTTCGTTTTCCCCCAATGGTCCTTAAAAAAACTGCCGATTCACCACAGGAAGCCCAAATTCAGTTTTCGCTCGCTAATTTCGCTCGTTCGATATATACGCGCGCGTTCTAATCGATTAAAAATCGCCTGTTTCTGGATCCTGGGGTGCCTGTGATTAGGTATGTTTTTTTCTTTTAAACGATTTCAGTTAAAACTAAGTTTTGAAGAAAAGGCTAAAACATTACAAATCTTTTTTTAGTAAAGTGTTTGCTTCATTTCAATCAAAAACGCCGAAGATGAGTAAAATTCTCAAACTTTTACACTGAAACTAGGACTGCAATAAAAAATTTTCAAAGCTTAGAGCTTTTGAATCACAAACAATTAGCTATAAGTTTTTTTCTGGCTTATGTTTGTATTTTAATTTAGTGTAAACTTTAGGTTTAAGTTTGCAAACTACCCGTGAAATTGAAAATAAATTAATACCCGTTTTGAAATTGTCTGGCTGTTTAGTTGGTTTCCACAACTCTAGAAAAGTAATTTGATGATTAAAAATGTTGTCTTAACTTTGATTGAAAAATTGCCGTTCAAGTCGTGAAAAATAGCGACTAAAAACTAAAGTAAGCGAAGCGAAAAAAAATGATCGCTTTTCATGCCGAGCTATATAGTCGCAGGAAAAAGATTTCTTCTTTTTTAATGCAAAATTCGTCTATTAGCAAGTTAATCATTTGCCTCTATACTCTTTGAAGTTAAAATTACTTGCTTGGTTGATTTATCTTTTTCATGCACGGAAAATAATGAGAAAACCTACAGTTATCAAAAATTTATCGAGCGGGATCCCTATATATCGTGGTATTCAGCTTTCTGAGCGTTGAATATCACTCTGAATACCCTCTCATCCGGTTTGCGTTTCAGCCAATCAGCGCGCGAGTTTCTAATGTGATATGGGATTCTATAGGTAAATTCATTGGAGGACGAGGGAATTCCACGTTGAATTTCACGAGAGAAATCAATATCGCATGAATCGCGGAGTCCGCGGAGCGATGAGTGCGATATTGATTTTTCGAGTGAAATTCAAACGTGGAATTCCCGAGTCCAAAAATGAATTTTCCTTGAATCTTATACTTCAATTTAAGCTTCAAAAACCAGACGCGCGCTGCTCGCTGCTCGTTCCGATGAATTCAGAAACCGGATGAGAGGGTATTCCACGCTAAATACCCTCGCATCCGGTTTCGTTCTCAACCAATCAGCGCGCGAGTTTAAATTGAAGTATAAGATTCTAAATTAAAATCTTGTTATCAAACCACGACTGAAAAGGTTGAATGAAACTTGCAAAGAGGCCAGATCAGTCATGCGGTTTACAATTGGCACCGTAGGGGGTTATTAAGTATCCGACATTTAGGTATACATTGTAGGGTGGTTTGGAGTGGAATACTGTGGAATATCTCACGATTTGATTTCGATTTCTAGTATAGGCTCAAGCCTTTAGACTGTATGCCATGAATGGCCTCCTCCGCAGGCAGCTCATTTTCCTCCTTTGGGCTTCCTTTCCTTTCCACTTCTCATCTCCATTCTCCCTCTCTCCCGTCTGCCACTTTCCTAATATAAACAGGAAGCCAACAGATATGATGCATGCCAACGGAGGAGTCTATGCCACGATAAGTCATTGTGCAACTAACAGCAGATCAGGGAAGAATCGTTTTGGATAGCCAATGATAACTTGTAAATGTCTGTGTGGGTAAATCTGATGATGGATAGCGGAGGCTATCCGAAATATCAAACTAGTAACTTGATAGTTAAACTTCTTGTTATACACTTTATTATCAATGATAACTTACATTGTTTTGATCCGTCATACGTTGTACTATCTCTGAATGACTGTGGAAATAAAAATAAATGAGAAAGATTATTATTAATTATAATTCAACAACAAATTTTCATTCGCTCTCATTGGTCGAGGGGCGATCACGTGACGTGAAAGTGCCCGAAGCGGAGGGATACTATCAGCGCATAGTGCGTTCTCGGGCGGCTATTTGTTTTTCTGAACATCCAGTTTCCCCGGGCAACTATCACAGCATAATGCCCTCGATTCAACTACTCTATTTTTAAATAGTTTTTGTATTGCATATTCGAGCACATACAATAAACAAACGGGGGGGGGGGGGGATACCCGGAGGGACTTAAGGGTAAAAGTATTGGGTATGCTCGTCATGCATATAAAAAATATACTATAAGATACAATACAGTACCGGAACGAACGAATCGCTTTACTCTTTACTACTCGCGAGTATTTTTTTTGCAGATCAAGAAGCAAAATTTGTATTTGAAAGATTATGATTCACGGCACCCGGCTGGAGTTACAAAGTTACGGCAGTTGAAACTTTTCTGTAAAAAATCTGTGATCATAATTCTAGCTAAATGATAATAGTTTTTATCATGTGTCATAGCTAATCGCTTGGCGGTAATAAACTCGGCGAAAACTTACATTTGTCAAACTTATTATAACACAGTCCTTTAAAAAGGGCGTGATACGAACAATTTTTAGCACCTAAACAGAAAACGTAAAAAGCGCGAAGAGCGATGGCATTTTTATGAAAGATACCGAAAGGAAGGTCAAATAACCCCCGGGAGATAAGGGGGAAAAGTATCGGGTATGCTCACAGGGAATTTTAAAAAACACCCCTAAAAGGCCCATTTAGACGGTACAACTTTTCCTACAACTGTCGCATGCTACCTGCTTACAAATTGACTTGCCTCTGATTTACACATGCACAATTTGTCGTACAACACACGGAAAATTCGCGTAAAATTTCGAGTGTAACGAACCTTGTTTCTTTCTTAAAATAATTTTAATGTCAGCATTGGAAGAGCACTAGCTCCTTGTTCCACAACTTAATAAGTCTTTCTGTGTCTTTTCGGTTTTAAATAATATTGTTTGCTGCCTTTTTTCCCTTTCGTTTTCGCCGAAGTGTCAGCAGAGCCGGTAGCTTTGTTTTTAATCGCCATTTTATCCAAAAACACTCCACGGTACCCCGCCATATTTGGCTACGACGGCTACGACAGTCGTAGCTTTTTAAAACATGTTTCAAAATCCTACAACTTTTTCGTGTTGCATGCGTTTGTCGTAGACGAGTTGTAGAGTGGATTTACACGACACAACTCGTGTCGTGAGCATGACGCTAGCAGGTTGCATGCGATAGCTGTAGGCAAAAGTTGTACCGTCTAAATCGGCCCTAAAAGATACCGAAAATCCTGGGCGTGACAAGGACTACTTTTAGCCCTTAAGACATACCAAATCAAAACATAAATCGAGAAAATGGCGTAATGCTATCCTTGTTTGATACTCTAAAATATGCCAAGAAATTGTTTAATATTTCTAACTTTGAATTTTAATAACCTGAAAGATACCAAAAAGCTGATTTTACCCATAGAATACGACGGGAACACCCGATACTTTTACCCACCATCCCCCCTCCCCCAGGTAAATATTAAACTCAACAGAACACTCAACCAACATCTATTGGCCTTTTCCAAAACGAGCAAAGGACTTGGTACTAGTTTCCCTAATTAATGTAATTAAAAAACGAACCTTGTAATTAAATAGAGCACATCAAGATATGTAAGATTTCTGAGTTTGGTTGCATTTGGTTGTATTCTGACCAAGATATAAAAATGCCTAAAAATAGAAGGAAATATTATGGTTTGGAAGGACGCCTGTCCTTCCAATCCATACATTTTTTTGTAATTTTGGGCAGTTTTAAATGGCTGTAACTCACTCAATATCCAACCAAAGGCACCAAATCTCAGGAATCTTACATATCTTGATCTGCTCTTTCATATTACGAGGTTCATTTCTTAATTACATTAGTTAGGAAAACTTGTACCCAGTCCTTTACTCGTTTTGGAAAATGCCAATTTGCAGGCTATAACATACTTGCATGCTACAGCAATATGCCTATAGCTAAAAGCTACCCCTTGGGTAACAACACTATCAATGATAACTTCTTCTCCTAGATCAACAATAAGATGAGCTTCTTTATCGGTCTTGTTTGAACACCACCCGCCATTTGAATGAAGTCTAGCTTGATGAGGCTCAGCACCCGGCAACGACGGCTTCGTACTCCACATTGATGTATTTGGGATTCTTCCATCTTCAATCCCTAAAGGTGTTCCGACTTTAAAGAGAAAAACAATATAGATAGTTTAATGTTTGGAAAGATTTTGCGCCGTTTTTGACGATGTTGCACCGCAAAAAACGGCTAAGTAGATACAACTCAGTATATTGAGTTAATCATGCATTCAGGATGACACTTTATAGTGAGTAAACCCAACTCTATAGTGAGTAAAAGTGAGGTTCAACTCAACATATTGAGTACATTATACTCAATGGCACATCTATATTGATGTTTACTCTTAATAATGAGTTGGGCTTACTCACTATAAAGTGTCATCCTGAATGCATGATTAACTCAATATATTAACTCAGTGGTTTTTGCAGTGTGATGACAACAGAAAATAATTGTGATGGTGATTATAACCATTTTTAAAATTGGGTTGCTTGGATATCAGAATAATCAAGGTCTACGCAAGCGTAATTAGCCCACACAAGATTACACTTGACAAGACCCAATCTCGTCCCCATTCGCCGCTAGCTCTTACTGCGCATGTTCATGCTCAACGAGTTGATGCGCAGTCATGGGGAATGGGGACGAGATTGGACAAGACCTTGATCATTTGGATATCAAAACAATCAAATTCTAGAATTGTTTTATTATATATTATTTTTATGAAAATTAAGAAACAAATTTTATTTTTAATGCTAGATTTTTGAAGTGTAAGAAAACAACAAAAGTGGTCAATAAATTGATATTTCGGGGGAATAACGCATTGCGGGCGTAACATACAGATTAGCGAAAAAAATAAATATTGGCTAGCCAATCATTTTTTGCTTAACTGTAAGTTATGATACATACAATGCATAATAATGTCGATGATATGGTATTGGTAGTTATGAGTGATGGTGTACGTTGTTGATGATGATGATGAAGATAACTATTATTATGATAAAGATGATGCTGATATGTGATAGTATTGTTGCTGTTGTTATTGATGATTATAATGGTGTTGATGTTGGTAAGGATAACGTTGATGATATTATATGATGGTGCCGATGATGATTATTATTATTATCATGATAAAGATTGTGATATGTGGTGCTGTTGTTGCTGTTGTTGCTGTTGTTGCTGTTGATGATTATAATGGTGTTGATGTTGGTGAGGATAACGTTGATGATATTATATGATGGTGCCGATGATGATGATTATTATCATGATAAAGATTGTGATATGTGATAGTATTGTTGCTGTTGTTTTTGATGATTATAATGGTGTTGATGTTGGTGAGGATAACGTTGATGATATTATATGATGATGATTATTATTATTATTATTATCATGATAAAGATTGTGATATGTGATAGTATTGTTGCTGTTGTTTTTGATGCTTATAATGGTGTTGATGTTGGTGAGGATGACGATGATGACATTATATCATGGAGACGATGAGGATGATGATGATTGTTATCATGATAAAGATTATGATATGTGGCGGTATTGTTGCTGTTGTTATTGATGATTACAATGGTGTTTATGTTGGTGAGGACGACGATGATATTATAATGATGATATGTGATGCTATTGTTGTTGCTGATGATTTTGATAGTGATGGTGTTGTTTAGGATGATGACATCATATGATAGTGACGATGAGGATGATATTGATTATTATAACGATATTGATTTTGGTGAGATGCGATGCTATTGTTGTTGTCAATGATTTTGATGGCAATGGTGAGGATGATGACGATTATTATTATTATGATAATGATTTTGGTGATATGTGATATGTGATGGTGTTATTGTTGTCGTTTTTGATGGTGATGTGATGGTGATGTTGTTGATGACGATGATGAGTGATGATATTATGATGGCGACGATGAGGAGGATGAGGATTATTATCATGATTATGATTTTGGTGATATGTGATGCTATTGTTGTTGTTAATGATTTCGATGGTGGTGGTGGTGGCAGTGATATTGATGATATCGTTGATGAGTAATGACATTATATGGTTATCCTGTCAAAATATGTCATCATCATCACCATCATCATCATCATCATCATCATCATCATTATTATTATTATATGATGTTGACGATGAGGACTATAATGATTTTAATAGTGTTGATAATGATGATGTTGTTGGAGATGATCATGAGTGATGACGTTGATGATGATTGTAATGATGATGATGATGGTAATTTTCAACAATAATTAAAAACTTTATTCAAAATATATTTCAACTTTATTTCAAATAAATAAATAAATAAATAAATAAATAAACAAATAAATAAATAAATAAATAAATAAAAGAATAAGATGTTTGTTTTTAGTAGTTTTAAGTATAAAATTCAAAACGACTAGGTTTTTCTTTTTTCTCGACGTTTCGACGCCACCGGGGGTCATTTTCAAGAGAAAAATTTTTATTACAAATCAAAGCAAATAAGTACAATTTTGAATAAATTTGAATAATGTAAGTTGACCTCCTGGGATTGGTAGTCATTGTTTAGAATAGTTTTGATCGAATGGAGTCAGATTGAGTATTTATTGATGGTTTCAGGTCCTTGATAAACAGCATTTCATGCACCAGGCAGTCAAACTTGCTTTTGCAGCGTTTCAAGACAGGAGGTCAACTTACATTATTCAAATGTTTTTCAAAATTGTACATATTTGCTTTGATTGGTAATAAAATTTTCACTCTTGAAAATGAATGAATGAATAAATGAATGAATGAATAAATAAATATATGAATGAATAAGTGAATAAATCAATAAATCAATAAATAAATAAATTAATTAATTAATTAATTAATAAATGAATGAATAAATTAACTAATTAATTAATAAATGAATAAATAAATAAATAAATAAATAAATGAATAAATGAATGAATAAATAAATAAATATATGAATGAATGAATAAATGAATAAATAAATGAATAATGAATGAATGAATAAATAAATAAATGAATAAATAAATAACAATAAATAAAAAAAAGTGTGTATGTATAACTACAACATGTTGTACCTTTACAACCGTAGACACCAACTCGAAGACACGTCTTATCATCACGTGATTCAATCGGTTTAAATCGCATGAAAACAGCTCTCACTTTGACTGGCAATTCATGCTTTATCTCAACGCTATTCTCTTCACGACTGTCATTGAAAATCTACAAAATGAAAGTGGTATAATTACGAGCTAATTTTTTATCTCGTGTAATTATTGAAATATAAATGGTACTGTTTTTGATTCGATCGTCTATTTTTTTTTGTTTAACTACTTGTTCTTCTGCTTGTTTGTTTAATTAGTTATTTATGTGTTTGTTTAATTAATCATATGTTTGTTTAATTAATGGTTTATTTGTTTAAGTTGCTTCTTTAATTAATTGTTTGTTTGTTTAATTAATTATTTTCTTGTTTAATTAACTGACTGTTGATTTGTTTGTTAAATTGATTGTTTGTTTGTTAAATTGATTGTTTATTTGTTTGATTAGTTATGTATGTGTTTGTTTAATTAATCATGTTTGTTAAATTAATGGTTTATTTGTTTATTAAGTTGCTTGTTTGTTTATTTAATTAATTGTTTGTTTGTTTAATTAATTATTTTCTTGTTTAATTAACTAAATGTTAATTTGTTTGTTAAATTGATTGTTTGTTTGTTTAATTGATTGTTTGTTTAATTGATTGTTTGTTTGTTTGAATAATTGTTTCTTTGTTTGTTTGTTTGTTTAATTAATTATTTATTTGTTTAATTAATTAATTAATTGTCTATTTGTTTGATTCACTGATTGTTTGTTTGATTAATTGATTGTTTATTTGTTTAATTGATTGTTTATTTATTTGTTTGTTTAATTAATTATTTATTTGTTTGATTCATTGTTTATTTGTTTCTTTAATTGTATGTTTGTTTAGGTAGTTATTGTTTTGTTTGTTTGTTTAAGGTTACAGTAAACCTTCGCGGGGTCTCGCGGGGTGTCTCCGTAAAAAAATCATTTGAGCGCTGGATTAGAAATTATTTCAAAGAATTATATATCATTTATATATCATAGTTTTGATTTTTCAAACTCAAGATGACCGTATGTGTTTGAGCGAATTGATGTGTTTCTAAAACTGTGTCAGGAGTTGTTGAATAACAGCATAGTTTTTGATCTACAGCAAAAAGTTTCAAATTTCACAAAAATAATTGAATCATCATCTTCAACTCTAAATTATATCTAAACTAAGTAAAATATTGACAAAGCCTGACATGGTTTTAGAGACACATGTGTACTGATTGACATTAAGCAGAAAAGTTAACAAGACAATCAAACGTTATGCAGATCAATTCGCTCAAACATAGACGGTCGTTTTGAGTTTAAAAAATCAAAACATTTTATACATAAATATTTCTCAAAAACAAATTATACAGACACATTTTATAGTTATTGTTCTTTAAAATGATGTATAATACTTTGCAATAACATTTAATCCGGCGCTCTAATGATTTTTTTACGGAGACACCCCGCGAAGGTTTACTGTAACCTTAATTATTATCCAACTAGTCATAGACGAGTAAACATATCGCAGGAGTAAGACTGGATCGAGTAAAAATATCCAGCGATATTTTTACTCGACTATCTAGCCCTGAAGTAAAACAATATTTTCCATTATAAAATAACAAAATCCCTTTTATTGGATAATAAATAACTTATTAAACAGTTTGATGTGTAATATGGCTGGATATTTTACTCGTTAACTTGCATTTTGACTCGCCCGGAGGCTCGTCAAAATACAGCGTTCCACTCGTAAAATATCCAGCCATATTACACATCAAACTGTCTAATAAGATATATTTACTTGTTTATTTGTCTGTCTATTCGTTTCTTTTGTTTAGTTACTTGGTTATTTAAATAAGAATTTGTTTTTATTTATTGTTTATTTAAACTCTATTTATATTTTTTGTTGATATTTGCATTGCTTGCCTTACCACTGGCTGTACATACAGTCATTTGCACAAAAAAGACCAATCAAAATATCAGTTGGTACTTTTCATAATAATAATAATTTAATATTTATTTCGAGCAAATTAACATGTGCATTTGATCGAATATATTAATTGATGGAAGTTAAAAACTGCCTTTTATATGTTGTTGTCAAATCTTCGATGGTCGCGCAATCTCGAAAGGCGCTATAATCTTGTCCATCAAAAAAGACATTATCACTAAAAGACACGTGTCACCACATAAGTTCGCTAAAAATGCTCGACACAAGTATTAATTGTGGACATAGATGTCGTAATTCCGTGTTCACTGTTACTCATTATACAGTTAAAAATAGAAATGTCAACTTCTGAAAACAAATAAACAAAGGATCACGTGTCACAGGGTTCGTGCTGATGTCAGTAAACAAAATCTAAGGAGTTTTCAAGGAGTTTTCAAGGACCAAAAAGTAAATTTTAAGCACTTTTTGTGACAACTTTAAGATATAAATGATATTCCTGTCATTGTTAACGTCGTACAGAATAAACAAATTTTATCAAAATTTACCGTACTTTAGCTAGAATTAAGGAGTTTTTAAGGAGTTTTTGCTGATTTTCTAAAATTCAAAGGCTTTTCAAGTGCCCTTAAAAACGTAAATCAAATCTAAGGAGTTTTCAAGGAGTTTAAGAGTAGCACGAACCCTGGTGTCACTTGTTGTAGTGTTAATTTTTACTTTACGTGGACAACGTTTATGACATTGCATGGATGTACATGTATACACTGTATACTAAATACAAAAGGATACACCTATTTCAATAATCGTTGTTGCAACCGAAGGTACAGTCTACATTCTGAAGCCTACAAAGAATGTCGGTAACATGAACATAAATTGTTGGTTTATTACTCGTTTTTTCAATATATTTTTTCGTCATCTACTACTGCTGGTCAAATAACACAAATACGCACAAGCAAAAATATGCTATGAATAAATCGATCACAAGAGAAGAAAATACCTACATCCTTTGCAGACTTATAGAATGTGGACTGTAGCTTTGATTGCGTCAACCATTTTTTTCAACATCGTTCGATATCCCGTCTGCTCTCACTCTAATTCTACTGGACCTAAAAAAAATTATGTTGTGTTGTTCGCAAACAGTAGGGGATTCTCTCCCGGCACAACAGTCAGGTCTTGGATACTACAGGGCCCACTTTAATAGTCCTTTTCACAGTTCCGTTCAGTGACCACGAATAATAGTTCCAAGTCGAGGTTCGCGATGCTACGCATGATAAATTATAGTTTTGCTATGCTCAGCAGCGCGAACCTCGACTTGAAACTTTTATTCGTGATCACTGAAGGGAACTGTGTAAAGTACTTTTGGCGTTAAATACGCTGTTGAGATGTCCCTGCCTTCATATGAAGGAAAAACTGATAGTAAAACACATAGTAACGAGGCTACGACTGGACAATGAAGAGCTCTAAAAGGGAGTAAAAGTCACTAACCTTCAGTTCCCCATCGATCATATAATCCCACCAATCTGTATGATCAGTGCTAAACGCCAATACATATTTTTGCACTCTACCGTCCACTTTTACAGCTCCTTTTGTAGCTACTGCAGTAATAGACATCTCGGTGCCAAGATCGATTTCTAGCCAATCACGGTCACTCCTATCGGTACACCAACCCCCTGGAGTGCCAGATCTATGGAGATACCCTGTTTTGGCCAAGTTTAGTGAGCTCTGATGACTAGCTGTTAACTTGCCTTTAACATCAATATACTCGGAACACCCTAGGAGAAAAAGTCAATTATATTCTATCTTATAGCCTGAGAAAACAGACGTTGTTTCGCTCCTCGTCCCCCCGCGAAACTCTATCTTAGAACATAAAACATTTTCTAGCATAATTCCATTACACTAGAACATATATATATATAGGAATTGCCATCTCGTTTATTGACATTTATTGAATATAAAGTTAATGAAACAATTTTACAAGTTACACAACGTGCGTGTACAGAAAGATACCTTCGAGTATCTACTTTAACAAACTAACCTTATTTATACAAATTATTTATACAAATTACTTACCTAGAGTATAAATTACACAATAATGCCTTAGCATAACAAGACGCTAGTATTCATTCCATATCGTTAGAAAATACATTTACCATGATATGGAGTACTCTGTTTTCGAGTTATTATAATAATAATAATAATGTAATATTTTATATAGCGTCAATATCACTAGTTTCAACAACGCTTTACAATGTAAAAATTTTAAAATCTAAGAGAAATTTAATATTAACAAATATCATCAATTTGAAATAATATAACTTTTATAAATTTAAAACTAATATAAAACTGTTAGTTTAAGAAATAATTTATAGTTTACTAGTTATAAAGAAAAGGCAATTATTGCGAATGGTATGCGCTCTTAAAGAGCCACGTTTTAAGTTTAGATTTAAAATTTGAAATTGAAGAAGCAGATTTTATCAGTCACAGGGTAGATTATTCCATAGTTCAGGTGCCACAGTTGAAAAAGTTCGCTTTCCATAGTTTTTAAGCCGATAGGATCTCTTGGTCAGTAGATTTGAAGAAGCAGATCGCAAAGAACGGACTGGCTTGTATGGTTCAAGTAATTCAGAAATATAGGAGGGAGCAGCATTGTTCAAGGCCTTGAAAGTAAATAAAAGGATCTTAAACTCAATACGCTGTTCAATTGGTAACCAGTGCAAGCGATAGAGTATCGGGCTGATATGATCATACTTGTGACTTCCAGATAAAAGTCGAGCAGAAGCATTCTGAATATGCTGTAGTTTTTGCAGTAAACATTTGGAGAGACCAAACAACAAGGAATTACAAAAATCAAGTCTAGAAGTGATAAGAGCATGAACAAGAGTCTGACATGCTTCAACAGAAATGTATTTACGAATTTTCCATATGTTTCTAATGTGAAAAAAGCATGACTTACAGGTGGAGGTTATTAGTTGATCAGTCAAACGTTGCACTTCACATGTGTCGCATCTAAGGCCCGGTTTACAGGTCGTATTTAAAATGTGCCGCATCTACTTCAAAAATGAATAAAACCAATTGTTTATATAAAACTGGCCCTTTTGATCATAGATGCCCTCAAACTAAATAAATAAAATAATAGAAGAGAAGAGAAAAAAAAAAGGAATACCCTATATGTACTCTACGATTAAATCCGTTAGTTTCCTTTTGAATTCGGCCTGAGTTCGTTAGTTTAGTTAGTTCAGTTGGTAGTCTATTCCAGTGCTGAGTTCCTTTGAATAAAAGCGATTTCTGTCCTATTGCGAGGCGAAATTTGCAAGGTTGAGCTACAATCTTGGCAAAAACTAGTGAGCCACTTTTACGGTTTTCTCTATTTTCACCTTTAAGGTGACTGGCTACTTTTGAACGCTTTTGAACGTTCGATTCGAGCCCACGATGTGCGCGCGCACAAAAACCGCTGAATAAAATACACAATTTTATTTAGGAACCATACACATTTTGAGCTTCAACAGGGCAAAACCCTCGAATTTTGTACGGGACTCAAATATCAATTTTATCAAAGTTTAAATTTTTCTAACGTACAAAAAAATCGAATTTCATAGGATTTTTTGTCCGACTTCATGCGAGTTTTGAAAGCACTGAAGGGACAAAATATGACAGATCAAGGTATTTCTTTGTCATTTATTCAAAACCATCCATGTTGTATTTTAGAATGATTCATTACCCGGCATTTGTGCTTGACATAGTATGAGAAAAAAATATTTTCTTATGAGTTGTGATTTTTTTCATATCGCTTCCGTTTTCGCAAGTTTTTCTTCAGAATCTCGCGCGTAGGCATCCATTAAATGCTGATTATCTCGAAAAACAGCTCGGGACACCCCATTTTTCTTTTCATACTTGGAATCAGCATTAAATTTCACATTAAAAAATCGTAGTTTAAAGAAAAGTTTAACATTATTTCCAAAAGTAGCCAGTCACCTTAACAGCGCGTTTTCGCTTTAATCCTCCCCTCCCCCTCCATGCAATGTTGGTTTTCAGTTAACATGATTCCTTGATGACTGCCAGGACAACAATGTGTAGTGGGGGGAGGGGGAAGTGGCTTTAATAACAAATTGATGTCCAAAAAGCACGCACATTACGGTAAAGACTAGTGTCCCTTTTTGAAGCTACTGTCCTCCATATATGGAGGCGTAGCTTCTATGTCATCGTGTAGTGTCCGAAAAAAAAATTGAGTAACACTGACTACTACGCATGCGCGAAATTTGCCGCTTGTGTCGAAAACAAAATGGCGGACGTGAATGCAACTTGAATTGTATTGCCTCTAGCGCGGCCATATCGGTAACACAGCTATCACAAAACAACCAAAAAAAAACAACTTTCTCCCGTTCCCCCCAAAAGAAACGCTTGCTACGCAGGCTATTGCATTCCATACCATACCACGTGGTCATGAACAGCAAAGTTAGTATCTTCTGTTATTTTCACATATCATGTATACAAATAATAAATGGACACGAGAGATATATTTCATTTTGTATCAACCGGTTTTTCTTTAGTAGAAAAAGTGCGGGGGGGGTGGATGTGGTAGAATCGAGATATATTTTTACGGTTTGATAGCTTAGGCCCCGTACACATGTATATACGAATACAGTCATTTCAAAAAACGTTGTCGTCGACCGGCTTCGCGACTACGCGACTAGACCTAAAAGGAGTATGGGTAGAAATCGCTGAAGCAGTTAGCTGCATATATCATCAACATCTTGAGTTCTCAGTGCCTTGTTTCTATTAGATTTACGCTGGCGATTGATTTGGATGACACAAAAAAAACCTAAAGAATTAAATTAAACCTGAAGAAGTAGCTATTTACTTGTCGATATCTCCACGCTTTATACAACTGTTTATTTCTTTACACAGAACGCGAAGGCACATATTCATTCATGTAGTCGCCATATTTCAGCATATTCTATAGCACGTGCTAAAAATTTATTGCTTCAGTGATTTTTACCCATACCCGTAGTCGCGGAGCCGGTCAGCGACAATTTTTTTTTTTTTTTTCAGTTGACTGTATATTTGAATCCACATCTTTTTCGATGCGGATTGGCTTTCCGTCCACACGTATAAACATTATTATATTTTAATTGTCAGTGAAAAAACCTATATTTCTCTGCTTCAAAAATTTGATATTTTAACATGTGAAAATATCGTCACTATGGTAACACAGCTTTACTGAAAGTTCTTGTGAGAGATCATTTCAACACTCGAAGATAAAATTAGTATCTAGCTCCGCGCGCCCATGTTATATCCTCTATTCAAACTCGCAAACAGAAACACATGTTCGCGCATGCTCTATTGACGAGACATTGAGAGGAGGGCCTAGGTACAGGATGTAACAATAAAATGTATACGTACCGGTATTATTTAAAGCTTGACAATGCACACAATTAACCTGCAAAAAGACGAAATTTTCAAGTGTGAATTTGTGTTTACACGGTGTTATGGCCATAAGTATAAAGCCCTGTTTAAAACGGCCCCAACATGTTGGACCAACATTATTGGATGATGTTGCGATACAGTTTGTTGAACAAGAGATCAAAAGAAATGCTGGATGATGTTTCATCCAACAGGATGTTCAAACGGGCCCAACATGTTGGACCAGCATTGTTGGTTGATGTTGCGATACAGTTTGTTGAACACGAGAACAAAAGAAATGCTGGATGATGTTTCATCCAACAGGGTGTTCAAACGGGCCCAACATGTTGGACCAACATTAATGGATGATGTTGCAATACAGTTTGTTGAACACGAGAACAAAAGAAATGCTGGGTGATGTTTCATCCAACATCATCCAACAGGGTGTTCAAACGAGTCCAACACGTTGGACCAGTAATGTTCATTCACATTTAGCACACAACTCGGCTCACAAAGTTAAGTCAAGGTTAACGTTAACTTGGCATTAAAGGGGATCTCACTCAATTTCATGGCCTTTTTCTTTCAAATTTTAGGTTAAAAAATGTTCTTATACCAACGATTAAATACTTACCAAAACAACGGCTATGAACAGTGTATGATACACTAAGTCCATGTTGAGCGTGTACATCCGAACGCCAGAGTTCCAGCCTCAGAAATACCTAAAAGAGTCATAAGTTATTAGTGTGTACTGGAAAAACATTGAAGCAAACGATTCAAAAATAGCTGCAATAAGGTCTATCTTCCAAGAAGATTGTATGAAAAATACTAGGCAAGCGAATAAGGTCTATCTTCCAAGAAGATTGTATGAAAAATACTAGGCAAGTGAATAAGGTCTATCTTTCAAGAGGATTGCATGGAAAATACTAGGCAAGCGAATAAGGTCTATCTTTCAAGAGGATTGCATGGAAAAACACTAAGAAATTGAATAAGGTCTATCTTCCAAGAGGATTGCATGGAAAAACACTAAGAAATTGAATAAGGTATATCTTCCAAGAGGATTGTATGGAAAACACAAGGCAAGTGTATAAGGTCTATCTTCCAAAGATTGCATGGACAAACACAGGGCAAGTGAATAAGGTCTATCTTCCAAAAAGATTGCATGGACAAATACTAGGCAAGCGAATAAGGTCTCAAGAATTCCTCATAAGGATTGTATTTAGTGTTAATAAACATTAAGACAAATAAATAAGATATATCCCCAAGAGGATTGTATGCGAAACAATAAGCGAATCAGTAATTAGGTTTGTTCAGTAGTTTAAATCAAACCTCACTTCATTTTGGTTCATACAGCATAGAGGCTGCGATGGAGTATAACAGTTTTAAAGATATGTTAAAGATATGCAAAGAAGCGTGGGAGCGAAGAACATACAAGAAGAGTTACACAACTGTGCTTCCCTACCAGTATACATACGCCTACACTCAGCAACCACGTATTTAGGTTAAAGGTTGTCAGAGTGAATGGCGAAATGCATATCGCAATTGCTCGACAGAAAGAAATAGAACTTAACTTTACACGAATTCGCATGTACTGATTCCATTCGAGGCTGGATCTATTTTGATCACATTAACGTTTACTGAATTTTAATAAATTGCCAAAAGGTGTGTCTATTTTCATGTTTCGAAGATTTATTTTAAGAATTTAAACGTTCCCATTGATTGTGTTAACTTGTGTTGATAAGAGCAGATTGTGTATGACTATGAACAGCTCAAGGCACGAACGCGGTCAAGACATGGCAAATAATCAAACTGATTCTAAAAATATCACGGTCGCGGCAATGCAGTAGGATATTTCTCGGTAGAAATGTCCAGATGTGACACAGGCTACAATGCAGGCACACGGCACAGAACTTATTACTGAACTTTTCGCGAAAAATCTCTATCCCTTCTTCTTCTTCTTTTTTTTTTTTCCGTCGTCTGCATGTGGACATTTTAGAGCTGCTCTAGTTAACCAAAAAATATTTAGAGAAAAACCGTTCTTCACAAAATTCTATTTTATTTTTATTCCATGAAGGAGTTGTATTTCTTTTTTAGGAAAATGTCAAGAAGATGACAAAAAATAATATTTTGCAAGATTAGCAGAAAACTTTAAAAAGAAATCGTTGGAATTTTGTTAATTGATTTCGTTTCGTTAAATGTTGCAAACTTTGATTCATCAAAGATGGAAATGAGTTGTGTTACGATACAAACCGAGTTTCTATGCTCATAAATGTTTAACTAAATCCAAAATCATAAAAAATGAATAATGACAACTTCAATGATAATCAGACAAGGCAGTTAGTTAATTAAATAGGAAAAATAAGGCTTGCATAAGTTTGTAAATTATAAAAACCACAAAAACTCAAAAAGGTCACAAAAGAAAAAAATCATCAAAAGTTATAGTTATTTTGAAATATCTCTTTCCGGATTTCTTACACGCATCCCTTAAAGCTCAATAAAAAACAACCATTATAGTTTTAAAACTCTGAAAACTAACTATCTATTAAGACTTCTATTGAATAAAATATTTTACTCAAAACGCATTTTTGATATTTTAAGTTAACAAAGTAACTAGCCAAATATAATTAATAAAATATCTTTCTATAACTTTTCGAAACTTTTTAACTATTTCATTCAATATAGCAAACAGAATCGGATTTTTTTTTGCCATTAAAGTCACACACTAACAGGTTTTTTTCTAATAAATTCAAATTTAAAAATGAGAAACAAAACTTAAATGAAAGTTAAAATTGTATAAATAAAACATAATACTCTTTCTTGAATTTTTTATAAAACATATATATCGTTCACGAAAGTACCTAAAAAACCTCAGAATCATATCACAAGTTGTTGAAATACTTCTAATATTTCATGTTTAAATTGGACATAAAAATTTGAATAAAATAAGATCGGTTTATCCAAAAAAAAAAAAAAATAGTCGGCAAACTTCGCCGCTTCATTAAAAATCAAATGAGAGAAGTTATACACTCTAAATAATCCCCAATTTCTGACTTTTTTAAGTCTTAAATAAAAAGCTTTACGTATTTAGTTAATAACTTGAAGTATAAAAAGCCATAGAATGTTATGTTATAATTAAGTTAAGAACCGTTTTAACAAAACAATATTTCATTGAATTAAAGGTCTGAAAACAATTCCATACTCACATTTTAGGTTCCACTTTTCTTTTGTTAAAAACACACTATTATCGGTATCAAATTATCCGTTTAAATTCTCCAAATAGTTAGTTTTGTCCTCTTCGAAAGTGAGTTCAACTTTGTGATGTGAAGAAACAATGTGAAATGAACTGAGATGACGTCAAGGTTGCTTAGAGTCACCATGTATGTATACAATTGTTAGAAGAATAAAGGGGCCAACCATAATTATTAATTATTAATTATATTTAAAGATTTCACAAGTGTGGAGAATCTATGTAGATAGTTAGAAATGTGACAAAAATATGTGGGAAAAAAAATTCAAACCTCCTGAAAAACGTATTTATATCAACAGATCAATCTGATAAATTATCATTCATAATTATTGACTTACGAAAATCATACTAAAATGTGAAGTACAAATATACTATTTAAACTCACTTCTAAAATGCTAGACTGCATTGCATCCGGATTTTTACAAAGAAAATTCAGGATGTAACGCAGGCTTAAAAATACTCAATAAAAAAAATTAAATAATAAAAAATATAACTAGAAAATCACGACAAAGCTTTTTAAAATATAAAAACAATTAAAAAAAACATATTTTGCATTCAAATCATAACATTTAGATGTTTTATTGACTTTCAGTCATTCAGTATGTCAGGGGGCTTAGGTCAGTCTGACTGATTAACAAAACTGACTGACTGATCGACATAGTGACTGATACACTGAATGACAGACTAACTGACTGACACTAGCCTGCGTAGCAAGCGTTTCTTTTGGGGGGAACGGGAGAAAGTTGTTTTTTAGCCGTTTTGGGATAGCTGTGTTGCCGACATGGCTGCGTTAAACCTAGGACGAGTACAAAAAATCAGCTAGCACTCGTCTTTGGTTTCGCGCGGCCATATCGGCAACACAGCTATACCAAAACAGCCAAAAACCAACTTTCTCCCGTTCCCCCCAAAAGAAACGCTTGCTACGCAGGCTAGACTGACACTGACTGGCTGATTGACTGACTGACAACCAAAGGATGAAAGAGCTTGTAGTTCATTATTCCAGTCAAGAACTGGCAAGACAAGTAAATGCTTGTGATGTGCTAATGTGTGGTCTGTGTAAACTTTTATACTACATTATGGTCAAGAAACAGCCATCCTCATTATAATGTTATCCTTCAGGAGCCAGTTGTACGAAGCCTGGATAAAGTTATCTAGTGTATAGAATTTGTATAGGTTTTACCCATTGACTAGGGATTTTTTTTTTTTTTTTTAATCGTCTTTATTAGGGTAACATTATTACCGGTTACTCGGTAGTTTTCATAATGGCCCTCAGATAAGAATCCCAACTGGCAAGGAGGCAAACCAGTTGGCTATTTACAAGCATGGTCGAGTGGATAGCGCTATTTAGGCATTCGTACAACCAGCCCAAAAATATAGACATTTTGACAATTCCAAAAATTTTGTGTCTTATTAAATATTGTTGATTCCTTATACTTATAAATTGGCTCTAAAACTGTAAATTCGATGTGCAATAGTTTGGAATAATAAATCTCAAATAATCATTCAAAAGTCATGTGTCATGTTTGGTATTTATCTGTACAACATTGATGAGAATGCTTGTTTTTCCAATGGCTTTCCTCCCTCATCAGAAATCAATATATGGTTTGAGTTTAGGTGGACGTAGAAATCAAGAAATCAATATATGGTTTGAGTATAGGTGGGCATACAGTGACATAGTTTGTTATGGTTTTGCCAACCAACCATTATTTTTAGAACAAAGAAAATTAAAAAATCTATTATGAAATTGATTGGCAAATTAACTTTACAATGCCAACACTTGTAAACACAGGAAAGAACAGAGGGGAGGGGGGGGGTGAACTGGGTGACTTTTCACCCCCTTTTTGCAGTAAAGTCACATTTTAGCAAAGGACAGCGGGCACATTACGATATTTACGCTCTTGTGTCTGCCGTTATCAGCCAAAAGGATATCAAAGTTCACCCCCCTTTTCAAATTTCTGGATCTGCCCCTGAAATGACATGCTCACCTTAAGTGGACGTACAGTGACATAGTTTGTTATGGTTTTGCCAACCAACCATTATTATTAGGACAAAGAAAATGAAAAAATATATTATGAAAATGTTTGTCCAAATGGCTTTACTATGCCAACATTTGTGAACACTACGCTCACCACTAGTTGCTCAGTAGTGAGAAGTGCAAGGGGTATAATGTACAAGGGGAATAGCTAGTAAAGTATTGCTGCACAATCCTAACAGATAAGAACACGTGCAAACAATGTATCCATGAAATATAAACAAATTTCTACTGTGTACAGAGGCGGATCCAAAAAATTGTCAGGAGGTGTCCCAATTGCAAACGAAGGGCGGCTTAAGGTGTTTGGGGATGTCCGGTCCCTTAATGTCTTTAATAAAATAGGGGTAATTGCTGCACTAGGGGGGTATCTGGTGCCTGAAAGGACTCCCCCTAGGTCCACTTCTGATGTAATAGTTCTTTTTTACTGACTAAATAAAGTTATAACAGAGCATTGTTTCCTTTGTGTTTGATGTTTGTGTTTGATGGTTGAGTGTTAGACTTCAATAAGCCTACTTATACTGGTCAGTAAGACAAATGAATGAATAAATATATAAACAAACAAATGAAAAAATAAAAATAAATAAAAACACTAAAAAGAAAATTCAATAATTATATTGATTAAAACAATTATTAATTAATGAACTAATTATTTCATTTTAATGTATTAAAAATGCCTATTATTACCCACCTTTCTTGGCATGCTTCTAGCATTTTCAATATCTAGTGCTTGGTCTATCCTGAATAAAGTTTAAAATAATTGAATTTTAATTTATTTTGTAAACGAGTTCAATACTCCAGTTTCGAGATCTCTTTTACTCAGTGTTAGCCTCAAAACCATGTAATATATTCTTTTGTTCAGTAACAGTCCGTGCAAATGAAAGAGATTTGTGAGCATAGAAGACAATAAAAATATATCGAAATCTCACGAGTTTTATCTAAATTTCTGCATATTTTACACACAATTGAGGCTAACACTGAGTATAAAAAGAGATCTCGAAACTGGAGTATTCATTGAGGAATAATTACAAGAACTAAAGCTCCCACTAGGTGAAAGCCCAATAAACTAAAATGAAGAAATAATCATTACAACATAAACTGGCAAGGATGCAAACCAGTTGGCTGTTTACAAGCCAGTTCGAAAACTAAATTTGAGTGAATCCTACACAAAGATAATAAAGTTTTTTAAATACAAAGGGTTCTATTGAGCCGGGTATTGAGCGGTGTACGCTGCGTCCCGTTCCCTATTGTCTCCTTTACACAAAGAACAGAAAATACCCTTTCGAATTCTTAAGAATATTAAGAACTTTTGGGTTGAAAGCTACCAGAGATGGCTGCTATGTTGTATTTTTATAATGCATCTAAAATTTGCCCCGGCTTTCCATTGAGTTCGAGCGAAAAATATCGATATTTTTACAACATTAAGAGTAGAAATAAGCTTAGTACTTACCAATTAGTAAGATAAGGCATTTTTGACAGTAATAAAGTAGCCAAATTGTCCATTATAAAAAGGAATTCTATGATATGTTGCGATTTGTGATTGTAAATCATGAAATTTCAAAATTGGCGCGAAGAAAATATAATTTGGTGCGCGCGCGGGTTTCGTTACCAGTCTTTTTTCTACTTGAAACCAAAGGGAACCCAATAATAATTGAAAAAGGTTATATTCGGTTATATTCATATTTTATTCCAATAAATCATAAAGATAACATACAGGAATATAATGAATATGTTATTGACAACTTAATCAGCTATTATGAAATATTACAATAATATGTAGAGCAAGGTAACATTAATTACACAAACAAAACATACCCGTTTTATACCTTTTTTTTTCGAATATTCAGTGAGCGAAAAAAATGCAGACTACTCGGCTTATTGCTCAGTAATAAATGCTTTAGCGCGTTTCACATCGTTGCAAATTGCTTTACATAATTAATAGAAATGACTATTTTAGTCTATTGTATTTTTTTTGTTATAGCCTCGCGACAATTTAATATTTCCACAGCCTCATTAAACTGTTGGCAAGAATATGGTTACCATGGTACACACAGTAAACAAAACCGCGCTGACAATCGAGCCGCTTGCTGCAGCATTACACAAATCAGTATCACAACAATTTAGTTCACAGAAAAAGTTTTCCAAAACTTTGGTATTATTTTCCCCGACTTGCTTCGCGAAATCTTGTCTTTCTTCGTTACAAAAGACGTCATTTCTACATTGTGTGTCTCTGAAACATTCTCGCTTATACATCGTCTTTGTGGTATTACCATTCTGTAAGGTAAGTTTCAGTTTTCCACATTGCCAGTTATGACCGGGGATGTTGATTTCGCATTGTTTTTCAGTCTTAGTAACCAAACAGTCATCGAAGGACTTGGCCGAGACGTACTTGTAGCACTTTATTTGGGAAGTTACGCTGTGACCTGTTAGCAAAAACAGCAACGTGGTTTTCAGCTATAATTATATTCCCATATGTGATGAGTAATCAGTATGCGCAGACCGCTGGACGGAAGTATTGCTAAATTGTACACTAATTTCGTTCAGATAGCCCTAAAGACTTTCATTATCGGATGACTGTGTTATAACTGCATGTATATGTATCGAAGAGCGAAACGGCGAAATAATCCTCAATAGCTTCTTCCCGAGGTACTCTAGTTATAGGTTATCACAATTGGCGTCACCATTGGTGATACAAATTTCTAAACAAGTATTTTTAAACATATATAATTATTATTGCTCTGTTTAGAAATACTTTCTCACACTACCATGAAAAACACAAAGCCCTTTCTAGAGCTCCCGTGATCCCATGATCCCCAAAAACTATTGTTTTATCATATTTTGTTCCCTTGTTCCCTGAAAATAATTTGGCAGTATCCCTTGTTCCCTTAAAATAAATGTGCTTGTTCCCTTGCTCCCTAAAAGGGGTTCAAATGAGGTCTGTTTTTAACTGATCTTTAGCTTCTTTAATAGTTATTTGTTAGAGCCAGTACCTAGAATTCTTCTTGAAATTTATCAATTTTTGTATTTTGTATATTACGGTGAGGTACATGCAATAAAGTAAGATCGGGGGTTGAAGCGGAATTTCATATTTGTACAGTGAGTATTCCGTATTCCGGTGTTGTCAATCACAAAGCATTCCCATTCCCACTTATTTTTTTTTTACAGCTATTCTTTATTCTTCCTTAATTGAACCGAGTATTTCCAATTCCTTATTTTTTTTAAATATTCCGTATTCCATAACTTTTTTCCTCAAATATTCCGTATTCCACAATATTTTCCCCCGGTATTCCGGATTCCGCTTCAAACCCCGAAAAGTAACGATTTTGTTGTTGCTGTAGTTTAATTTTAAGAAAGCTATTAAGGTTCAGCATCGTCCATATACACTCGACTTCTAGGATATTCCCAGGCATCATTTTTAATCAAAACCGTCCAAGTTAACTAGTTGTACCTTCAGTTGGGTACCAGAGATCTATTTGCTTTGGCATTTATAAATAAGACTCTTATTTGTGAGCATCAACGGACAAAATTTACAAACGCTTAAAACCAACGCTAAATCAAAAAGAGCTCTGGTTTCCAGGGTATCTAAGTTGAGAGATAGTTCACTTACCTTTTTGGATGAAAAGCAAAATACTAACTAGTGCCCATTTGACAAAGATTGTCATAGCTTTCCTCTTGTCACTGGACCGGTTGTGGCAGTTGAATACTAAGTTAATCCGGTTTTAACCGCTTCTGTTTGTTTTCAAAAAACTTGATAAACCTTTCGATTTGACCGGCAGATGGTCTTATATATGCATAGAAGTTAATTAAACTGGGTTTTCTGGGTTGTACTCATAGCATGGAAACACATGGAGGGGGGAGATTTCGTATCAGTCGTCAGACAAATCCTTTTGTATTTTGCTGACCTGCCAGACGCTGGATCAGGCAAGTAGTGGAGTAATCTCTGGACGCAAAATGGGAATATGAATTGTAAGATTACCAAAAAAGAGAAAAACAAGCAAACAAAGAAAAATATACAGCAGACAAACAGATAAACAAAAGACAGATAAACAAACAAACAGATAAACAAACAAACAAATAAACGGACAAACAGATAAACAAACAAACAGATAAGCAAAAAAAAATCAATGAGACAGACAGACAAATAGATAAACAAACAAGGCACAAACAGAGAAACCAGACAAACAGATGCAGATAAACAAAATGGAAAACAAGTACACAAGCAAATTTAAAACAGACAAACAAAGATAGACAGTCAGCTAGAATGTGTATGTAAATTAGAGTAATTTTCATATGACCATGAAAGAATTGGCAAACTAATAGTTGTTACTACACTCTGAATCTATTGTTTTCTTTTGTTCTTTACCAACAAGTACGAACTAAATACTCGTTTAACTCGAACTGATACTCGAACTAAATACTCTTTCACGGTCAAATAAAAATCCCTCTAGCTAATATAAAAATACAAAAAGACACCAATTGAGACAAATCTTTATATATTGGAGGTAAGAACCGTGGATTCTTAAAATAATTTTTCAACTTATTTACAATATTTTCACGTGTTTCTTTTTCTCAAACATGCAAACACACTACATATTGATCACGGTAAATTATTGTTTACAACTTTGAGTACGATTTTTGTCATTACAACGTTACAACGTCGACTAATATAAAAGCTACAAGATTACACCCGTTTCAATACAGGCTGTCTAAGGAAATATGTCAGATAAACAAACAGACGGAAAAACAAACAAAAAGGCAATATTTTGATAAAATTTAAAGTTTCAAATCGTGCAATTGAGCACACGACATATATCATTGAAACAACACTAACAATGTATATAACTGCACTATTTTGTACAAACTGGTGGATACACCCTTTCCGAGAAACTTTGTCCCCCGTGAAGTGAAAAGCCTACAAGCTAGTAGCGCAGTGGACTATGGGTAACCTATGTAGATTTTATTAGGCCACAGGGATTTCATGGCCACATTGGTACACTTGTCAATGTGTTATTGAGAAATGACCATTTTGACTTATTAGACAACAAGAAATGCGTGCCAAATGCACATTTGGTTTTCTGAACTGATCCATGATCCTTTGCGCCACTAGCTTGTTTGCTTTTCGACGGGTGCCAAACATTCTTGGAAAAGGTGTATATATCACTGGAGAAGAACAGTGCAACTATCATATCCTTCATTGTAATGTGTATTGTGTGGAATCCTTAACTAGAGTTGTTCACATTAACCCGTGAAACAAAGTGTATTAGTTAAAGCGTGATAGACAAATAACAACAAAAGATGGTGCATTAAAGAGTATAGTAATACACTAAAGTGTGTTTCACGGGTTAATGACAACAACTCTATTACATCCTAAATAGTTAGCAGTTGTTTCACGGATTTACGGCGTGAACTCAATACAGGCTACAAGAGGTTAATATTTTCCATCGTCTTTTGGTGTTTGAAAATCTGACAGTCGGTATAAGAAAAGACATCACAAACGCTAAATACCAACACTAAATCAAGAGAGCAATCTGGTTTCCAGGGTAACCGTACACCATCAAAAAGGTGTCTAAAATAATTCTGGTAAAGAACGTGAATGTCATTGCTACTAATTCTTACCACGAAAACTCTGGTTTTCCCTAGTTTCTACTTGTTTATATATGTATGCACAATGAATATCTAGATATCATGACTCTCTCGCACATTCTGTCAGTTTCAAGCAACAAATACATCAAATGATACTTTGGATACCCGAGGTTATTGTTGACTTGGCATTTGTAAATGACGGTTTGTTAGCAACAAATCTGGCTGGTTTGGCCAGAGGGTTTCTCTTGATTTTTGACGGACAAACTCTAAATATAAACGCTAAATGCAAAAATAACATCAAGAAAACTGTCTGGTTTCCAAAGTAATCAAATGAAGGTTACTTTTGAGACATTTTAACAGTTCCTAAAAGTCACATATAGAATACCTTGGACAACCCTTTTGAAAGTAGTTGTTGACAACAAATTGAATTATGGCGACCAATATTAAAATCAAGCAACAGTCCTTTCACAGTTCTCGTCGATCACCTCAGCCTCGATAGCATGCGATATATTCTTTAGAATTTGACTACAGCCCGTTGAAGTCTACGGAATGCACATATTATCAAACGTGGCACTTACACGGGCTGTAGTAAAATTCTAAAGAACGAGAACTGTGAAATGGTCTATCGTTCTCGAATGAGTGGCCTTGTGTTTTTCCAATTTATAATTTTTCCTTTGGAACACAGACTAAGCCTATTTATTATCGAAACGTTAGTTGGGTACCATACTTCGATTTGTTTGGGCTTCCTGTGCAAGAACGATTAAAGGCATATACATGTATTTCTATTACTCTATCAACATGGCATTTCCCACAATGCAATGCAATCATTAAAGATGTGCGTCTACAGAAGACAGACAGATAGACATGAAATAATGGCAGCATGCATGAAGCGATTTTAGTATGACTGCCCGTGCCATCACATGCAGAGTGGACACCTTTATATCAGAGAGATCTCTGCGAACGAATGGGGTAATTCCGCTGACCTGCAGTTACGCTATAATTCTGCGTAGGAGATGAAACTTCTAGCAAATTCTAGCTGTTTTATAAAAGAAGCACAGTAAACTATTAACTGTGATAAAAGTGACGGCCATGAACAGTCGTACTAAAACCGTACTAAATAATAAGTGACAAACGACATTCTCATACAAAATATAACATATAGTAAAATGGTTCCTGTAAAATACTTAACTAACATAAAAAAAACATCCTATCTTTCATTTCTACAACAAGTTTTGTCATATATTAGACAATACTTTTTTTGTTTCCTCTGTTCACATTTTCACTTAAAGAATAAAAACCTCAGAGAGAAGAAAATTCTGAAATGTGCTATATGCAACTTTCACGTAATTTTTGAAAACCGTGATTGTTGAAGACCCGTAAAATAACATGAATCACCATGTGAAATAGTCCAGAAAAAATTGAAAATGCGGCCCACATGTTTTTCTAGATAAAAAAAACGTTTACATTTTGCAATCTAGCAGCGATTTTAAACCAGCTGATGCTCCATGAGTAAGGGCGAGTTTCGAAAACCCATGAAGCACACAAAGACGTATGTAATTGGCGCTTATATACCGCACATCGTCTCAATGACTTTTACAACAAATAATATGTACGGACAAATTCTCTTTTTTTATATTTTCTGTACTTTTAAATTGACTATATTTTTTTCTAACTATAAAAATAACACATTGTGCCACATCTTCGTGGAAACCTCTCTAAACCACTCTTAACGAAGTGCACTTAATTAACAGAGTTTCACAGTAAGCTATTTGCTTGAAAAACGAAGCGGCCATTTTGAAATGTAACCGCGCTTGCAAGTCACGTGATCACGTAGGTTTGCTAAAACAGTACCGAAACATTCACAAGAAATCCGCAATAAATTTAGAAATCGCTTAAACGTACAATATATAAGTAATCAGTTTCGTTAAAAAGTATTACGTATTGTATGGAGATAAAGCATACCTAAGTCAATTAGCGTTTTCGTGGATTAACAAAACTTTAAAGCCTAAAGCCTAATCGACCGTTTCACAGTTCCCGCCAATCAATTTATCCCACGATAGCGTTATATATTCTTCAGAATTCGACTACAGCCAGTCTACTTGTCAAGTGAATCAGTTGTTTGATAATGTATTCATCCTTAAATTACCACTGGCTGTAGTAAAATTCTAAATAATCTATTACACGTTATTGAGGCTGAGGTTGATAGAAGAGACATGTGAAAAAGAGTGTTGTTAGAACAAAAGTGACTTCTTCTAATTTGAAATCGAACAGAAATTATAATACCATCCAAACTACTTTCCGGAGAACGGCTTAGACACATAATAAAATGACGATATCTACACTGTGTAGGCGTTTCTAAGTAAACAATTATGTTGACAAAAGAAGCTTATTCGCCGTCTTAAGGGATTTTACACAGACGTTTCCTTCATCGGAGTAAAAGAGGAACTCCCGTCTGAAGCTTTATGCAAATTAGAACTCTTTTATACAATGCGTAACTTACTTTTGCAAATCTATCAAACGTACAGTTTAATTTGTATTCTATACTTTCACATAACCATAATGCCTTCTGTTTTTGGAGGGTAGATATTGTAGTTATATATTTGTTTGATTTGAATAACAATTTGTTTGATTTGAATAACAATTTGTTTAAATTGAATAACAATTTGCTTGATTTGAATAACCATTTGTTTGATTTGAATAACAATAGCTACCCCAAAAAACATAAGTCATTATGGTTATTGTGAAAGAAGAGAATAGCCAAAAAATTGAAATGTTGTCCGGCTAAGCTAGGCTTAGTTCAAACGTCGCACCTCACATGTGCAGAATCTGATACAAATGAGCAAAACCTATTGTTTGAATTCATTTGGATTAGATTGGGCACATGTGAGATGCGACGTTTGGGCTAGGCCTAAAATACAATCAACTATTTTAAATGTCACGTGTCTTAATAAGTATTTGACTAATTTAGCTCAGAATACAACGCGAAAACGTTATATTCAAAAAGAAACTTTACATTGTGATTATCGGGATTGCGTTTTAGCAGGACAACTTTAAAATTGACTGCACTTTTTACTCCGACGAAGGGCTAAAGCTCGAAACGTCAGTAAAGTTAAGTCAACATTTTTTACGATGTTACAAATTTCATTATATTACCTATATCGTTTATATCAAACACCGACGCAGCCTATATTAGTTTACTCGCAATTTTCTATTTGACTGTACTAAGCACGATGACAGTACAAATGTTTAACATGAAGAAGTCCTTTGTGGTCGAAAGGAATAGGCTTTAGATTTTTCAACGAGAACGTTAAATGAATTAGATATATAACTAACCAAGAACTGAGGATTCTTTAGACTACATAATACCATTCACCCTCAAAACAGTCAAACCTTCATAACCCGGTCACTTCTCTATTCACCCTCAATACAGTCAAACCTCCATAACCCGGTCACTTCTCTATTCACCCTCAATACAGTCAAACCTTCATAACCCGGTCACTTCTCTATTCACCCTCAACACAGTCAAACCTTCATAACCCGGTCACTTCTCTATTCACCCTCAATCAATCAAACCTCCATAACCCGGTCACTTCTCTATTCACCCTCAATACAGTCAAACCTTCATAACCCGGTCACTTCTCTATTCACCCTCAATACAGTCAAACCTTCATAACCCGGTCACTTCTCTATTCACCCTCAATCAATCAAACCTTCATAACCCGGTCACTTCTCTATTCCCCCTCAATACAGTCAAACCTCCATAACCCGGTCACTTCTCTATTCACCCTCAATACAGTCAAACCTTCATAACCCGGTCACTTCTCTATTCACCCTCAATACAGTCAAACCTCCATAACCCGGTCACTTCTCTATTCACCCCCAATACAGTCAAACCTTCATAACCCGGTCACTTCTCTATTCACCCTCAATACAGTCAAACCTTCATAACCCGGTCACTTCTATGATACATACACCTATTTCAAAAAGTTGACGGAAAAACAACCGGCAACGATAAATGTAACTGCACGACCGAAAGGAACTATGGTTAAGCATACAATGTACGCGAGTGTTTTTGGATTGCTAAGCACAATTTCATAAATTCATAGCTCTTCTTCACTAAATGAGACTTGAAATGTGTAGTAAATTTGTTTTCTGTTACAAAAGAAGCATAAATAATCACTATCAAAAACCCAGTTCCTTTTGGCCGTGCCATCGCCATTTACTCCTTCAACCGTTTTAAAATGGGTGTAATGCAGTTATTTTGGATATGAAACCTCATTAATACAGATGTATGCAACAACACTCTGTTATCCGGCTCTGTTCGTATTAGCGAGGTTGATAGAGCGTTAGTCATAGACTTAATCGGCTAACGCGTTGCTATGTACGTTTCCACCCAATTCAAAACCACTGGGAATAAAAACTTTTCTTTCACAAATGATATTGAAATATATAAGACAGAGAATCTTATTCCCAAAAGATTTGAATTGGGTGGAAACATACATAGCAACGTGTTAGTTAATTTGATCTATTTGAAGGTAAAACTGTCTAAATTTTAAAACTTTTCGCTATGTCAGCCAGAAAGAACCCTAGGTATGTAGATTCAGCATATTTTTATGTACAAACCCCTGAAAGACTAAATCGTTAGGTGAGCTCTCTTAAAAAAGACACCTCTATACATGTATATCGTGTTCCAAAATTACTAGTCTAGAATAAAAGTAAAAAGGTTTCTTAAAAATTCATTTAAAAAAAAGTGCCACAATGAGAACAAGGCTCTAGGTTTTTTTATATATATATATATATTGAAACGCTATCTTTTAAGAGAGAAAAAATCACATTTTTTGACAGCTTTGAATTTCATGGTTTGTCAAGGCCAATAGGTCATTCCAAAAAGCAAGAACTCATGGGCACACATTGCAACGCGACGCGCAAAAGTATGACCACATTTAATATATTCGCATACTTCTAAGCACGGACTTCATGCTGCGAAACGAGTTTTTACACACCTTATTCGGTAAAATCAGACAACTTCACATCAAATGTGTCTGTTTAAAGTACAAACTCCCGTGCATAGAAGTATGCAAATACATTATGTGGTCATACTTTTGCGCGTCGCGCTGTAAAACACGCTGTTGTTTAGTAATAATTTCACTGTACTTATTTCAACTACTATGTGCTAATTGTGGTACGCAAATCAAGTTTGATGTCATTCAAAATTTCAAAATCCGAAAGGAAATAGGTTTGTTTTCATTAACCCGTGAATCAAGTGTACTAGTTGAAGCGTGATATTCAGAACACAATGGAATTAAGGTGCATTAAATAGTAATACACAAAAGTATGTTTCACGGGTTAATGATAACGACTTTATGTTTTCGATACAAGTGATCACTGCACAGTAATAGACATCAAAACATGCAGTCTGGTTAGTACTAAACAGTGTTATCCCTATTGGTTTCTATTGGTGACCAATCTCGTACCAAAAGCCTGGGTTACAATTGGTCAGCGCCGCCGAGTTGGTCAGCGCTGGCCAAGAGTAACGCAGGCCCTGGGTACTAGATTGCTTAGTGGCATTTAATACTAATTAGTGAAAAAAATTGCGAAAAAAAAACAGCTCCTCATAAAAAGGTGCCCATGTTAAGAAAGCTCACCCTAAGCGGAACTCATTGTACCCTGGGTAGCCAAAAGTTCACACTTTTAGCGTTAGGCTGAGCTCGATACGACACACGTGGTGGAAGGGAAAGCCCGCGAACACACAGTGCACGCTGACCACACCCATAATGACATAGATGCTCTAAACTAGCACACCTTGATATTTGTGCCTGTGGTGTTATAGATCATCCTGAAATAGAGAGAGAAATGAACGTTTACTTTGGGCTATAGGCAACAAAACAGACAGACAGACAGACAGACAGACAGACAGACAGACAGACAGACAGACAGACAGACAGACAGACAGACAGACAGACAGACAGACAGACAGACAGACAGACAGACAGACAGACAGACAGACAGACAGACAGACAGACAGACAGACAGACAGACAGACAGACAGACAGACAGACAGACAGACAGACAGACAGACAGACAGACAGACAGACAGACAGACAGACAGACAGACAGACAGACAGACAGACAGACAGACAGACAGACAGACAGACAGACAGACAGACAGACAGACAGACAGACAGACAGACAGACAGACAGACAGACAGACAGACAGACAGACAGACAGACAGACAGACAGACAGACAGACAGACAGACAGACAGACAGACAGACAGACAGACAGACAGACAGACAGACAGAAATAGAGAGAGAAATGAACGTTTTTTGGATAACTTTTATCCAGTGGATAACTTTATCCAGGCTTCTTACAACAAGCCCCAGGAGGACAGGCAGACAGACAGAAGATAGACGGACCAGACAGTCATATTTGTAGACAGGCAGACAGACATGGCAGACAGACACACACGGATAAGAATGAATAAAGTAAAAAACACGCACTTATACGAATGATTTTCAGAAGTGGCTACTTACATCATCTCCAAAACACGAACAAGTACACGAAGATTTCTCTGGGGGTGGGGGTGGGGCTGTTCCAGTCAAATCTGGTGTAGGTGTACCATCAGGTCCAAATAGATTTAGTTCACTAAAACAACCCGTATCAATCATCTGTACAAGGTTAATGAGAAAGATGCATTAAATTACAGTTTGGATTATCATACAATAGCAGTGATGATAGTGATAAGGATGATGATGACGGTGATGATAATGAAAATGATGATGACAATGATAATGATGATGATGGCGACGGTGATAATTAAAATGATGACAATAATGATGATGATGATGATAATGATAATTCTGATGGCGATGACAAAAATAATGATTATAAAAATAATGCTAATGATGTTAATGATGATTAAATGATGACAAAAATAATGATTATAAAAATAATGCTTATGATGTTAACCCTTTGACTACTGGGCTTTTTTGACATTTTTGAGCGATTTTCTGGATATAAACGATCCGTATGATTTCTTGACTCCGTATTTGGCGTTACCATGGAAAGTGCTGCTGTTTTGTAATCTCAGGGGCTCAAGTTCTCAGGCCACATGACTTTTAGATCGTTTGAAAGCATCGTTGGATATTTACACTGGCTCAAAGTTGGCTTAAATGGGAATTTCGTTAATTTTAGGGTCATATTTTGCCTTTAGTCACTACTGGAAGAGCATCATTAAGCTTCAAGGTAGCAAATAGCTCACTTTCTGGAAGAAATCAGCGAGGAATCTCACTTTGTCAGCAAAAAATGATCGATGTTTGGTTCATTCGGTTTTGGCGGGCTTAGAACAAAGTCAGGTTTGGAGTTGGACTAAAGGCAAATTCTCGGACCTGCCGCGGCTATTTATCGAAGTTGTGATGATAGAGGAACACAACAAGCGCGAAATTTTGGCAGAAAACCGAGGTGACCCTAGACTTATAAAAAATGTATAAAAGGACGGCGGGGGGTACTCCATGTGCCAAATTGTCATGGTTACCCACAATGCTTTGCAGTCGTAAATACTTGAAAACACGTGCGTATCAAAATGGCCGTAATCAAACGACCGCAGCTCAGTTCGTGAAGTGAAAAAAAGTGAAAAAACTTGCCAAAGCTATAGCACAAGGACTGAATTTTGTTGTGAAAACGGTCTTTTCGTCTAAAAACGATTTTTTTTCGATAAAAAATCCAAGGTCAAAAAAGTGTGATTTTCACTATTGAAAAATAAGGCAAAAACGATCATTTTTGACTTTCCTAAAGTTCATATGGAATTTTTGTGCTAAAATTGCTTGTTTCTTTTGACTGACATGCTATGAAAATTTGAAAAACTTCCTAGTGCTTACTAACATTCAAACGGCTGGGAAAATTTGGCTTGTTTAAAAAAGTTATAATTTTTCAAAGCAAGGTCGTTTTTTACGGGCGGTTTCGGGCGCCGTAGGAGTCAAAGGGTTAATGATGATTATAATGACGACGACGATAATGGTGCTGGTAGCAAAGAAGATGATGCTGTTGGAAAATCAAGATGCTGCTGCTAATGATAATAAAGAGGAGGGGAGGAAGAGAAGGAGGTGGGTAGGAGGAAGCTAGTGATGCTAGTGATGCTGGTGATGCTAGTGATGCTAGTGAATAATAATAATAAAACATTCTACCAATATGATACATAACATCACAAGAAAAATGACAAAGGAATGATTGAGGACGAAAGATAAAGACTGCCTCCCCCTTAAAAAAAAAAAAATACAGCTTAGCCCAGGAATAATTTATTCAGGCAAAGTTGTAAATAGAAAAACAAGTAGCTTCAATAAAGAGTCAATAATAATAATAATAATAATAATAATAATAATAATAATAATAATAATAATAATAATAATAATAATAATAATAATAATAATAATAATAATAATAATAATAATAATAATAATAATAATAATAATAATAATAATAATAATAAACTTTATTTAAAGAAGGTTAACAAGACACTTACAAAGTGCAACAGTTTAGCAAAGCTAATCTTCCACTGGGCTTGCCTTCTGGTACATTAAGACAGTGCTTGTGATGATGATAAAGTTGACAAAGACTATGTTTACACGTTATTTCACACTAAAATCTCACTGTATACTTAATGACACATACCTCGGTTTGCCAAGGAATTGACACACTTCCAGAGGAGAACTTCCTATAGAACTCATCATCACTTTCATCTAGCCTGACGCCTTTGACAGACGAGAACTGTTCAATATCTAAAACATCTCTGCAATACACTGCTCTTGGCTAGACAGATGGTAAAATACAAGGAGGTTCAAAAAGTTAATTAAATAGATAACAATATTAAACGTGGTAGTCTTTGGCATGTTTATCAAAGCCAGCAGGCTTATGTAAATATAATTATTCATTCATGCCTGTATAGGTTAATCTTTATATTTTTTATTAAATGCATACAACCAGTTTTTTGGTTATCTATTTCAAATGTAAATGGAAACTAGCAAGTAAACTAGTATAGGCTATGTTTTTTTCATTTATTCTGGCATATTTTCATTCTATTTTTCGAAAAGGAGAAACCAGCACATCTCCTTTTTTGCATATTTTATTGTTAATGGATTTTTTATTGTCAATTCATTTATCCATTCTTTCTCCCTTTCATTCAATAATTTGTTTACTCCATTCATCAATAATTCAGTTTTTGTTATTCAATTCATTCATTCATTCAATCATTCATTCATCTGTCCATTCATCAAACTAGTACATACATATATTAATGAATTTACTTATGCATGTATCAATCATTGTTCATTCAGTAATCCATCCATCCATTCATTTATTAATCCATCCATCCATTCATTTATTAATCCATCCATCCATTTAATCTTTTAACCACCCAACCATTCATTTATCCATTCACTCATTCATTCATCAATTCATTCGTTCGTTCATTCATTCATCCCTTCATTCGTCCGTCGGCCAATCCATCCATCCACCCATTCATCCACCCATTCATTTATTCATTCCAACCCTTTCATTCATTCATTCATTGACATGCATTCATTCGTTTAACTAGTTATTATATCTCCTCCAATACTTACATCAGGGTTGAATGGTGGAGGCGTACATCCAGCTTCAAGCTGTGGCCAGTTAATCCTTTGAAAGAACGGGTGCTTCTTGATATCATCTCCTTTACATCCTAATCTATTGGACGGGTCTTTCTGTAATGTCTGCGAAAAATAAGACATTGTAGAGATATACTCACGGTTATTTGGGAAACTACTTGTCAGTCGTTTTAGCAGTGAGTAACTGTGGATGCATCGATTAACTCAGTTGTTTGAACAACCACTGCTCAGTCATTTTTGCAGTGAATAACTGTGGATGCATCGATTAACTCAGTTGTTTGAGTAGCCATTGCTCAGTCATTTTTGCAGTGAGTAACTGTGGATGCATCGATTAACTCAGTTGTTTGAGTAACCACTGCTCAGTCATTTTTGCAGTGAGTAACTGTGGATGCATCGATTAACTCAGTTGTTTGAACAACCACTGCTCAGTCGTTTTAGCAGTGAGAAACTGTGCATGCATCAAATTACTCAGTTACTTGAGTAACCACTGCTTTTTTATAGTTTTTACTCAAATTACACTGTGCCTACTTTTTCGTCTAGATTCCCTTCTTGCCCCCAATCCCTGCATTCTATAAAAAGCTAATTTTCGAAATTCAGAGGGAAAAATAGGGACTTCTTGTAGTTTATTGCTGAGTAAAAATATGTTTTTACCTGTGAACATATAAGTCTTGAAGGCGCACTGAACTTGTCGGTGTATGCTTCATTGTCTTCCTTTACTCTCCTTTCCACTTCTTCGCGTTTTACTTTTTCCTTTCTCGCTCTGAACGGTGACTGAGAAACAATAAAGACAATTGAATAAATTCTAAATAAAATAAAATAAATAAATAACTTTTTTAACGTCTAAATTCTTCTAGACTGGACATGTGTGCCCTACTATTGGGGGAAACTCAGAAACACACTCACTACCTCTACGTTTAATTATTTTGCACACAATTCAGCTATCACCGCTAGGCCACGCACTAGTCGTACAATGGTTTTGAATGGCATACCGTGGAATATCCCACGAGTCACTTGTATTAATTTTTCTAGTATACACATGAGCCTTTAGGCGAGTGTGTATGCAAATAAAATACAAATGAAGAGTGGGATGTCCACGGTATGTCACGAGAAAACATGCATTACATAACTATTTTATCCCACATCAAATAAAATATAGAGAGCCTGCAATGTCTCATGGGAAGAGGCAGTTGAATACCAACAAACTACGGCCAAAACAAGCATTCTAATTGGCTGTATTAATTTTATATGATGTGGGATAAATGATGATAACTAGAGGTTGAAGTGTGGGATGCCTTGTTGTTTGTAAGGGTACAATTACCCGGGTAACAGAGGTTATAACTAGTGGTAAAACTAGACGTGTGGACTAGTGGGTTGTCTCGATGTTTTTTAGGAAACAGCTAGAACAAAATTGTATGATAACCAATGGTAAAACTAATGTGGATTTGGCCTATGTTTCTATGGTATCAGCTGGAGCAAAAGTGTATGATAACTAGTCACTGGTAGAACTAGTGTGGATTTGGCAGGTGTTTCTATGGTATCAGCTAATGCAAAAGTGTCCTGAAACAATAGGAGTACAATCCTCTACACTGAGGTGTTACTTACCTTTCCTTGAATCATTTCATAAATAAGACACCCTAGTCCCCACCAGTCAGGGGAGAATGTATATCGTTCATTTTTAACAACTTCTGGAGCTATATTAAAATAAATAGAGATACCAGCGGTATTTAACAAAGCATTATGGTATAATATATACAGGAAATTAGACAAATGCTGATAATTATGATCAACATCATTTCAAACATTATTAAAATCATCATCATCACTAATATAATCATCATTACATTATTTGTCATCACATCATTCTTGTTATCATGATCATGATCATCTTCATTCTATTCATGCACATTAACAATCATCATTATCAACGTCATCACAACCAATTCAATCATATACTTGTTAAATATTCATTAGGTAATCTTTTTTACTGATAGGTACTAAATATATAGAAAGAAATAAAAATTGTTGTATATCTTACCCATATATCCTATAGTGCCAACCCTGCCTCTAATGGTTTCTCCGTTGCGTATTTGAACAGCTAGTCCTAAGTCAGATATCCTAACATGACCATCATCATCAAGGAGTAGATTCTCAGGCTTCATGTCTCTGTTAACGACAATACAATGAAAATCATTAGTCTCTTCTAAGTCAACTCTTTTTTCTCCTTGTGGGATCCCTTTGTTGCAACAATGGCAAGGCTCATGGAGGCTTGTTTCAATAGGCTAAAGGCCTGTTAACAATACCCATTTTGTCACTCAATACTCCAGTTTCAGGTTGGATAGTACTGTTGTACTCTCTCGTCAAATTGTACAGCGGTGCTAGATTACATGCTTCCCACTAAACAATAGAAAACACTGCCACATTTGAAATATTTACTCCAACTCGAGATTATCCCTATGCAAATGCTCCTTTTGTCAAATTGTACAGCAGTGCTAGATCACATGAAATTGGAGTATTGTGCCTGTAGACTTTTTTATTTTTGTTTTATTATTTATTTCTAACACATACACACACACAATTTACAATTAAAGAGTGTCACAATACCTGTAGACTATTCGTTGTGAGTGAAGATGAAGAAGACCTAGAGTAACTTCAGCGGCATAAAACGCAGCTCTCTCCTCCTCAAAGCCAGGGTTACCCATGTTATGAATATGAAACTTTAAATCACCACCATTCATCAATGTTAACACCATACATAATGCGTCTTTTGTCTCATATGCATATGCAAGACTGACCTGAGGATAATAAGAAAACAATCTTAATACTAAATAAATAATGACATGATCAATGTACAACACTTCTCTCATCATTCACTATCTCATCTGCTGTCAGTGATGACTTTATCACTGTCATGATCATAAGTCCTGTTAACATTAGCATAGCAATTATTCTGTGTGACAAGAGCAAAGATTTACAGTGCGGACACTCCAACCTGGACCACTTAGACAAAACCGTCCAATCAAAAAACATTTAAACCAGACAGAGATTGAACTGATAACAGCATAAGCCAATCAAACTATAGTGTTCTCACGCTCATAAAATTCTTGAATATGATTGGTTGATTATCAATTCATCTAAAGTGGTCCCGGTTGGAGTGTCCGCACTGTAATTGCAGCTTTGTCATCACGGCTTTGAACATGCTCGAAATTAAGTGCATCTTGCTGCAATTTTCTGTCTTCTAAATTTTGAGTGTGCATGTATGTGAAGTTGCAGCAACAAAGCTGGCTTAAAATTGCCAGTGCAATCGCAGCTCTTGTTGTGCGACAAAATTGCTAGTGTAAACGGGCCTACAGCAATCATTACCTTTATCATTGTCAAGCTGGTACTATCATCATCAGCAGCAGCAGCAGCATCATCATGTCATCACCATCATGATTCATCGTTATCATCATCATTAACTTGATCATAGTCATCATTAGCATTTACTTTATTATCATCATCATGTTAATAACCATCAGCAACAGCAGCATCACATCACATCAGTGTTTTGTCCAACAAATGTAGTGTACTTACCACAAATCTACTATCGATTTTCTCTAATAATGTTTTCTCATTAAGTGCCATAGCTTCTCCCTTCCGTCTTTTTATTCTCTTTTTCTCCAGTTTCTTCATGGCATACATTTTACCACTAATTTTACTTTGACAAGCACAGACCTAGAATAACAAAATAAACTCTATTTAATTAAATGATTTTAACTTTTGGCTCGTTTCAAAATGAGACATTTTTGAACTTTATCTTAATTTAAGTCATTACATGGATCATTAATGAAACAGTAAGCTATTTATATTGCTTTGTTAATTTTTCTTTTTACAATTATAGTCATACTTTGGTTATATCAATGAAATGATCATATATGTACATGTATGTAATAGGTACGATATGAGCAGCAATTCTGTATAGAATTTACAATGCTGATTTCTTGATGTGAATATTGTATATTACTTATGCAAATAACGCCAAAGATTGCTCTTTCCTATTGTAATAAAGTTTTCAAGATAATTTACAGCGCAACGCGTAAAAGTATGGTCACTGATAATGTATTCGCATACTTCTGTCTCGCCATCGATCCAATCAGCGTTGTAGGATTGTGTTATCTTGTCGCTGATTGGATCGATTGCGAGACAGAAGTATGCGAATACATTATCAGTGGCCATACTTTTACGCGTTGCGCTGTAAAGTAAAGCCCTGCCAAAAAAATTCAAAACTTATGGCAATTTTGTATAAAATATACAATTTCATAAGCCTAGTTCACACTAGCGACATAAGCATAAGCAACATACGCTGACTCAGTGAAGCATTTCTCAAATAAGTGTGAGAAAAGACAAGTGCAGCTAATTAGCAAAGCCCAACTGAATCTATGAATGCTGCTTATGTTTATGTCGCTAGTGTGAACCAGGCTATGTTATGTTATTGTTATAATCTATGAGTTTTATAAAATGTTTTACACGTACCTCTCCAAACCCACCCTTCCCAAGTACTCGGTAATGTCGGAATGTCTTCTTTGTAACTTTTGTTCTGAAAGGAAAAAAAATAATATTTCATTATAATTGATCTTCTCACTTCATTTCAATAAAAGATTTGGTAAAACCTTCCATTCATTACAGTAAGGACACTTGAACAGTGAACGCTGAGGGTTTTTTTTTTTGTTACTTTTTTAACCCACATCCCTTGAGCAAATAGATTAAAAATAAGATTTTTTTTATGAACACTTAGTGTATTTAAACTCACTGCTTCATTTTTAGAGGTTTTGAAGCAGTAGAAGGTTCAGAAAATAATAACAGGAAAAAAGTCAAGTGTTCAATTATCCTCACTGTGAATGAGTGCCACACATACGCCTAATTGCAGGAATGGTGTCACATGTAAAAAAGAAAATTAACTAATTTATAATTAAAAAGAAATATTTGGGCATGAGTGATCTTCTTTTAATTACAAAAGTCAGTACACCACTCTTGCAAAAGACCTCTTTACCTCTGTATGCAGACCATGTGTCATTCCCTTGAGAATTGTTCTTTTATGGTGAACGTGTTATATCATTTACATGTGAAAGAAACAATTCCCAAGGGTAGTATCATGTGATCTGAAATGGGACAATATGTCAAGTGGTCTGAAATAAGCAATTTGCATTCGGAGGTAAAGAGGTCTATTTCAAGAGCGTTGTACTGACTGTTGTAATTAAAAGAAGATCACTCATGCCCAACTATTTCTTTTTTATAAATTACTTAATTTTCTTTTTTACACATGACACCATTCCTGCAATTAGGTGTATGTGTGGCACTCATTCACAGTGAGGATAATTGAACCGTGAACACTTGACTTTTTTCATGTTAGGTAAATAGGTCTATTATGTGAATATTATGGTAAAATAAACTAACCTTTCCAGAAATTTCCATTGAAGGTACCGTGAATAATACATAGAAGCTAAGTATTGATTGAATGGTTCATCGCTTAGATAGTCCTTGACTTCCCTGTAAGACATATTGAAACATGTTATAAGATAACTATTTGAAATCACGTATTTTGATTGGTTGAGGAGTGTGCTTTATGAGAGCACACATCATGCGCATTTGCATGTTGATCAATTTGTATTTTTATTTATAAAAGAAATAGAAAACTTGTGTTGAGAAGCACTCTGCTTCGTGTTGTGCCTATCACTTCTCTTGTGTTCCAACAACTCCACATGCTTTATAACTGCACACAGCATGCACACGTTTTCTATTTCTTCATTAGTTTTTTTTTTTGTAAAAAATAATTCAATGAAGAGATTGTCCATTAGTGGGCTTCAAAACAGCATGCCAAACGGAAATGAACACACCAACCAAAACAAATGTGTGTTATCTGGCACAGTTTGTAACAAAAAGCACATATGTACAGGGATAATCTTGATTCAGCGAACATTCAAATGTGATCTCTATTGTTAAGCGATAGCATTGCTTGGAATTTGTGAATATTTTTACAACAAATCGAGACTCTGTCTGCGCCTTTTGTCAAAAAGGACAGCAATGCAAGATAAAGTGAAACATGGCTATTCAACCTTTTTTGAAGTATTCAAATACACCTTTATAAAGTATTTGAATTTAACATTACCTGATGAAGACTAGCAGTAGAAATGTTGCGGGCCTTACTTTTAAAGACCCATGGTCACTTACCAGCATGCTTTGCGCTATTTATTTTGATTTGAGTGTTATAAATTCTCAGTCAACCGCATTACCAGAAAACAAATACAACAAAATGCTAAACGATTTAGTAAGGGCGTAAATGCCCACTCATATTGTAAAAATTATCAAAATGTCTGATTTGTAATTTTTATGGTCTTTCACATGGTGCATGCCGGTTAAAGTGACAATGGGCCTTTAACACTTGTGAGATTCTTTTAACAGAATAACGTTCTAGATACTTATCTTAAATCTACATTGAATAACTTTTAGAAATACAGTGGAACCCCGCCTTAGGGCCACCCGCTTAATACAGTCACCCCATTAATACGGCCACTTTGGGCTGTCCCTTTGGTGGCCAGATTAATATAATGGGGTTCCACTGTATTTTCATTCAAACCTACCTGATAGCATCGTTAAACAAACTAACAGAGAACTCATCATCTGCAGATCGTGATACCAAGCTGTAAGCTAGTTCAGCTGTGTCATTCAGTACACCTGCTACACGACCAGGCAGCTTTTCTTCACTACCTTCGTCATTCTGTAATATATAGAGTAAAACATTAGAATAGACTACAATAAAAGTGTACAACCAGATTGAATACAGTGAATATGATAGAATACAGTAGAATATAGTACATACATGTACTACGAGAACAGTAGAATACCATAGAATACAGATATCAATAACTTACTAAATTGTGATATTTTATGCTAATTCTATTATTTTCTGTTGTTTGATAAATACTTTTTGGTACTAAGTTTTCCATGATTTTTACTGTTTGTACAAAACATCTAAATGCCTAAAAATCAAAGACAACACCCAAATTATCATAATAATTTATAGTATATAATATTATATTAAGTGATGAAAAAAACAAGCCAGTTTTTTGGGCTAAAAATTAATTATTGAAATAAATTGAATAAAATCCAATTAAAGTGAGTTTCTTCATTAAACATGAAAGACAACACCCAAATTATGACCATAGTATCTATTGAGCGATAAAAAAAAACAAGCCAGCTTTTTCGGCTAAAAATTAATAATTGAAATCAAAAATAAATTGAACAAAAATATTTATTGAAATCAAAAATAAATTGAATAAAAATATTTAAATCCATTCCAATTAAACTGAGTCTCTTCCTTAAATACGAAAGACAAAACCCAATTTAATGAATGAACTTTATTTTAAGAGGGTGACATATGACAGTTACAATTTACAATAAATCGTACTGATAACCTAGTGGCCCTAAATTATGAATTATAATAGTATAATATATTAGTAGTATAATGATACTATTACATAAGAAACAAACTAAATTTTTTGAGTAACCTTGACTAAATTCCATTTAGCTCCATCTAGAAATTATTGCAATAAATGATTGAATGAAATTGATCTAGATATTTTTCTTTAAAAGCCAGCAGTCAATGTCTTAAACAATTTATTAACTAAAGGTATTTCATGTCTGTAGCAAGCAATTACATCATTGATAATAAGCCAATGTTTCCTCTTGTTTGGAGGTATATTGTTTACTTAGTAGTAGACATGACAATCACTAATAATCCGGAAGCCACTGGATGAGTATGATAAATATATTTATGGTTGAGCAATATTCAATTATGGTGTCTAAAGCAATACATTTAGTGTTTCATTTGATTAAATAAGAATTTGGTATCTTATTTGAAGTTCAAATCAATTTAGTTCACTCTATTTCATTTTCTTTTTTAATGTTTTTTCAATTTTATTTTTTTTTATCTGATTTCATTTTATTATTTACGGTAATAATTTTTTATTTTATTGAATATATCTTTCATCTCAATCCTTTTTATTTCATTTTCAATTCTGATTTTGTATCTAATTTTCTTTTCAATTAACTTATTTTGTTCAAGTTCTCTTTATTTTATTTGAAGTATTTTATGTTAAATATCCTTGATTTTATACGCCCCCAGCTTTACAGAGTATCAAATAAATAAATCTATAAATCTAAAACCAACTTTTGTTCATTTCATTTTATTTCATTTTTTTAATTTTATGTTCTTGTTAACCCTTTGACTCCTACGGCGCCCGAAACCGCCCGTAAAAAACGACCTTGCTTTGAAAAATTCTAACTTTTTTAAACAAGCCAAATTTTCCCAGCCGTTTGAATTTTAGTAAGCACTAGGAAGTTTTTCAAATTTTCATAGCATGTCAGTCAAAAGAAACAAGCAATTTTAGCACAAAAATTCCATATGAACTTTAGGAAAGTCAAAAATGACCGTTTTTGCCTTATTTTTCAATAGTGAAAATCACACTTTTTTGACCTTGGATTTTTTATCGAAAAAAATCGTTTTTAGACGAAAAGGCCGTTTTCACAACAAAATTCAGTCCTTGTGCTATAGCTTTGGCAAGTTTTTTCACTTTTTTTCACTTCACGAACTGAGCTGCGGTCGTTTGATTACGGCCATTTTGATACGCACGTGTTTTCAAGTATTTACGACTGCAAAGCATTGTGGGTAACCATGACAATTTGGCACATGGAGTACCCCCCGCCGTCCTTTTATACATTTTTTATAAGTCTAGGGTCACCTCGGTTTTCTGCCAAAATTTCGCGCTTGTTGTGTTCCTCTATCATCACAACTTCGATAAATAGCCGCGGCAGGTCCGAGAATTTGCCTTTAGTCCAACTCCAAACCTGACTTTGTTCTGAGCCCGCCAAAACCGAATGAACCAAACATCGATCATTTTTTGCTGACAAAGTGAGATTCCTCGCTGATTTCTTCCAGAAAGTGAGCTCTTTGCTACCTTGAAGCTTAATGATGCTCTTCCAGTAGTGACTAAAGGCAAAATATGACCCTAAAATTAACGAAATTCCCATTTAAGCCAACTTTGAGCCAGTGTAAATATCCAACGATGCTTTCAAACGATCTAAAAGTCATGTGGCCTGAGAACTTGAGCCCCTGAGATTACAAAACAGCAGCACTTTCCATGGTAACGCCAAATACGGAGTTGAGAAATCCTACAGATCGTTTATATCCAGAAAATCGCTCAAAAATGTCAAAAAAGCCCAGTAGTCAAAGGGTTAATTATGACTTATAAATATTATTATGCCATTAATATATATATTTTTATTTCATTTTATTTTTTATTTCATCTTATTGCAATAGAAAATCCACAGGCCAATGGCTGGCACGCCTCACTAAGAATCATGCTTTTGTTTTATGAAGTCAAAGTCAGGCTTGTTGGGCATAGAGTCCTTAAGTGTGACGTCACGAAAACATAAATTTTGGCTTTAACAATTTTGGGTTGCCAATTATGATGGAATATGTATATGTTCCAAAGTTTGGAACAGAGCCGAAAATACAGTGTTTTGTATGGGGAAATTATATTTTCAAGTGGCCATATCTCAGCTGCTATTTGATGAATTTTGGTCAAATTTGCTATGTGAACATCTTTTGTAATTGCCTATGAAAATTGAGAAACCAAAAATATGATAAAGTGAAAAACAATTTATGATTTAATAGCTGCTTCGTAAGAAAGGTCTATGATTTTAACCCTTTCACCACCACTCGTTTTTTTCTAAATGTAACCTGAACACCAGCTAATTTAGAAATTTGTCCCAAATTACGCATGTTTACTTCAAATTGAATTATCTCAAGGAAGAATACATGGTATAAAGGAAGTAAGTGCTATTTTGTTCAGCATAAAATTGTCTTTCTTATAAGCCTATTGCCAGGTATATGGGATATAAACTGAAGGAGCAGCTAGTGTACATGTACCTTCAAACATGGTAAACACAAAATGCTAATGAATTGGCCGTTAAAGGGGCCATGAGTGTTATAGGCATGTGTTATTACATGGTATAAAGGAAGTAAGTGCTATTTTGTTCAGCATAAAATTGTCTTTCTTATAAGCCTATTGCCAGGTATATGGGATATAAACTGAAGGAGCAGTGTACCTTCAAACATGGTAAACACAAAATGCTAATGAATTGGCCGTTAAAGGGGCCATGAGTGTTATAGGCATGTGTTATTAGTGGCCTCTAAAGGGGCCACAAGTGGTGACATAATATTTTTTAAACGTGTGAAATATGCAACATCACAGAACCAAGAATAACCACTTACCACGTACCAATTATACATATATACTACTCGATATTTAGCAAAAAGGTTATTTTTGTCTGTATTTGTAGACATTATATAATGTGTGGAAGACCAGGTGAAGTTAAAACCATAACAGTTGGACATTATAATACTGACAAGACATATCATTGCATAATAAGTATCATGTACCATAATGTCTAAGATAAGATAAAATGGGAATAAAAGCATCATAGGTTATCTTGTACTTAACTGTTGCATACTTGAATAATCATAATTTTGATAGAATTTTTATATATTTTTTATTTATTTATTTTAATTATGATATAATTTTCTTGTCTTAGGTTTCACTGTTTTTATTAACGATTAAGATGATTAGCTGTCACTACAGTCTATTATAATGAAATAGTTACTGTAATAGAATGAAATTTGTACCTAGCAACATTTTAACTTAACTTTAGAAACGCTTCAAGCTTTAGCCCTTAGTCGGAGAAAAAGAGTTGTAACTGCAGATTTCATTGGTGATACAAAAAGAACATTGCTTGAAGAAATCAAATTAAATAAGTCTACCAGAGTAGACACTAATCTTGTATACAAATTACACAAACACATAGCAGACACTAATCTTGTATACAAATTACACAAACACAGCGCAGACACTAATCTTGTATACAAATTACACAAACACAGAGCAGACACTAATCTTGTATACGAATCACACAAACACAGAGCAGACACTAATATTGTATAGTAATTATACAAACACAGAGCAGACACTTATATTGTATACTAATTATACAAACACAGAGCAGACACTTATATTGTATACTAATTATACAAACATGGAATTGGACTCTAAGTTTAGTCTTTGTTGGTGATTTTTATAACCATTATAATTGAAGTGCGACCCCCCAAGTTTGTTGTCTCATTTGCAAACTAGCATTTTGTCAGCTGTCAATCAAAATACTAGGAACAAGTTTGACAGATTGATCCATAATTGGTGCTTGATCGATCAATGGTTAAATACTGGTAAATCAAATGGTAAATCTCATCTCCTGCTAGGAGAAGCTCCTTCTTCCACCATACAAGGAATAGTATTCTGTTATCAGGGAATGAAATTTACCATGTGGAGGTTGCACTTAAACAATAACATTTAGTTTTAAGTATAAATTGAATGTTTTAGTCAAAACATATTTGTAATCATGAATGATAGAGTACAAACATTAAAAGCATGCAACATAAATAGTACTAAATACAACATAAATAGTACTAAATAGTGATATGTTATGCTAATTCTATTGTTTTCTATTGTTTAATTAGCACTATTTAGTACTAATTAGTACTACTTGTTTCACGGGTATAATATTTGCATTCTAATTGCATGAAAAATATATTTACAATTATATACATGTACTTCATTTAATTGATATAGTTAGCCACCAATAATCTTTCCAAGCTGTGCATGACCACAAAGGATTATAGCAAACACTTCTTATCAGTCAAAAGCTTTGAGCTTGTGAATTTTCAAAATAGGTTACCTTATGTCTAATAATATATTTCAAGTCCATTAATAGTTTTAATTCAAATCATGTCAAATCATATAAAATGTGTCTACCCATAATCCTTAATGGTCTCATCTTTCTAGGTTTTAGGTTTTGATTTTATTGATCAGAAGTAAGCTTATGCAAACATCAAACTGTTATAAACTCTCAGGATCTACGTGGGAATTGCCACATCCCAGACACATCATTGAATATCATTACTGCGGTTTTCGACTTTCTGCGAACTCAGACATTTCAACGGCTCGTTGTGAAATACGTTTTTAGCTGCCGTCAATCAAGGATTTAAAAGGTACCGACTAATTAGTTTTGATTGACGGCAGCTAAAAACATGTTTCACAATAAGCCGTGGGAATGTCTGAGTTCGCAGAAAGTGGAAAACCGCAGTAACCTCAAAATCATAAGATCAGACACCACAGAAGACATGATAGACGATGTTCATTATAATAACGCTGACTATGTAATAAGTGCAAATCAGTACAATAACACTCAGGGAGCTCTGATATTCACTGGGAATTCCTAAATAGGAACTGGTATTTGAAGACATTTAAATTATAATCATTGCATATATCATCAATCTAATAGTCTAAGATTATGATGAAACATGACATCACAGACATGATAGGTTATCTACAGAGTACATATAACATAACATCAAACTACAAAGAGCTCTTAAAAAAACACCTGAGAATTGGCACATCCTAGACACACATCAATGAATATCATTAACCTCAAAATGTTAAGATCAGATATGAGAAACTACACAGCAGACATGGTAGGCTATATTATTATAATTATAACACAATACTCTATGTAATCAGTGTGTGCCAATCAGTTTTTAAAAAGTACAATAACTCTAGTTGCTCTTACTGGGAATTCCGAAATAGGAATTGGCATTTGAAGATATACACCTAATTACAAGAACAGTGTCCTGACTTTTGTAATTTAGTGGGAAAGAAATTCATTAAAAGACAAAAGAAGATCACTCAAACTCAAGGATTAACAAAAGAAAGAGTTCAGCTTGAGTGATTTTCTTTAATTTTTCTTTTAATTAATTCCTTTCTCACTGAAATAATCACAAATGTCAGGACAACGTTCTTGCAATGAGGTGTAATTATATCAAGATTGCATATCATAAATCTAATAGTCTAAGATAAGACACCAAACATTAATGAACTACTACTTCTGGTATCAGGGTCAAACTGGGAATTGACATATAATGATAGACATACCAATGCATATCATTATAATTATCAAAGTATGTTGAAATGAAATTACATTACAGACTCAATAGGTCCCTGGTATGCAGCTCTGAATTTGCATATTGTTCCCAGACATATTATTAATCTAAGAAAACATTAAAAATAGATCTTCTTTGTTAGCTTGCACTGGGAATTCCTAGGAATTCAAATGAATTAGCATATCATTGATTGATATAATATTATGATTACTTGATTTTGTAATCCAAGATATGATAGACTATATTATAGCTGCAATAGATCCTCTTTGCTAGCTTGTACTGGGAATATTACTGTCATAATTATTATGACATGATCTTGTAATCTATAATATAATAGAAGGACTTCCCTTATAGCTGCAATAGGTCCTCTTTGCTAGCTTACAAGTACTAGGAATATTACTGTCATAATTATTATGACATGATATGGTAATCTATAATATAATAGAAGGACTTCCTTATAGATGCAATAGGTTGTGTTTGTTATCTCTTACTGGGAATTCCTAGGAATTTGAATACCATAGAGTGACATATTAATTGCATATCATTAAACTTGTGATCTTTGATATGATAAAACAACTACATTATAGATGCAAAAGGTTATTTTTGCTAGCTCGTACTGGGAATTCCTAGAAATTCGAGATACCTCTAGATTGCAATTCATCTTTTGTTGGTAACCAGTCGGTCATTTACCCCTGTGTTGGTTCGCCGACATCCACTTTGCCAACAGTCAGGTCTGACGTTTTCCTGACATGGCAAAACCAGTTTGCTGACACTCTGTAACCTGTTCGCCAACATGTTGAAAGTTTCTTAAATAATTTTACTTTCAATTGTCTTATGCCTTACAAATGTGATTATTTTTAGTTTGGCTGCCAAAAATAACGCTTCATAAATTAAGCAAACTTTTGTGGCCCGATTCACATTGCCATCGATCAACAATCTTTTTACTTGTACGTTTTTGCTTTACTGAACTTTTTCATTAATGAAGACTTTGGTTCCCATGGTGGTTTAAAGTGGAAAGAATGAAACTCTAAAAAATGATTACCGTCATTTGCACCTACCCGTTGTTTGCAACAAAAAACATGTTCTGTCTAGACGTAAACTTACAAAGTTTGGTGCCAAACTTTGCAATCTCCCAATACAATCCTCTAAATAAATTCAATTTGTTAAGGTAAATTTTGCATAATTATTATATATTTTTGTTGCATCTGTTAAAGGATAGATGCAAGTGCAGTACATATCTATAAATTTCTAGCCTTTTTTAAGAAAGTGGTTTACAAACATGCAAAGTTTGGGTGCCAATCTTTGAAGTTTGACTGCGAGACAGAACATGTTTTTGTCACAACCGTTAACAGGTAGATGCAAGCAACGGTATTCTAGGGAATACAGTGTACAGTGTTTTCAAACCTTTTCTCTAGCAAATATGTAAAATGAGGGGGTTTTTTTTACCTTCTATATACACCTACAGTGCATTTCATAAAAAGGACCTACCAAATGAGCTATGAAAGCCAAATTACATGTAGGTTTGACTTTAAGCATTTTTAATCACTATTTTGATTTATTGTTATTTTATCTTTTTCCCATATTGATTGCATTTTGAACTGAAATTATGGTTATCCTGTCAAAAGATTGTACATAATAATTATTATATTTTAATTAATGCTTAGCTCAAGCCTATGTATTTGACTGGATAATTGAAGGAGTTAAAATGGAAATGACTTTTAGGTCACCCCAAATTACACCAAATAAGCTGTTTTAGTGTGAATATTCAAGTCTATAATTTCAGTCAATAAACAAGACCATAGTTACGCTTTAGCTTTGCTTGACAACCAATTATTATTATGTGTAACTACCCAAGAATCTCAGAGTGGGGTTTAATTTGAATCTTTTTAATACTAAATCTATCTCATACTATATATTTTTAATAATAACTATTTTTGTGATTTTTACTAAATAAAATTACATAAAGTCTGTCTGAAGATCGCGGTAAGTGTGAAACTCTGAGTAACAGCAAAAGTGATGTCTTGTCTTTAATATATCTACAATCTAAATAATTATATAATTAATTATTTTTAATTATTTTTTCTATTATTTTCAATTTTCAAGTGTTGTGAAGACCATTGAGACTTAATATATAGGCTATACAAGAATTAAAGTTATTATTATTAATATTGCATCTTTTTGATTACAGCTCAGGGGCCAGTTGTACGAAGGTGGATAAACTTATCCGCGGATAAAAGTTATCCACTGCATATGTTTTTTATAGATTTTATCCGCTGGATAAGGATTTATCCTGTGGAGAGCGCTATTGACCCTTCGTACAACCGGCCCCAGATGGTCTAGCAACTGAGCTACCTTTGAACCCTACTGTGTCCAACAACTACACAGTATCCAAGCCTGGTTATCTAGGTTATAATGTAGACAAAACTCAAGTGTTTGCAGGTGGTTATTATTTTTTTTTAACAGCTTTATTAGGCACGTATTAGTTTGACTTACAAAACAGATTTACAAAATAGACTATCAGAAGTGACTAAATGAAAATGCACAGGACTGATCACAGACGATTAATTAATTGAGCCCAAAGAGGTTTGCGCGAACAGGACACAGGTCCCATGCGAGGCACACCCCCATTGTAAACATATACATATACATATGTACATATACACAACACGTATATTAATATTGACGAATTTTGAATAACGATAAAACTAATTGTAAATAACTAAGAAACTAGGACATACATTCAATAACAAATTAAATTAAATATAAATCTTGTCGGAGAGTGGGTCAGATGTCGGTACATCTCCTAATACTTATGAACATAAAATTTACATTATTTTGTAAAGTTTTTAAACATTAAATTTGATCTGTTGAGTTTTAATTGTAAATAGACAACTGTTGTTATTATTATTATTATTATAATTTACTGCCATTATTATCACAGACTATTAGTATAAAAATAATACACAGTTAAACACAAGTCAAGCACACTGATAGATTCAAGAACGTGTGACTTTCAATAGTCCCTAATTATAATATTATAATAGAAGCACTCTTTTCTTATACAAATAATCTGAAACTTGTGATTTGTAGACTCTATTAATAATTGACCACAAGCCAAAAATACAATCAAATTATCATAAGTACTTCATAGATCTAGGTAGCCCACTTTATAAAACATGTTTAGAATGTGTAAAAACATGTCTACAAGCTAGATAAACCGTAATCAGTGAAAATAGCAATACCTTAAGATCACAGCATAATAATTAACAGATGATATATTGTAAAGCATATTATATATATTGCATGAAGATAATATTTAACTTGGCAAGTCAGCTAAATAAAATGGATATCTTTATCATTATTCTACTTATATACAGACTCAAATGTAGCATAATATATACAATCAATACCTTAAGTTCACAGCTTAATAATTAACAGATAATATATTGTAAAGCATATTATTTATGTTGCATGAAGATAATATTTAACTTGGCAAGTGAGCTAAATAAAATTGATATTTTTATCAATATCCTACCTATATACAGACTCAAATGTGGCATACTATATACACCAATACCTCAAGTTCACAGCATAATAATTAACATATAATATATTGTAAAGCATATTATATTGAACATGATATTTAACATGGAAAGTGAGCTAAATAAAATTGATATCTTTATCATTATTCTACTTATATACAGACTCAAATGTAGCATACTATACGATATATATTAACACTCAATCACTAAATATGTAATATATTGTAAAGCACATTATATGAAGATAATATTTAACATGGAAGGTGAGCTAAATAAAATTGATATCTTTATCATTATTCTACTTATATACAGTCTCAAATGTGGCATAATATATACAATATATATTAACACTCAATCGCATGAATATATAATATATTGTAAAGCACATTATATTAAGATAATAGTTAAGATGGAAGGTGTGCTCAATAAAATTGATATCTTAATCTCGTTATTCTACATATATATATATATACAAACTCAAATACAGCATACTATACTATACAATATAAATATACATACTAGTTATATAAACACTGAATTGCAGAAAGGTTGTAGTACACATCTTTACAAATATCTAAAATATTACTTTATTTGGGTGTACCTTGCATGCAATAATTGCCAAATTATATTTTGTTCCTCAAAAACACTTGTTAGTATCAAAAAAGTAGATGGTTTTAGTACAAGAAAATGCATATCATTAGATATTCTAAAATAATAAATTAGATATTTGTATAATTGTGTACAAAGCCTTTCTGCAATCAAGTGTATTTAACTATTTGATGTATTTCTATTTAGAAAAAGCTGTCTTGCATATATGGATGGATAATAAATACATGAATTTTGAATAATTAGCATTGAGGGGCTAGTTCTGCTTCCTTAACTAAACCGTTCAATATCATCAAAGACAACTTAGATATTGCACAATTACAATATTAACAAAATCCTTCACAGTGACTATATAAATGAATTTTATTTTATAACAAACTAAATCCATTTCTCAAAGAGACAAATTTCATTGAATTCAGCTATTTGTGTATACCATTCTTGATTATATAATATATATGTGACACAGAATTGATAGTAAAGTGTTATATAAAAATTTGAAAAATAAAATAAAAAATGATGAGCTTTGAATGATTAAAATGTTTCAAGAAGCATCCACGTCTCAAAGAGACGAATTTCATTGAATGTAGCTATAAGACTGTGTGATTTTTTGCGCTATTTGTCTACACCATTCTTGATTATATATATGTGACACAGAATTGATAGTTAAAGCTAGTGTTTTATAAAAATTAAAAATTAAATAAATAAAAATGATGAACTTTGAATGATTAAAATTTTTCAAGAAACTTCCACATCTCCATGATACAAATTTCATTGAATGCAGCTACAGGACTATATGATATCATTATGCTTTTTGTGTACACCATTCTTGATTATATATATGTGACACAGAAATGATAGTTGAAGTGTTTTATAAAAATTGTACACAACTGTTGTTGAAATAGTCTATTATATAGAGACCACCACCCTAGGGGGCATCCTCTATCAATTTCTTTTGTACACAGACAATACAACAGGGACTTCACAGTTACTAGTACAAAAGATTATTATAACAGAAGAATACTATGAAGTATTACAAAAATAGGGAGAGTCATGCAAGGCCACGGAGGGAGAAGTTATTAAGGATATTGTGGACTCCTAAGAAACTGGTAATAAAGCATTATGGAATTGGAATCAAAATAGTTACATTATTAAGGAGTTGAATTAAAGATATTTATTCATATATGTGAAATATATTAAGCTGTAGCAAAAATATAAAAATATTTATTTTTGATATTTATTTGAAATAAAGAAAAAATACTAATGTAATTTAGACGAAGTTTTTTTCGGGATCAACGTACACTTGTATGGATAAATTTTAACATTTTTCCTGGAGCAAAATTATGCATGACTATGACCATATAATAAGTTACTTCCACAAAACCGGTAAATTTTAGACAAGAGACAAATCCATTAATTCGAGGATAAAAATCTGAGCACTTTTTTTTTAGTAAAGCTCTCAAAACTCAGCTGAATTAAATTGGTTAGGTTTCTAATACCTTAAGTTTAGAACCCCTTTATTTCACTTTCTAGGCCATTTTGAAACTATAATGCTTTGAGGAATTGTTTGGGGTATTCGAGAGACCATCTTTTAGCTTAGGCGAAGATAAACTTTGCTTTGTGTTGCGAAGCATTCAAATGTAAACATACTACATTGCTAATAGCAAGGAGCTCCCAGAAAATTGAATTTCACACAATGGAAATTTCAAAGACCTATTATTTTTATTCTTTATAACAAACACCCTTTTAGAGTCTTAACTTCGAAGCCAAAGTGTTAACAAGAAATGACTGATTTTTGTGGATTTTGTATGGAATTGTGCATAATTAAAGTCTTTTGTGGCAGGCAAGGTTTGAATGCTTACTTATGTGTTCGAAAATCATCGCTGATTCTGAACAGTTTTTGAAATTCCCACGGAATAACCTAGTCAAGGTGTTATATGTAAAATGAGAATCGTCTCAAGATGTTAGCAACGACAGAAGCAAAGAAATACCGGCGAGATTTATCGTGTTTTTTTTTTCTTTTAATACCGAAAAAACTGCCAAAAGCATAGCCACTATACGTGCACTTTAGTTCAGTTCTGGGGCACAAATTGACCTCTAGATCGTTTAATTCTCGATCATATTTCGTCAAATTCCTCTTGAAATTCTACGTGAAACAACTATCGATTAAACGGCCCAATAATAGCGAAACAAAAAGGATTCCACATCGAACAGACGATATTAATCCATTTCAATAATAGGAGCTACTGTGTATAAATTAGGGAATTTAGTTTACTTACTTGAACGGGTTGTAGGTAAAGCCGTACGATTTCTCTAGCCTTCTCCGGCCGGGTAGATGCCTCTGCCTTACTGAATTTATCCTATTAAATATGTGACAGAATTTTAGTCGTATCATAAACATCAAACGACACAAATCCTAGCCTAACTGCATGGCAATTGAGCATCGAGTGAATACAAAATGTGTTAATGTTACTTACAACGTAATCAAGAAAATCGATCGCTTCTTTAAACTTGGGATTCATCTCGCAGAACATCCGAAATAACTCCTTTCCTATGGGTTCCTTTTCGCAATTCCTGTAGTAATCTGGCTCCACTAAACCACCAAAAAACCTTCATTAGCATAGTTTCTCACGGTTTAATAAAGCCACAAAATACTGCAAGCACACACGGCGGAAAAGCAAGAAAAATTCCAACATAATGAGGAAAATTCGAGGTGTAGTAAGACTTACATTCTCTGCGAAGGTCGTTGCATAAAGTATAATGTGCAAACTTCAATAACTCTTTCCATTTTTTACTTCTTCCTTTATTTTTACCTGAAATATTAAAGGCGATGATATGCTTATTGATTTGGTAGTTGTAATGAGAGCGCTTCTAACAAACTAAACCATTTGGGCTATTTCCTCAGTTGATTTTTCAGGATACCGAGCGACCGAGCAAAGCTCACCGCTCCATCCCTAAAATGAAAGCTCAGTTGGAACGCGAAATAAACCCCGAAGAACTTACTTTCTCTTGCCTTTATATACACAGTGTTGGCCACAATATTCTCTAGTTCCATAACTTGTGCTAATTCATAGGAAATAAAATGAATTGCCACAAATCCACCCACTTTATAATGAAGCTGTCACAGAAAATCGAAACATCGACCCAACGATAACTATGTCGGGATTCGCTCGGGATTCCTGTTCGGCTGCCGAGCTCGCGGCGTTCAAAACATCACCCCAGGCCTTCTCGTTCTCGTTCATTGGTTTCGTCGGAAATTCGTGATTTTTTCTTCTTCTCTATATTTTATCTTCTTCTTCCATTATGTTCGTTTCTGCAATAATTAAAATCTATTTTGCAAAGTATGTATTTTAAAATTTAACTTTTACAAATTGCAATTATCGTTAATTATAATATTAGTGCAATTTCATATAATTAATTTTTTTAAATAAATTAGAAAAATACTACATATTATACTGTATTTTAACTCAGTCGCTTCCTTCTATTTTCTCGATCTACGATCGTCAGTTCTAGAAGACAGTATTATGACGAAGAAATGGAGGAACAAAGGACATATGCTATTAAGGAAAACAGCGAGGATGACAGCAAGATAGCTAGCTTAAAGTTTCTATAATTTATTAATATTTCAGGTTTTTTGAATTTTTTATAGCTTGTTTTTTATTGTATTCATTTGTTTTGAAATTTTATTTTTTTAGGGCCGTATGAAAGAGTACATTAATTTGTTACTACGTACTCTATGTAAATAAAGACGATCGTATCGGCGGTATCGCGGTAGCGTTGGCATGGTCACTTGAAGGAAAGCGCAAGAGAGGATTAAACATGGAGAAAAACAGCAGAAACAGAATGTGATGGAGCAGCTTGAAGGAGGCAGAAAGTGCTGCCATTGAAAGACCAATTATGGAAGGATTTTTACCTCGCATTATGCCGCCACAGCCCGGGGGGTACTCCCTTTGTCCAAAAAGTAGGGGTGATCGGCGGTCGATTTCCGCGCAAATGACCCTAAAAGGTACGCATAAATTTAGAAGATTCAGTGTTAAAGCAATTTTTAATAAAGAACCCAAAAAGGAACCTAAAAGTACACACAGTGAATATTTTGAACCTTAAAAGGAACGCTGATAACACCTACCACTTGGAAAAAGGGAGTACACCCCTCCACCCTTCTCCATGTACCACCCAAAATCCAAACACCCGACACCCACCGACCCCCAGACTCAATAATGATCGAACAGGACATTTGAGAGCGCTTGCAAAATTAAGTAAAGAACTCATTCATTCCTGATCATGCCAAATTTTACAAAGTTGTGCTCTCATAAAAGTACAAATGAGTGCATGTGTACTTTATTGCCTATACGTATAGCGCGCCAACCACTCATTACGACGTGACTATGGAGTATTATATCTATCTTAAATTGAGTATAAGCATACAAAATTTGTCAATAATTCAATTAGTACTGAACGATACTCTTAAGCTAGTGGGCTGCGTCGGTGTTAATGAAACACGTCCAATTATATATAATAACAAATATAATGTACCGTACAAAAAAGGGTTAGACTTATTGACGTTGATGTCGTTAATTATACCATTCGTACTGATGAACGTCCAACCAATCATATAAGCTATAAACTCGCATATGTTTTCACATATCCAGGACTAGTGTACTTGAAGACAGTTTCATAGTTAAAAACTAAATGTTTAGATTTAAAGTTTTCGTCGACATATGGATAAGCGTCCGAAACGTTCGGGTATAGTTTACCCTTGAAACTGGAATGTTTTCTCTGTTGATTTAGAGTTTCTATTCTATAAATGGTGCGGTATTGCGGTTTTACAAATCTTACGGTTGCGGGTTTTAGCAAATCAAATCTGTGTGCGATTGTGCGGTTTCTGTCGATTTTTTGTACGGTTTTGCGGTTTACAATCCCCTTCCCCCTTATGCCCCCTCTAATTAAATGGTAACTCAGTAGTGAGTAAACTATAGTATATGTGCTGCGTTGGTGTTTGATATAAACGATAGGTAATATAATGAAATGTTCTACTTAAAGTAAAGTTAGCATGCATGTTTTACGATCTTACAAATTTCATTATAGCGTTTTAATTTCTGTTCGCTTACAAACCGTCATATTTCCAAATTATAAATGCCAAACTGCAAGATAAAAGACATCAAGGGGAAAGGTCCGTAGATTTAATTCCGACATGCAAGCAGAGGTGTTTCAGCTCGTGGTGACTTCTGACAACAAATCTTGTCGATAAGGCGTTACTAATAGGGTAACAGGACGCGATAAGTGTAATATATACGTAATTATTTCAGTTTAATAATGGATTCGTTAGCAAAGAGGGAAATTACTCCCACTACTGATTGGATGATGAAGTTTGAGGAAGTCTGAAAAGGATGAGTTTTTTTCTTTGGACCATGCCTCGTTATACACCTTGCCAAGAAACTCGCTGTGGATGCAATCAGTCAGCAGTATACATTGTGAAGCCTGCAAGGGATGTCGGTATTTCTTCTCTTGTATATAAATACACAATGACATATTTAAACAATTGTAAATGCGCATGCCGTGTGCCTTCGTAAAGCATGCGCCTCAACCAATGAGAATACGAATGAATTTCTAAAAAAATCGCAGCCGTTTTGAGTGTCAGGCTCCTTGCAACACGGGAAGCCTGACACCTAAAACGGCTGCGATCGGGGGAGTAAAATCCTGGACTATGATCATACAAAACATGCCAAATTTTACAAAGCTGTGACGAAATCTTAATTGCCCAAAAGCAATCTTTGCGACAAAATAAAAGCGATACGATAATTAATTTGCTCTCATAAAAGTACAAATGAGTCCATATGTACTTTATTGCCTACACGTATAGCGCGCCAACCACTCATTACGACGTGACTATGTAGTATGACTCATCGAAAATGCTTTGTTTCTCCTTATGATATCATGCAGATAAAAAGGCCAGTGTAAAGGCGTTTATTTTACTCTGGATCTCCGCTATCTAATAATTTGAATATGATTATATTTTTGTTCTTTTGTTCTCTGAAGGAAGTGTTCGATCATAATTGATCATGTTCGAACAATTGATCGATCATTCACAACACGTGCGCGTGTTCTGCTAGCGAGAATAAAAAATATACTATAGGTAATATAATGAAAGTTGTAACACCCTAAAAAATCTTGACTTAACTTTACTGACGTTTCGAGCTTTAGCCCTTCGTCGGAGTAAAAGAGGCTAAAGCTCGAAACATCAGTGAAGTTAAGTCAACATTTTTTACGGTGTTACAACTGAATTTCATTATATTACCTATCGTCTATATCAAACAACGACACAGCTTATACTAGTTTACTCGCTAGTTTCTAATTCCAATTAAAATATATACTTATTATTTATTTGTTTCTCAATGTTGTAATAAAAGCGATCAAATGGCGATTTATATATACACCTACTTGCAGTAAGGTTGTCATACAAAAATATACATTTGTTATAAAGAAAATAGAACATTTGTGATTTAGTACGATAGGAATTGATTAAAAGACAAAAGAAGATCACTCAAGCTAAACTCTCTCTTTTGTCTTTTAATTAATTCCTTTCGCATTAAATCACAAATGTTCTATTTTCTTTGTGACAAATGTTCTATTTTGTATGACAACCTTACTGCAAGTAGGTGTATATTTATGAAATTTTTGAGATTGTCTAGCTACCATGTTTATATCAAAGGAAAGAGACACACTCAGCAAAAATGTTCAAAAATATTTTATCTAAAAAGCAATGTAAAACGTACGTTTATGTCTATATACACCGAATCGAAATATGGCGACCAATTGAATAACTATTGTTATTGACTCACTAGCCTCTCATTCATGTAAAAACTCCATTCAGTATTCCATCATGAACACGAGGCTAGACAGTCCAGAACATTAGCAGGCCGCCATATTTCGATTCGGTTTATACTGTGCAGTGATATAAACACTCTGGGAACTGTAGAGCACTAGACTACGAGTAGTCCTTCTTTTCCCTCCAGAATCAGTAATTTAAAAAAACGAGTGTTGCGGGATTCCTGTGGAGCGCGCCGGAAATAGATCGTTGAGCGATATTAGCATTGTATGTATGTATTAATTAGTTTGTTTGTATAAAAAAAAAACATGAAATATATCCCCACCGCGATAAAAAAATGAACGCTCCTTTATGCATGTCCTACAATTCAAATTTGTTCAGATTCTTTTACGTCCGTGCGCCCAATACAGGTTAGTTAGTGAAATATGAGGGGGAGTTCCATGTCAGTTCCCGGATATTCCTCTCTCCATGCTCCTTCTCGATCATGTCAAAACGCCATTTACATCGCCGTCCCCGCTGCTTTTACCGTCTATGATTCGACGACATAGTCTATAGCTAATAAAGAATATTCATTCACCATTATCAATGTCCAATTAGTAATAATGAACATATGGCAAATAACGTGACATGTCGGACTTGTGTGGCCTTAATTAAACGCGTGATGGCTCTTCATTTCCTATCACACCAACCATTTCCTAGTAAACGGCCAACCTTATTTTACGTTGGTAACTCATAACAGTCATTTGAGGCCGACGGTGTGCTCATTTTACTCACCTTTCTCCATCAGTGCTCCGTTGTACGAGTATTTAAAGCTTTCTAAAGCTACACGGAAAGGAGAGAAGTCGAAACAAGGATCAGATGTGAGGTCACTGGGAATCGAACTCGGTACCTCCCGCACAGAACGCCGCGCACTAATCAACTGTGCTATACATGCTCCTCTGAAGTCCTCTCTAGTCAGAACTGGAACAACTTTTAGCAATATAAATATTTTGTTTACGTGAGTGATCATGCATATCTAATTTTAAAAGAGTTGCGTAAATGTTTATTTCACGATTTTTTATCGATGGTTAATCGATTATTACGAGCACTCATCTGATTTTCTGCAGATTGAAAATAAATATGCGACAAGCTCTCGCACTAGCTATTTCCTTGTGTACAAGGCTAAATAAATGAACTGTTTCATTTGGGCAATGTGCTGAAATGATTGTGTGCTATTGGTTAAAAGCACCAACTTGCATTAACAATAGTCCCCTTCACAGTTCCCTACGCCATCTTGAAAGGTAGCCGGACCTTTGCATCGAAGCGCGAGACGAACGTTGAGCTTGCAATGACAGAGACACGTGAATAATTGTTCCGTGAGGTGTTAAAAGGTCTCTATCATTGCCAACTCAACATTCGTCTCGCTTCGATACAATGGCCCAGCTACCTTTTAAGATGGCGTTGGGAACTTTGAAGTGGACTGCACACTCATATAGAACTCGCTGCGATGATGCTCATTTTAGGGAACGTGCCCACTCGAAATCTGACCGGCCAGGGGGCACTTTTCGGCCCTTAGGGAAAGGATGAGGATGATAAATTTAAGACAAGGACATTAAACACATTTGGGGTTCATGTAAGTTAAATTAAAACATGAAAGAGATAATTTGTGTTGCAATTCGTCGGAGAAAGACTGGAGCTATTTCTGATAAAACTTCGTTCAACACAGGGAACCCAGACAGCCAAAAGGAGAAAACAACGAGGTTCAAGGATAATGAATTCAAATGACAACAATTACTGAATTGGAGGATTGATCGTTTTGTCATCAAGTTTAATTGTTCTTTTTTAAAAGATAATAATATCTCAACTACAGTACATTTATTTCCATATGTATGTCACCTGTTAAATAACATTTTACCGTTTAATTCTACTTTTTTAAATACTGATTGAAAATATTATAAATGAAAACGCTTACTGTTACAGTAATACAAAAGACCAAATATTAAACTACCCTCTCTAAAACGTTCAGCCTAACGCGTGACAAACATATATTATGTTTTCCAAAATCCATGTCATTTTCCTATTAAAACGTGATGAATAAAAGGTCTATTCTCACGGGCGAATTTTGCGGTGATTTGAGGTGCGAAGGGGGCTATGTGTGTTAGGCAATGATCGGGTAAGGGCGGTTGGGTGTAATTTAGATGTTGAAATAACGTTATTCTGAAGAAGATGGGTTAGTGTTGGGAAAGAGATTGGTGTGTGTGTGCGTGTGTGTATGATTTTGATTCGTACCATAGTTGTTCCATTCAACTAGTAGCTTATTCATAATATGAATTATGTCGCAGTAATCTTCTGAGATTTTCGAGGCTGAAGATTGTGATTCGTACGGCCATACTTGTTCCATTCAACAAGTACGTATTCATTATATGTAAATTAAGCACAGCAAAATTCTAAGATTCCTGATGCTGAAGATTTTGATTTGCGAGTACCATATTTATTTCCTTCTATCATTTAGACACCAAATATCTTCTTCACAGTATAACCCTGTAGAAATATGATAAATACATGGGGGGTTAGCCACTGTGACACTATTATTACTCAGGCTACCCCACAGGGGAGCCTGAGTCTAGCTTTACCTTTTCTATCTATGGGTCTATCGTTGTATCGAGATTAAACATGAAGTGATGCCACAGGTAAACCACCTATCAATTACTACTCTATGACGTAGCCCGAGTAAACGCACTAAGTGCGTCTAGTTTAGGTCCAATAGCCCTTTTCACAGTTCCACCTTAGTGACCACGAATAATAGTTTCAAGTCGAGCTTCGCGCTGCTACGCATGATAAAATTATAGTTTTACTATGCGCATCAACTCGAACCTCGACTTGAAACAATTATTCGTGGTCACTGAACGGAACTGTGAAAAGGACTATTGCTCAAGGTCTGATTAGTTCTGGTTTAATATTTTAATAAATATTTCAATCTCGAATACACTCACACAGTGGAGGGGGAGAGGAGGTTAGCAAAATGGGTTCGGATATAGGGATGTTCCGACAGAAATAGATCAGAGGTCTAAAAACCCGACCCCATTTAAGACACTCGAGAATATAGAAATCAATAGAAAATGGAACACATTTTAAAAGTATTGCTGCTTAGTGAGGCGCATTGGTAAAAAAGTTTCTTTTAAGAAAACAGGCGTTCTTGTGGAGTTTGTTTTTTTTTTGTTTTTTTTTGAAAATTGGGGTTTTGGGGCTCCTGTGTTGTATCAAGACAACACAGGAACCCCAAAACCCACAAGAACGCCTGTTTTAGGCTAAAGAAAGGAGTATCCTACACAAACACTTGAAACCTATGCGATCGTTTGCCTAAATCATATCCTGTTAAAGACCACTTGGGAGGAAAATGCATATACCCTGTTTAGGAGAGGGTATACAGAATAATATTTTGTTTTCACGGATAGATGGCGTGCACTCTAGTCCCTTAGATAGATCATAATCAACAGCTGCAAATACTTGCTTTGTTATAAGCAATATCACAATGAGTAAATGTAATAGCAGGGTAAAATCAAAAAGCACCATACAATAGTCTACTTTCGATATTTTGGTCTAGTGAACTGATACACAAATAAACCAATACAAGGCCCCAGGAAAATAGTGAAAAACAATTGTTTTCCCGGAGTGTTGTATAGGTGAACGTAGAGTTTACAAGTGTTGGTATTGTGATGCTAATTTACCAGCCACTTTCGAAATAGGTTTTTTTCATTTTCTTTGTTTTAATAATAATGGTTGGTATAGTCAAAACCATTATAACAAAATACGTCACTGTACGTCCACCTATTAGTTTATACACCTATTTCAAAAATTATTGTCGCAGCCGAAGCTAGAGTCCACACTCTGAAGCCTGCAAACGGATGTTGGTAATATCATGAACATATTTTCTGATTTATTACACGTTTTTAAAATAAATATTTGTTTTATCATCTACCACTGCAACAACTTGTTATTGTCACATAACACAAACACATACAAACAAAATATCCTATGAATAAATCGATAACACGAGAAGAAATACCGTCATCCTTTGCAAGCTTCACAGTGTAGACTGCAGCTTTGATTGCGACAACGATTATTGAAATAGGTGTATACATATAATAACAAAACTAAAATATGGAAAGTGGCTATTGCCATTAAGATGAAAGTGTTGACTTACCGGCATGGAGTAGAAAAATAGAACGACTAGTGCCAGTAGACAGAAGATTACGAGAAAACTAATGATATACCACTTGAATTTTCGCCATAAGATATACCTCAAGCTTTTAAAAGGCGAACTGAACCAAGAGAACGATGTTGCAGGACGGCTTGAAATAAAGAAATAAATGTTAAATAAATAGTTGATATAGCAAATTTTAATAAACTTTAAAGGAAAGGAGAGGTTTGGGTTGAATTCGCTTTATTAGCATGACCTTTAAAAATTATTACAGATATTGCTAAAGCATATTGCTAATAAGAAGACTTTCATACTGAATGCATGCCGCCACTAATTATCATAATTTTTAAAATTTATGTTTTGAGAAAAAAGCTTTAAGAATTTGAAAAATCAGAAAAATACCAAAACGAGGCATCAAAGGCCTCAGCAGAAAATTAGATACAATTCCCTACATTTTTCATTGAGCATAACTTCTTTGGTATTTTAGCCAGAGCATGCATCAAAACCTTCCAAACATGCCTATTTCAGTTGGTTCTTTCATATGACAGTGCTAAAATATTAAAATATCTGTTTACTTGAAAAATCATTTTCCGGTACATATTATGGTATATGAAAGTGGGCAGTATAACATGAACAAATATTACAGATTGATATATAAGGATTAGCGCGCGAGATTTTTTTTCTTATTTTTAACAGGTTGAGATTGCAACAGAACAATAGGCATATCTTTGATACGAATTTGTCATTTTGGATTAAACTGTAAAAGTATCACGAAGATGATTATAAAACGGGCACGTAATTAACACATGCATTTCAGATTCTATTTCAGATTATTGGTACAATATAAGCAATAACGTAGATTGAAAGGAATACACCTATTTCAAAGATCCTTGTCGCAATCAAAGCTGAAGCCTGCAAAGGATGTCGGTATTTCTACTCTTGTTATGGATTTATTCATAACATATTTTGATTCAGTACGTGTTTGCTACGTGTTTGTGTCATATGAACATAACAAATTGTTGTATTGGTAGATCATGAAACAAATATTTCTTAAAAAGCGCGTAATAAATCACACATTCAGTTCATATTACCGACATCCTTTGCAAGCTTCAGAGTGTGGACTGTAGCTTCGGCTGCGACAACGATCATTGAAATAGGTGTATATAGATAGGAGAGGATAGGTATTGATACTCACTTGGGTGGGTCTAATGTAGGGTGTAGGTTTGGATCTTTTCGACCGTTTCCAGCTGGCTTCTCAGTGGCCTCACCGATGGGTAAAACTTCTAAAGTCAATTCTACTTTGCCCTGAAAAAATGGCGAATGATCAGTATTCAGTAAACGTGTTAGGCCTAGTTCAAATGTATCGAATCTAATTGCCAATGAGCAAAACCTATTGTTTGAATTCATTTGCATTAGATTTGGCACATGTGAAAAGCGACGTTTGAAATAGGCTTTAAGGCAATGTTGAAACCGTTTGCCCACCTACGTTCAACATCGTTCAACAACCATTCTACAGCGTTCAACAAAATCAAACGAATGTTGAAGCAAATGTTGAAGCCGTTTGCCCGGGCCTTTAAATTGGTAGTCTACGGTAGTCGACTTACGGTTAATTCGAAGGTGTCCTCTTCCTGTGCATGGCATGGCCACCACCCATACAAACTTTTAACGTCAAACAAAGACACAGTCTCCCTGGTCTTTTTACCAGACGTGTTGATCTTGCCATCTTTGCCGATATTTAACATTTCAAGTGTACACTTCTTCGAGTTCTTACTTGGCTTTGGCATGTTGGTTAGAATAAGCTCTAATTGACCTGTTTTGATTAATCGATCGACCATACATCAATTATCGTCAAAAATATATCGTTCAACATTTTGTGCGGTTAACTTATAGATTATGGTTAACTCAGTTTCATTCGTTCGATCATCAATCCATCAACTTCAATCATTCCTTCATTCCTATAACCATTCATTGCTCATTTGCTTTCATTTATTTACTTAATTGAGTCGTTCATCCATGCAATCATTTTATATCACTTCTCTCATTCATTCATTCATTCATTCTCTCATTCATTTTCTCAATCATTCATTTATTCAAGTTCTCATTCATTCTCTCATTCATTCATTCGCTCATTCATTTTCTTATTCATTAATTTATTCATTCTCTCATTCATCCATTCATTCATTGGAAGTCTAAATCAATCAAACCACCAATCAATAAATCGTTTATTGAATCAACTATTAAAATCACCAATCATCTTTCAATAAAAAACCTTACCTAAAAAGTCATCAGGGCTGAATATGTCATTATCCCATATTTGGACAACAAGGCGCGGTGGCATGCGGCTTTCTGTCATATCAAGACTCCAAATATGGCGCTAAATATAAAACATAAGTACAATATTTGTTATTGCTCATGTACACGGTCGGTTATAAAGATCTGAACACTGTATCTAAATCAGTTCACTTGAGATTGATAATGAGGGTGGTTATATATACAGTTATTGCAAAAAACATTGAATACTGAATAGTGCAAGACCCAAGGGCATTGTGGGTTTGATTAATTTGGAAAAAAAAGTGAATAAACAGTGATCCGCTACCTACATACACCAAATTCAAAAAAGGTTGAAGAGACGAACGGCGATTGGCGATTGCACGACCGAAAGGAACTGTTGGTAATACGAATTTCTTCTTATTCGTTTCTAAATTACCCAAACAATGCTTCCAACGTTCAGCGAAACCTTCGAGACATTCTAAGGTCATCGATGAACGATGGAGGCATTGTTTGAGTAATCTATACGATAATATATATGATGATGATGGTAAAGATGATGATTATGACGATATGATAATGTAAATGATGATGATAATAAAGATGACAATGACGATGAAGACCAGCGATAATAGTGTCGATGATGATATAATTTGCGATTGTGTATCCACCACACTCTTTTTTAAAATTCCTACATACTATACCTTTTTACGAACGACCATGACTTTCTCTGCCGGAACGAAAAGGAAAGGAAACACGAAACGCCAGTTAAAGTTTCCCGTACCATCCAATGATCTAAAACAATATTTGTTCATAGAATAATTTTAACATTTTTGATATTGCAAAAATATAACATATTCATTCTTTTTCTTTTAACAGCTCGTCGACATCATGAATGTATAAATGTCACACATTTAATTATTTGATGGTAGGGCATTCGTTTCTTCCAAGAGACATGTTTCCATAACAAGTTGTGAGTTTTTATTAAACCTTCCTTGTTTAATTTGTGTACCCACTCCCATTTCAGACCACATGATGCAACCCTTTGGAGTTGATTCTTTCCAATCTTATTGTCTTAACTAGGCTCAGTCCCCAGCGGTGGTGGCTTCGTGCGCCCGCGATCCAGTAACGCAGGCGCACGAAGCACCCACGGCTGGAGACTGAGCCTATGTCTTAACGTGTTCATCATAAAAGAAAGTTTTGAGAATGAGATTTCCACGTGGTCTGAAAAGGGCAATGTGTATACGAACCTAAAGACTATAGCACGTCTTATACGTGCTAAAAACGATGCAAATCCTACGGATATTTCCACATTTCTTTGTAATGTGCTAAGTTTCATTTACCTGAAATGTACGTCTGTCTTTCGTGACTCGTCAATCCCTGCAATCCAACTAAAACATATAGATGATAAATAAGTTTGTTGTGGATCATGATTACACGTTGCTGCCACAAATGTACTTTTTTCGCATACTATTGAAAATATAGTCCTCTTCACAGTTCCCTGCGCCATCTTGAAAGGTAGCCAGGCCTTTGTATCGAAGCGAGACGAACTTTGAGCTTGAAATACGATAGAGACACGTGAATAATTGTCACGCGAGGTGTTAAAATGTCTCTATCATTGCAAGCTCAACTTTTGACTCGTGTCGACGCAAAGGCCCGGATACCTTGTAAGATGGCGCAGGGAACTGTGAAAAGGACTATTGAACAGCAGGAAAACACAAGCAACATTTCGAGTAGTCAAAACGTCTCTTCATCTGAACGGCATGGCTCTATGTTGTCATTCTTTATTATTTTATAATAGTCAGTACTCTTAATATGTATAGGTGATGATAGAAAATCGAGGACTTTTTTCTACAGCGTTTCGCGCGCTTTTAGAATTAAGAAAGGAACAGTTTTCTATAAAAGTGGCTGGTTATTTATATTTTTGAAATATATTTTTTTATACTAAAGCAATAATTATCTAGGCTCAGGCTCGAAGAATATTGGTGAAATTACTCTCGGGTTTGTCTGGGTTATTTTTCGTCGATATTCAATCACCCAGCTTTCGGCGCATAATTGTTCTTTATCTAATAGTGTTATAGCCAATAGAAGTTCACGTACCCTTTGACGTAAATGTCACTCATAGCTTCTCCCATGACGTTGGTCTCTTCTAAGATGACGTCACTAGTGTTCCAAACAATCACGCGTAGCTCGTACCTGAACGTTTAAAGCAAATGATATATCTGCCTTATTGACAACAGTTTTATTTGATGATGTCTTATTTGATAGTTTTTATGTATTATTTGATGTCTGCCTGTCTGCCAATTTCTAGTTTATTGAACAACAGTATATTTCTACCCCGGGGGGTACTCCCTTTGTCCAAGTGGTAGGTGGTGGTCAGCGCTCCTTTTATGGCTGAAAATATTCCCTGTGTGTAGTCTTTTTAGAGTTCTTGTTCAAAAGTCAATTACAGAACATGACTCTGTACCTGTAAGGGTCATTTTTATTTGGCTTTGTAAGTAAAAATAAGCTTAGCTTCGCACAGTCATACCCTTTAGGGCTTGAAATCAACAAGGCTTTGACATGCAGTTCTCTAAATTTATGCGTTCCTTTTAGAGGCCATTTTTCGAAATCGATCGCCGATCACCCCTACCACTTAGACAAAGGGAGTGTGCCCCCCCTCTCCCCCCTTCGCAGGGATTTTTACTTACTCTCGCGGAATACGTGGTGACACATCAAATGGTGGTCCAGGTGCTCCAAGTTCCTTGGGGAATATATCAACCCACATCTGTACTTTACCCTGAAAACAAATGAAGCCAATACTTTTGTTGGAAAATGTTTTCAGACCTGTTCAATATCTGGTTGTAGTGAGCTATACAGAGATCGTGTTTCAACTTGCTCTGGCACAAGAGGTTGTCAGAAAAAATAGAGAATAGAAAAAAACGAGAAATGATGTCAGTATTTGGAAAATGTTTTCAAACCTGTTCAATATCTGGTTGTAGTGAGCTATACAAAGATCGTGTTTCAACATGCTCTGGTACAAGAGGCTGGCAGTTGAGCACGTTCAATGCAAGTCTCTCGTCTGCTGGTCCAAGATCCTGATGAACGTTGTTGCCTTCTTCTGTTGGAATAATTATACAAAGATTAAATGGATATTAACGAATATATAAGAATGATAGCATTCCATAGACCTATATTCACCATTAATCCCGACTATGCCCTGGGACCCCCATAGTTGCCCTATACTATATTGTCCGGCTGTGTATCCAGCGTGGTTGGTCCTTGCGGTGTATACTAGTGGTTAACACATCGGACTAGAAAGCCGAAACCGTGGGTTCGAGTCCCGCCAAGGACAAATGATATTTCAGACCCAACAAATTTCATTTAGATGACTTTAATTAATTAATTTAATCAATTTTCACTATATCTATTTAATTTTAATTTTAATATCAATTTTCTCGCATCTTATGTTGCTATGTACGTCTCAACCCCAATCCAAAACCTCTGGGAATAAGAACTTATGTTCTTGTTCTATACTAAGACACTTACCAAATTCTTCCAAGCGATATAATTGTCCATTGACAATCAACCTTGTATTGCCTCTAAACTTAGGCTTGGGATAACCGGCCTCTTCACAGTACTTTTCAAGGATTTGTTTGGGTGTGCTGGAATCACGCCACGTGTTCACTCCAGACCTAGACCATAAAAGACAAATGGTAATTTTTGGACAACTTGCAATGAAATATACGTATGGAATTTGATTATATACATGATAATGGCAGTGATAATGCCATGATGATGACGATCATGATGATATATTCACAATGATTATCATAATCATAATCATATCCCAGTCCTAGTTCCAGTCCATGTTACAACCATGCACTTTGCAACACAATAACTTTGCAACACCGGCTTTGCAACACAATATATCACTTTGCAGCCTTTGACTGTGGAATAGTTGTATATGAAAAAAATTGTGAAGCGCATTAAGATGTATATGATGAGTAACAATAATTACATTACCATAATACAACCATTTTATCAGAGTCGCAGTCACAGTATGCACAGTCACAGTCACAGTCACAGCCACAGCCACAGCCACAGCCACAGTCACAGTCACAGTCGCAGTCGCAGTCGCAGCAATAATCTTATTAGTAATTAGCATAACTATTATAATCAAAAGTGTAATCGTAGTCTTTATCACAGTCAATGTATCATAATCAAACTCACGTGCAATAAGATTGTGGTAGTCCACATGTAGGTCGAAATCGTGAAAGAAATCTGTTTTCCAAGTCAATGGTCGTTTTCCCAATCTCTTCATCTGCACCGATCATATCATAATCAAATATTGCTATTTCAAGATCCTTTGCAATTGGAATGGCTGCTGTCAACTCAAACATTCTAAAATGAAAGAGGAATGTTCAGTTTCTAAACTTTTAGCTAAAATGAGACGCGCGGTTTTTGAGAAAACAGTAGTCTGCACCAATCATATCATAATCGAATATTGCTATTTCAAGATCCTTTGCAATTGGAATGGCTGCTGTCAACTCAAACATTCTAAAATGAAAAAGGAATGTTCAGTTTCTAACTTTTAGATAAAATCAGACGCGCGTTTTTTGAGAAAAGGCTGCCTGAGTAAACAGTAGTCTGCACCAATCATATCATAATCGAACATTGCTATTTGCAGAACGTTATCGATTGGAATGGCTGCAGTCAACTCAAACATTCTAAAACGAAAAAGGAATGCTCAGTTTCTAAACTTTTAGATAAAATCAGACGCGCGCTTTTTGAGGAAAAGCTGCCTGCGCGACCAGCAAGCGCACGCGCACGCGCACTTGGTTAGATGGCACACCCCAAAACATTAAAAGGGCAAAGAAAACCGGAGGGCAGCTTGCATCCAAAGAAAACAAAATATTAGGAAAAGCTGAGGTTAACAATAACAATGTATATGTGTATATCAAAATATTATGAAAAGCTGGAGTCGACGATAACAAATTATAGGCATACATCACAATATTATGAATAGTTGAAGTTGATATTAACTTCAACTTTTTATAATATTTTGTTGTATGCCTATAAATATAAATTATCTAAATTATACGCAATATCAAAATATTATTATTATTTATTAAAAAGCTCAAGTTCACGATAAAAAATTATTCTTTTTTTCTATTCTTCTTTTACATCTTAGAAGTAATTTTTAGGTGGCATATATAACGTTTTAAAAAAGAAGAAAAAAAGCAATACCAACAAAAATTGACTTGCCACTTTAAGGTCGCCATGTTTACCACAGGAAGCTCAATTTGCAAATACAATGTTTTAAAAAATTACCAGATGGTAAGAACCTAGCCTCCTCCACAGGCGTCTCTGTGATCTAATTTGGAATTGGGTTTCCTGTGCTACTACTAGAGAGGGACTAGGGGCTAGTTAGGCGAGAAAAAGGTTCTTCTTTCTCTTTGCCTCTCCCCCTCCTCGCTTGTTTTAATCCCTCACCACAGGAAGCTTGATGAAAAGAGATATAAGAGATGCCTGCTGAGGAGGCTAATAAGAACCAGAGCTACCTATTGATTAATAGTATGATTTGGTTCAAATACTTACTTTCCAAACACTGGATTAAGTGTATTTGGTAGGTAGTTATCCTTATCTTTAATCTTTTTCTTGCCAAGAGAAATAACAATGTAGGGGTCCGCCTAACAAAGAACAAACCGTACCCCGGTTAACTCAATTGGTAGAGCATCAGATTTACATGCGGATGGTAAGGGTGCGCGCCCCGGCCGGACCAACACTCAGCGTCTTAAATAATCAATGAGAATGTACAGTGGAGCCCCGTTAATCCGGCCACTGAATAGAAAGCCAAAAGTTGCTATATTAACGGGGTGGCCGTATTAAGCGAGTAAATTTTATAGAAAATGTATGGGCATGCATTTCGTCGAGACCTAAAGAACTGGCCGCAATAACGGGGTGGCCGTATTAAGCGGGTGGCCGTAAGACGGAGCTCCACTGTACTGACTTTGTTATTTCTATCGTACAATCTGCCTGAGGATTTTATTTCCACAAATGTTATAGAGTATAATACAATTATTAATACAGATTAGTTTATAACGCTATTCAGGTTAACATGTATGTTTGTTATGTGTGTCATATTGATTGTTGGACTTCGCGTATTCTCGGATAAGGACGTTAAATCGGAGATCTTGTCTCTCCACACTACACACACTAACCTGCACCGGAGGGACGTAAAAGAACCACTGAGGACGTAACAAACCCTGGCCGAGTCAGAGACTGGCTCATACTAATGCATCCTAACTACTGATACCTCTGATTCTAAGCCGCGTGACTTCAGTGTGCGCCTTAAATAGCTGTCCGTGCATACAATTAATTGTAAAGCTCATTGAGAAGTACGTAAAATGCGCACTACACTACACTGCACTGCACTGCACTGCACTGCACTGCACTGCACTACACTACACTACACTACACTACACTACACTACACTACACTACACTACACTACACTACATTACATTACATTACATTACATTACATTACATTATATAAAAAATTAACACAAATAACTACTTTAAAACTATCTTTAAAAATATAATTACTACACGTATCTTACCAAGCCATTAGCATCCATTGGCTGTAAGTCAATAGCCTGAAAACACAATAGTAATAAATAAAGAAACAAAAACAACCAATCAACCTTTTAACGTCTCAATCTTCAAGCCGAACACAAGCTTCGCTATCGAGAAAAATATTGGATATCGAGTAATCGTATGATCGTTTAGATACGCCCATCGAGTAATCGTATCATCGTTTAGCTATGCCTATCGAGTAATCGTATAGCTATGCCCATCGAGTAATCATATCATCGTTTAGCTATGCCCATCGAGTAATCGTATTATCGTTTAGCTACGCCCATCGAGTAATCGTATTATCGTTTAGCTACGCCCATCGAGTAATCGTACTATCGTTTAGCTACGCCCATCGAGTAATCGTATTATCTTTAGCTACGCCCATCGAGTAATCGATTTATCGTTTAGATACGCCCATCGAGTAATGGTTGTACCTTGATAATATAGAGCCTGATGACACATTCGACTGGGTGGCTTGGTGGTAGACTGTGGATCATCTTAGGTGGAAGGGGGGCATTGGGATCATTAGGAAGAGGATACACACGAAACGTTCCCTGAAAATACAAAAATCAATCAATCAATCAAACAAATCAATCAATAATTAATTTATTGATAGATAAACAAACAAACAAACAAAACAAAAACAAAAAAATCAATGAATAGATAAATAAATAATTCAATCAATCAATCAGCAAATAAATAATTAATTAATTGATAGATAAACAAAGAAACAAACAAATAATGAAATAAATAAATACATAAACAAATAAATAATTAAATAAATCTTAAAAAGCATATTCCTTATCCTTAATACATGCATAATGACTGTATACCCTACATCTTTCCCATCGTAGAATGGTCTATTGCCATGATTGCAAATACTTAGGCAATAAAGAAACTTTTGAAGATAAACGTCCAGAACAAACCTCATTATTAACTATATAGTCTCAGATAATACCCCTATTCATTGCTATTTTCGATGACCTATTGCCAAGGCAATTCTTTTAATAGAAACCTTTTCACACCTCGCGGGACAATTATTCACGTGTCTCTATCATAACAAGTTCAACGTTTGTCTCGCTTCGATGCAAAGGCCAGGCTACCTTTCAATATGGCATAAAAATCATCTTCCTTATTTATAAACTAAAGAATAGCAACAATTCACGATCAACCTTTTCACAATAAAGTTTCTAAACCTCTAGGTTACTAACAAATCAGCTGCTTACCTTAAATTCCCCAACATCAGTGAGATCTTGTCCAGTTTTGACTTTTCCTCGATATAAAGGGAACGTCACAATGAAATCTTGAAACCGCTTGAAATGTTCAACACGTTCTAGCTCGGTAGTGTACACCTAAAGAGAAATATTACAGCTTTGTTTTAGGTATTTCAGAGTTTTTTTCTTAATTAAAACATTTATCTGTGAAAAGCTAATACTTCGACGTTCCAGCACTATAGTCCCCTTCACAGTTCCCTGCGCCATCTTGAAAGGTAGCCGGGCCTTTCCATCGAAGCGAGACGAACGTTGAGCTTGAAATGACAGAGACCTTTTAAAACCTTGCGAGACAATTATTCACGTGTCTCTATCATTGCAAGCTCATTGTTCGTCTTGCTTCGATGCAAAGGCCAGGCTACCTTTCAAGATGACGCAGGGAACTGTGAATGGGCTATTATCAAGTCATATTTAGTCAAACAGAGAGTTTATGTACCCATAATTCATGGCGGTCACCGCGTTCTAAGTTTTAGGTGTCTAACGTTTCTGAAATATAGTTATACATCTATTTTAATTATCGTTGATCATCTGGAAATGGATGATGAGACCGATAGTCATTGTGGGAGTTTAATAAATTCTCTTCTGGAATTTTCTTCTGCAATACTGCTATCTGTTATTCAGCACCATTCAAGCTTGATTAAAACAATGCATTTGGAATTTAATGAACTCCCACAACTCCTTTCGGTCCCAGATAAACCATTTCCAGTTGATCAACTTTTATTGAAAAAGGTGTACATGGTTGAGGGCATATCGTATTTCCTAATGTAGTTGAGTGTGTCTACACTCTTTCCGAGAGTTTTTGTCACCAGTGATCATGAAATGAAAAGTCAACAAGCCAGTAGCGCATGGGTAACCTATTTATACTTTACTAGAATGCAGGGATTTCATGGCCACATCGCCACACTTCTCATTCCATATTTATAAAATAAAAAAAAGTCTTTATTCATTTCATTTAAAATGTACATACTGAACAACAGACGTGTTCAGTTTACAATTAATTTGTAAGAAAAATATAATATGTATAATAAGAAAAATAGTAATTCAATAAATTTATATATGATACATTATTTAAAAATTATGTACAATAAATTATCTAAAATTAAGTAAGCTTCTATTAATAAAAACGCTTTTAAAACGTTCAGTTCTAATTCTTGGTATAATGAATGAATGGCCCCTATTTCTTAAAATACGATTCCTGGTGGGTGGCAGTAAACGATAGAGTGGACTTTCTGGCGACTTTATTTTCTCCCAAAGTTTGAGATCCCTTTCCCGTAAAATACTTAATATAGAGTAACAATCTTTGGTATATCCTGATTTAAAAGCAAAGATTTATGATTCTTAATTTGTTATTTGACTCAGTTGACTCTGCATAAACTATTTTCAGTACGATTATTTATTTAGTCATTAGTTAATTCCATTATTTAGTCAGTACATAAGGTGTTATAAAACTAAAATACATGAACAACTGACAATGACAATGATTTATTTAGTACTAATTTTGTACAAACTAATTAACATAAATTATTAAAGAACTTAATTTAGTACACGCTAACTGAAATAACCGTAAGGCTAAACAAGTCAGTTAACTAGACATTCACATAGTAGCAATAAATGAGAGGCAAAACGAAGGGATAAAACCAGACCCCGGTGAAACGGTACTCCCTCAAGTTAAAGTTGCAGGGGGGATGGGCGTTCGATTTTGAAGTTGATTCCTAAATGGTACGCATAAATTAGCAACCCTGTTGGATTCTTGTAGATTGCAACCTCTAGCAGGTACGATGTGGTTTGCGATGTGGTTTGCAGCTAAGCTTATTTTAGTAACAAAGCCAAGTAAAAATAACCCTAAAAGGTACCGAGGCACGTTGCATAATTAAGGTATACACAGCAGAAATGTTCAACACTCGGACAAAAGGAGTCCCCAACGGGGGTACACACAGAAAATATGTACAACTGTAAATTGAGCAACGATCACCCCTTACACTTGGACAAACGAAGTTTCCCGGGGGAAAACACAGAAAAAATATGTTCACCGAACTCTAAATGGAGCGACGATCACCCCATGATTCTTCTAGGATAGACAAATCCAGGTGATTTTCCGCGCTCACTTCCGGCTAGTATAAGCCGATCAGAAGCATGTTTGTCGTATCGCCAACAGTTTCAAGATGGCGCCATTCGAAAGAGTTGTTTTCCGTGTTAATCCTCTATAAACACTTCCTTAGCATAACTTTACATTAAAAAAAACCTCTATTTATACATGACAACAAAAGATTCTCTGCCACTCTATCAGCAATGAAACAGAATATAAAAAAACACAAATGCCTAAAAGTAACAGAAATCGCTGCTGTCTCGAGGCGCCATTTTGGAACTGTTCGTTTTGACAATCAATCCTTTGCGCGCTTCGAAGTGAGAGATCACCTGGATAGGAGATTATGTCAAACATTTAAACTAAAAAAAATAAACTTAACACAGTACATTAAACTAAACTAAACTAACCCAAATAAAACTTATAAAATAAAACACTTTAAAATAAGACAATGTAAAATAAAACCAAATGAAATGAAATAAGATAAAACAAATAATAACCAGCCATATTAACGGATATAGAATAAAAGAATACAAAAATTTATAAAAAACAAAAAAGAAATAACCAGCCACTTTTAAACAAAAAAAATTAAGTTTATTCCTTTGGGCACGCGAAACTCTGTAGGTGATTTTCGAAAATTCTTTCTCGACCAATCAGAGCGAACGAATTTCTAAAATCATCTGCGTAGTTTGACTAAAAAAGGCAAATGTATAAACCTATTTATATAAGCTAATTCAAAAACATGGAAACCAGATAACAAAATACCCCATAGCTGTATTCATAACAATAGTTTGTAGTACACTATTATCAGTAACACATGCAGTTGTAAACATGTGTTTATATTGAAGAAATAGAAAGCGCGTGCTGTGTGCAGTTATAAAGCACGCGGGGTTGTCAGAACAGAGAGAAGTGTTAAGAGAAGCACATAATAAATATATTATTATTATACAATAACAAGGATATAAATATTATTCAGACGTGCGTTCGTTATATTTTATTTACAATAAAGATACTATTCGATCAAATGCGTTTCAGGAAATAGCCGACCCATAAACAGTGTATGATAGGGGTAGCTTTTGTGCTTCATTTTAAAAAACAATTTCATTTAGAACGATCGATAAGAATATGTACAAATTATATACAATGTCAAATACTACAGTTTTTTTGTGCAAATTAAAATACTTATTAGCTAGTGATGGAGTTAATAGTTTTACTGGGATTAAGGAGTATCATCCGAAAAGTCCATCTGATATCGTGCACTTCTAAAATCTTGATGGTCACCAAGGACAATAGTTTTGTTCAATTTTTAAAGAAGATAACGGTGAAGTTTACGCCGATGAAGCAATTGACAAGAACATTTTCTCACTCCAATAATTGTACATTTACAAATATCATGTTGGACATGATTAATTTAAACGTTCTGGGTTCTTGAATAGGATGAACTGTTGTCAGTAGCTGTGTCTTCCTCGTGTCGATTTCTGACAAGACACATTTCTCACTTTCTCATCATTTTACATTTACAAATATCATTTTAGAAACAATTAATTTTCCAGGTGAAAGTTCTGGCCATGGGTTCTTGAATAGGATGAAGTATCGTCAGTAGCAGTGTCTTTCCCTTGTCGAATTTTGACAAGAAACGTTTTTCACTTTCTCATCATTCTACATTTATAAATATCATTTTAGACACAATTAATTTGTCCAGATGAAAGTTCTGGCCTTGGGTTCTTGAATAGGATGAAGGTATCGTCAGTAGCTGTGTCTTTCTCTTGTCGAATTCTGACAATAAACGTTTCTCACTTTCTTATAATTCTACATTTACAAATATTTTGTACATAATTAATTTGTCCCAGTTCTGGATTCTTGAATAGGATAAACTATTGCTCCAAGTCGAAACATTTGAACAATTCTCTTTGCAGCATGTCGTATTTCTCTCATGCGCCATAAGTAAACGAGTGGATTCAAAAACGAATTGATGATAACAATAGTTTCGGTAACATCAACAGCGACATATAATTGGCCATAGTCGTTGCTGTTATCGAGCTTTGAATCGCTGATAAGCTTCGAGAGTTGTGTGAATAGTATAATAAACTGTACGCATATGTAAGGTAGATAGCAAAGAATGAACAAACAGTACACTAGAAACATGCTTGTTACAGATTTTCTATATCTCGCCATGTTTAAGTGATGTGTTTGATTATCATCCTGCACTGAGCATAGTGTACTCTGTGTTTGTATTTGATTGTTGTGCCGACGTAAGACACGGTAGATACTTATATAAGTAAACGAAGTCCCAAGAAGAAAAACAGGCAAAACTACACAGACACTGATCCTATACGCTGTCATGCTCCAGATCTGAATCGTCGACATAGCGCCAAAGGTAACCCAAAAACTGACCAATATGTACATTACTCGTTTGGTAGTCACTATTGCCACGTATCTTAAGTGCCAGTGAAGTGCTAGATACTTATCCATTGTGAATGACGCAACTGTTAGGAACGAAACTCCACAGAACATCACACCAAAGAACGTGTAAGCCACTTGCACTACACACCAGTTTCCACCCTGAAACTTAAGAAAGTTCCTTGCGATGTTTAAAGGTGGTACTATTAGCCCTACACCACAGTCCGAACAAGCTAAGCCGATGAGAAGAAGATTTGAGACCGTTTGTAGCGACGGAGTTATGCATATTCCAAGAATGATGATTAGGTTTCCTAGAATCGTAGGCAAGCAGACGAGCCCATTTATTATGATAATACTAGTGTAGAGTGGGCGTTTTTGAGCGACGAAATCGGTTGATCGGCCTAAAAAGTAGCATTGATCGTAGGGAAATGTAGTCGAGTTTGACATGTTTCTTTGTGTGAAGTATCCAACTGCTTAACTAATTCTCTTCAAAACGCTGCTGGTGTCTTTCTTGTAATTGTCGTAGATAGATCAAGTAGAAGTTGACGTGTACTTAATGCTTTGTTCTTGTTTCTATCCTGACCAGAAGCTTTAATCGTAGCTTTTGCTAAAAGATTTAATCCAAGCCGTACGTTATCTCTGGCTTCCTCAATGTCCAGTCACTGCTTCCGTCACAATTAACATTTCAAAGTAATCAATCGGAAAACTTGTAATTGTCGTAGATAGATCAAGTTGAAGATGCGTTGCGTTGTTATTGTTTCTATCCTGACTCATCTGAATCGGCTTAAGGCTCAAAACTGTCACTATTTTCTCCTACGCTTTCTTGTACTTCTAAGTAATAAAGTTCTCAGTCTTCGAAAGTACTTTGTAAACCTTCACTTTTCTTACTACTGTTCTTTGAATTAAAGTATAATTCTTTATCGGTATCTGATAAAGGTATTCTGATTGTCTAGTTTCAACTGATGTCAGGGATGATTCAGTCAACGGTAAATACTGCCGATTTATCGAGCTTTTCTTACTCAAAACAACAGAGAAACACTGAGTGACACTAGCTTGGTTTTCCCGAATTTACGTCACAAGTTACCAGTCTCCCAATTCCCGGCCAACCCGAAGGGGCGCGGTCGATTTTAAAGTTTAGGGCGCTATTTCACCGCGAATAAATGTTCAAATAAAATTTTTTTTTTAGATCATGGCTGACTTATATATGAACTTCTTAAAACGCCAAAAAACCGCGAGAGTTCATATACACTTTAATCGTAGCTTTTGCTAGAGGACGTGTACTTAAAAAGAGTACCCTTCGGAGCCGCTCCACAATATAGCCGTTCTGAACCCTATTATTTTACTGGCTGGGAAACCCTAATAAGAATAAGTCTAGCTGGGAACGTTTCCAGTTGGCATATTTGCTGGGATTATAGGGAGACGATATCTTTTTAATTGTTTCTATCCTGACCAGAAGCTTTAATCGTAGCTTTTGCTAGAAGTTTTAATCCAAGCCGTTAACTTTTCCTCAATGTCCAGTCACTGCTTTACAATTAGCATTTCAAAGTAATCAATCTGAAAACTGTCTAAAAGTTCCAATATTTGTTTACACGTAGAAGAAACGTAATCACCAATTTTTGTCTAAAAGATGTTTCGATGTGTTTGTTCCTCACTTACGATATGCCGATCAAAAATAGGTACATTTCCGTCATTTAGTTTATGTTTTAAAACAGAAAACCTTCGCGAATGATCTGGTAATCGACTTGAATGAAACGGGTAGTACAGACTGTGAAAATCCTACTCCGTAAAACGCAATCTATAAAAGATATTGACGGTTTTTATAAGTTTTTTTTTTCTCTTGGTCAATGTTGCTGAGTAAGAACAAATCCTCAGTAAGCTATCACAACCTTGTTGAACGAAAACAGTCAAACTAATAAAACTAGACAGTGATTTGCAAGTCAGTGTTAAGAAGATTTCTGTCTCAAAGTTTAATTAATCCCAAGAAGCTCTTGCGATGTTCCAACAATGTTTAGAAGAATCAAAGCAAGAAAGAAAATACTATCATAGCTGCCTTATTCATAACAACCAAAAAGTTCTTGAAACGTTCCAATAATTCCTTAAATACCAACTTGTTAAACGTCAATAGAAATACCATTTCTGACACCATGAAAGTGTGTTAAATTCTCTGAAGCTCCAATGAAGGTCCAAGAAAAACCAAGAATACGTTGCAAAACAATGTCAAGAAAATTCTAGTCTTCGAGTTCCTTTTCGAGAAGCTCTTGTTGAACTTACAACAATGAATGTAATGTTATCGCCAACTTGGTAAACGAAAGCAGCCAAGAGAACTAAGTTTGTAGTCACGGAGCTCTTGTTTAAGTTCAACAATGCATGGAATATCCTCGACGAAAATCGTTCAAAGTCAGAAGTTTAACTTTACAGTATTTTGCAATATAACATAGAGAGGTTTTTTTTTGTCGATAAAGATTATATAATTTTTGTACTTTCAGAGCACCCTTGAAGTAATACCGTAACTTCGTGAAATGAAACACGCGAAGTTTAAATGGACAACTACGAATATCGAGAAATCCTTCTTTCGTGGCAGTCGAGGTAGTCGGATCTACTTTTCTGTCGTTTACTTTCCCACTTTGTTGCTTGGTGAAGTATTAACAATGCTTGTAAGATGTCGATCGCTGCCAAGTGAGCGACAAAAATGCGAAAATTGATATCACCAAGTCACTGATTTTTACAGCAGCTAATGTAGAATAATCGTGTTCGATATTGGCCTATAAGAACTTTCTTGCATGATATCGACTATGCCTGAAATGTACTACACCATGACACTAGACAGTGAAATTATAAGGTGTGAAGTTTAAATGAGAATACCCCTAACGATGGCAGTCCGCTTTTTTTTTGCTGATGAGTTTGTTGATCCTTGATGCTGGAGTGTTCCCAGTGTACATCCAAGACAGAATGGCAGATCATCAAATGGGTAAATATATCTTAAGGCGCTCAACGATGCTTCATTACGCGATGGATCATGCAGGTGCTCTATAGATAAATATCACGTGCAAAGTTGAAAAGTCGGCTAACTGACTAAAGCCGTTTATTTTCGAGGAACTCTTGATGAGTCGGCTAAACTAAGTGTTATGGCAATCTCCAGCCGAACTCCTCATAAAAAAAAATCGTTATATCATTAATTAAACTTTTAAACAATGTAAAGACCTTTTTATAGCCTGCACTTTATATTTTGTAAACAAACATAATTTAGTGCAAAGAACAAAATATTTTGAAATGATATCAAAAATCAGTTAGCTATAGAAAAAAAATAATACTTTAGTATCAATATATATATTATCTATATACGGCCTTATTGCAAGAACGTTGTCCTGACTTTTGTAATTTAGTGGGAAAGGAATTAAATAAAAAACAAAAGCCGAAAGATCACTAAAGATGAACAGTTTGTTTTGTTATTCCTGATATTCCTTTGTTACTAAATTACTAATGTTCTTTTTTTCATATGACAACATTCTTGCAAGTAGGTGTGTATATCTGTACGTTTATACTTATTCATTAAAGTTAGTATGGTACCAAAAACCAACAAAGTTTACTTCCAGTTTGTGAATCAATACTCACAGGGAGTAAAAACTCTGTCTAGTAAAATATTTCAAATCCGCCAACATATATAAAATATGTCAAAACCTGTAAAATTGATTTACCAATGTTGGTCTTAGCTTTAGAGCTTATGATCAGGTAGGCATGCAAGAGTACTCTCAAGAAGAAGAAGTGTATTTGCATAGGAATATCACACGTTGTAACAGAGAAAAAAATGTTTGTTCTCGCGTTTCAAGGACACCTTTGATTATATAAATTCAATTCTTTGTAAACTCTCTTTTCAGTGGCCATAACACCAAAATATCGAATATACAATGTATTTAGAGAATACAAACGACATTATAATTAAAGCTTGAACTTTAAGAGAAGTGATATTATTTAACAGCAGCAAAATTAAAAAGATTTTCTGACTTTTGTAATTTAGTGGGAAGGGAATTAAGCGATGTTATGGAATATTTCAATCTGTTAACTTTACAGGGTTACGCCACAGATACTGAATCGGCCGGAATATATATGGACTAAAAGTGAAATGTTTTGAGAAATAAAATAAAGCGATTTTATGGAATATTTCAATTAACTTTACAGGGTTACGCCACAGGTATGGTACTGAATCGGGAATATACATGGACAAAAAGTGAAACGTTTTGAGAAATAAAATTAAGCGATTTCATTGGATATTTCAATTAGCGAGTTACAGGGTTTCCACACATGCTGAATCGGTAATAAACATGGACAAAAAGTGAAAATGTTTGAGAAATAAAATAAATCGATTTTATGGAATATTTCAATTAGAGAGTTACAGGGTTTCCACACATGCTGAATCGGTAATAAACATAGAACAAAAACTAGACGTTTTGAGGATTAAAATTAATGTTTTTGATTTTAAATTATTATTGTTTGTCTGACAGAATTTTGTGATACAGCGGCACTTAATCATTAAGAGCCGTTCATAGATTTGCCGCATTATTGACAGCACGAAAAAAATGAACACCAGATAACAGCAGTTTAATCGTCTCCTTGATATGTCTTTTTGCAACTACACTGAGTAAAGTCAAAACCGCGAGTAACAACCTGAAAATTAACTGACCTGTTAGCCTAAAATTTGTCATTTAGACACCCTATGAACAAGAACCTATCAGTTCAGCCTAGAAAATGAAAAACAGGTTCTTATTTTCTAAAATAATATTCGTGATCAAGAATCATGTTTGGAGAAGTAGGAGCTTGCCATTGCTGTGCAAATAAAAGTGCAAATTTATTGATGTAATAAAGAAAATAAAGTGCAAGAGGTCAATGTTTTTGTATAGCATTTTGAAAAACTGTACAGCAATAAAACTCAGCAATAAATCAGCAAATCATGCAGCCTGGATTTTATTTGTTTCTCCACAGAAATAAGAACCTATTTGAGAACCTGAATAGCCTAAAATTGTGTTAACTACCATAATAAATAAGAACCTGTTCTTACTCGCGGGTTTTTACTGTATACCACGAAATATTAACGAGATTAAAGATCGAATTAAGATTTTTAAAATTAAGAATAATAAATTGTCTTATCATATTTATGTCGTGGCAATTAAACGTCGATTTGCTTGTAGACAAAAAAGCTCTTGACTTCTGAATCAGTTTATTAGGACTTACATTGACGCTTTGACTCTCAGGTTTTTCAGAGTCATGAAAGCACCTTAGGGTGATGAGGTCTCCTCTTTAAATAAAGTTTTCATTCATTCATTCATTCATTCATTCATTCATTCATTCATTCATTCATTCATTCATTCATTCATTCATTCAGAGTTATTCTAAAGAGGATCAGTATTTCCAAAATTACAATTTTTAAATCGTTCACACTGAAAACATTTGATTTAAAAGTTTTATTGGGATTTTTTGTAATTCATTATTAATGTTTACATAAAGGCTTTTCAGGATATTTTTTTCGACAAACGGTTATAAACCTTTTATTAACCGAAAACATAATATTGAATCTTTACTCCGACGAAAGGCTAAAGCTCGAAACGTCAGTAAAGTTAAGTCAATATTTTTTACGGTGTTACAAATTTCATTATATCACCTATCGTTTATATCAAACACCGACGCGCAGCCTATACTAGTTTACTCGCTAGTTTCCATTTATATTTCAGTAAAGTAAGCTAACATTTTTTACGGTGTTACAAAATTTCATTATATCACAACTATTTTAGCATTCGATTTCATTCGATTACCTAACGCAATCGAATCCAATCATTTGATTGGATCCGATTGCGTTCGATTACCGAATCGTTCGATTGGTTACGCCGGGTCTATATCAAACACCGACGCGCAGCCTATACTAGTTTACTCGCTAGTTTTCAAAAAATATTGAATTGGTTGAATTAAAGAATGATAATAAAGTGTAACGATACCATAAAATAATATCAAAAACATCTTTCAATTGGCTGGGTGTTTTACCTGTTCGATTTTAGATTTGCATGCATACTTTAAGTATTTGCGTAAAGTTTTCCCTAAATGTTTTGACACTATATCTGATTTTTTTGTGTATAATATAATTAATTCTTATTAAAGGAATATTATTATTATTATTATTATTATTATTATTATTATTATTATTATTATTATTACATTCACACAAAATTAAAACTAGAAATTAAAAAATGAAAAACCTTTTATATTCATACAATAAAACTTTCATGCCTAGCATAATTTGATTGCAGTTTTTCTTAAATGTCATTGTTTACATACAGTTTAGATATTTTGTTTTTACGAAGTTCCGTTTCCTATAGGTTTCTGGCTCATTGACAAGCGTACATCAGTTAATATGCCGAACAGAAATCAATTTATACGTACTTGAAAGACAAACACAAAATGTACTTGAAATCATAAGGTAATCAGTTCATCGTGGTTATGAGATTAATAGAGAATATTTTTTTTTCTCACGAATGTCAAGGGTTTGGACCGCATCGATACGACTGCTCAGTACTCTTTATATAAGACGATGGGTGGACTGAGTGGAGTTGGGTCTTAAGAACGGTCTTTGGAATCCTTTTCACTTTTTGTTTTATCTCGTCTAAATATAATAGCATCAAAATTATAAATAGTGGAAAATCGTTGCCAAATAATAAAGGAAAAATATCTAGGTCTTGTCGAGTCCTTTTGAAGAAAAACGTTTTAAAATACAAGAGGGCAAGGTTGGATTTAAACGATTTTTCAAAAACACGCTTTTTACATACACGTTGTTACTGAACATTAACGCATGCAGTTGAAACAAAAACATCTTCACATTATTTACCCTGATTATGTACCGTGCTATCAACCCAAAAGCTTGGAAATGAAACGTGTTTGTAAAATGACAATCAACACTGAGAACCTACAAACATCTTATAAAATAAAAAAATGTTTTTAATAACACACAGTCTTTTGTCAACAGCTTCAAATGAATTGGTAGGATGAGGGACTCCAAACTCGGGAGTCCAGGGGTTGTATTCTGTTAGATCATTACTCTGCCGGGATGCAAGATAATTGTACTGCTACTGAAAAAAGTAGATGAACCCAATTATATCCGATAATGTTTTCACTCAAGAAATCGTTTTCAATTACAATCAAATAACATCTATTAAGCAAATTGCAAATCGTATAACTATAATAAATGCGACAGTTTCCTAATTAAGAATCGTCAAACTTCACGAAATAAATCGTTTTCATTTGCAACGAAATAGAACATATTGAGCAATTAGCACATCGTATAACTATAATAAATGCGACAGTTTCTGAATTAAGAATTGACAAACTTCACGAAATAAATCATTTTCATTTGTAACCATATGAAATCTTTTGAGCAAATTACACATCGTATAACAATAATAAATGCGACAGTTTCCTAATTAAGAATCGTCAAACTTCACGAAATAAATCGTTTTCATTTGCAATTAAATATAATCTATTGAGCAATTTTCACATCGTATAACAATAATTAAGGCGACAGTTTCCAAATTAAGATTGAATCATCAAACTTCACGAAATAAATCATTTTCATAGTTGCAATCAAATAAAATCTATTGAGCAATTTGCAAATCGTATAACTATAATTAACAGATTTAGGAGACGACAGTTTCCGTACGGTGATTTCCGAATTCAGAAATGTCAAACTATACACGAAAACATATTATATTTCGTAAATAAAAGTAAGCAAATACATCAACTTTCTTATAGTAATGCATAGCAAAAGTGATCCTTTAATAGATAGTATAATTTATTGGTAACCAAATTGTAAGTTGGGTGGAAAACAAACCTAAAACCCTTGATTTTACAAAATGTACAAACTTTTATAAGCCGTATATATAGCGTAAAAAATTAAAAAACAATGAAAAATATCAATCTTAAAAAAATAATAGAAAAGGTGGAACTTTTAAATAACTTTAAGATTTATGAACAAATTGTGAGCTAATATATTGCTTTCTGTGACGCAATTTTCACCCTTGGAGCCGCACCCCTAGAAATAACACCTAATTGCAAAAATGTTTTCACATGATAAAGAACATTTGTAATCTAGTATTAAAGAAAGGAAAAATAAATGTCTTTTACATAACTCCAAATTTTTGTTCTCCTAGTAACTAAAATCGATTAGAAAAAGTAGAAAAAGGGAAAAGAAAAGACACAAGAAATGTAAAATCCTCAAAAAACATTTTTAACTTAATTAAATATTCAATACCCAACGGTTGGCAAATGTATTCACTGATCAACATCATTAACTTCAACAAAAGGCAAACAACAAAGTCATTTCTCTATTTACAAACAGCCATCCAATTAAATTACTGTGTGTATTTGCTGTACTCCAGTGTGTAATGTCATTGTACAGCACTAAAAAACATCTCAGTCAGGAAGTGCTCCGGAACAAACCCCTATGCTAAGGACATTTTTATTATTCTATAGCCCTCAGATATAAGCGAAATGGCCATTGTATTTTTTTTTCGTTGCACATACATTTTTTCTCAGTCGTTTTTGTACTCCAGTGTGTAATGTCATTGAACAACACTAAATAACATCTCAGCCAGAAAGTGCTCCGGAACAAACCCCTATGTTAAGGACAGTATTATTTTATAGCACTCAGGTATAAGGGAAATGGCCATTGTATTTTTTTTCCTTGCACACAAATCTTTTGTCGTTTTTTTTCTCTTTTGACTAAAAGCGTTTAATATTGAGATTTTATTTTCATTTTCATTATCAAATTTTCGGACTGAGTCGTGAATAGTAGATTTAGAATGATTTATTTCATTTTCATTATTATGCGGTTTTTTTAATTATTGTGCTATAGATCAGTTCAAGTCAGTTTTACCTACTATTTCGGGGGTAGAAGCGGTTCAAGTCAGTTTTACCTACTATTTCGGGGGTAGAAGCGGAATCATGAATAATGCCTTAATTTAAATCACTAAAGAATCATGAATCACCAGGCTGAAAAGTTACGAATTCAAGAATCTTCCATTCAAATTTAAGACTGATTCATAAATAACAGATATAGAATGATAGATGTGCGATCAAAAGACAATAGACTATAAAAGGGCATCATGATTCAACTTTTCTTAATGATTCTTCTTTAATCACCGATACCATTTAAAGTAATGTATTTTTAATTTGTATTCATAAACAAATTGTTTTAAAATTGTTTGCTACGGAGGTCCCGTCTGCCTTCACTCTAATTCCTATATAAGGTGGACGTCAGTAAACGATCCTGTTGTGCTATTCGAAAGAGCAGGGGATTGTCTCCCGGCATAACGGTTAGGAATATTAAAGCATACTACAGGGCCCACAGTAATTGGCGTAAAAGCTGTTGTGGTGTCCCTGCCTTCGTATGAAGGAAGAGCTTATAAATGTTAATTGTATTTCTTCTCTAGTGAGTACACTCAGTGAGAATGTAAGAATTTTATGTTGCGTATAATTTTGGTTCCGTACCTTATTTTGTAGATATGATATTAATATTGAGGACTTCGTTGTTTCATGGAGATATTATTAAAATATAACGATCTATCGTGGAATGACTATACATAGGATGTTGAATTAACCTCACTAATTAAATCTATCTAAACGGTCTGAAGTTCTGAATAAAAAACTTCATTTATTGATGAAGATATAGAAAACACGCGCGCGCGTGCTGTGTGCAGTTACAAAGTATGTGCGGATTGAAAGAATGTACACCCTTTCCAAGAAAGTTTGTCACCCGTGAAAAGTACACAAGCTAGTTGCGCAACGGACCATGGATCAGTTCAGAAACTAAATGTGCATTCGGAACGCTTTTCGTGTTGTTTGATAAGTCAGAACGGACATTTCTCAATAGAATTATATTACAAGTGTAGCAATGTGGCCATGAAATCCCTGCGTTCTAATAAAGTATACACTGATAAGTAATCCATAATCCCCTGCGCTACTAGCTTGCAGGCTTTTCACTTCACATGTGACAAAGTTTCTGGTAAAGGGTGTATACGAGAGAAGTGCAAAGAGAAGCATATACAAGAAAGCAAGCTTTCTATTTATTATATAAAATACACAGAACAACATGCAACATGCATTAGATAAACGCGCGGGCCTCAATTTGTCTAATAGTTATGTTTTAGGAATATTTAATCATTTATAACTGAACATAGATACATTCTAACGCGCGCGCTAAGTGTCGTTAGATAAACGCTTATGCACAAACTAGATAGTATTATCAGCGATAATGTTAAACCAGGAAATGGGCCATTTCTATAACTAAAACCAAATAGGAATGCTTAAGATCCGACAACCGCCATAATCATAATCAAGAACATCACCACCACCACCATTATCATCATCATCATCAATTTAAGATCGCCGATTATCATCATCAAAAAGATCATGATAATCATTATTACCAGCATCTTATTGACAATTACTATCAAAGAATTCAGTTTGTATTGATATCTTAATAAATAAATGGAAACTAGTCAGTAAACTAGTATAGGCTGCGTCCGTGTTTGATGTAAACAATAGGCAAAAAATAAAGACATTTGTAACACGGTAAAAATTCAACTTCTATTTTTCTTCAAATATATATAAGGAATGCAAGCTGTTTTGAGTACTACTATCAAAAGAAATCACTTTTTTAACGTCTCAATCTTCTAGCTGGACATGTGTGCCCTACTAATGGGGGAGACTCAGACACACACTCACTACCTCTATACGTTAATTATTTTGCACACAACTCGGCTCACATTTATTCACTACAAAGTAAAATTTAAAAACGACAAAAATAGTATAAACATTTCCCGAAGAACGTTTTAACATAAAGCCTATTAAACACCAAACAATCAATTTGAAATTACATGCAAACAACTGACAGCCCGTCCGGAATTAAACGTTGAATGGGTAAAGTAGAGGTTTCCTGTGTCATAATAGAAAGTCAACGAAATAATATATGAAGCACTTTAAGAGTGTTTTTCATGTACTTCAGAGTTGTCAGGAATATTGATATTGCTATAGAATAGCTCACTTTCGATATTTTGGTTGAGTGGCCCGGCATACAAATGAACAAACAATGGCTACTTTGAGTTGTTTGCCTGGAACTACACATTGAACGCAATATCAAATTATCAAAATGTGTGCATTTTCGGCATGGTATAGTCCATCAAAAAACTGTCATTTTTGGAACTACACATTAATCGCACTATCAAGTTATCGAAATTAGTGCATTTTGCATGGGCTATAGTCAATCAAAAACCGTCATTTTTGGAGCTACACATTGATCGCACTATTAAATTATCGAAATTTGTGCATTTTGCATGGTATAGTCCATCAAAAAACTGTCATTTTTAGAACTACACATTAATCGCACTATCAAGTTATCGAAATTAGTGCATTTTGCATGGGCTATAGTCAATCAAAAACCGTCATTTTTGGAGCTACACATTGATCGCACTATTAAATTATCGAAATTTGTGCATTTTGCATGGTATAGTCCATCAAAAAACCGTCATTTTTGGTCATTTTTGAGCATTTTAAATTGGCTATAGTCAATGCCATGATCAAAAACCGTCATTTTTGGTCATTTTTGAGCATTTTAAATTGGCTATAGTCCATGATCAAAAATCGTAATTTTTTGGTCATTTTTGAGCATTTTGAATTGGGCTATACAATGTAGTTAAAAATCGTCATTTTGCATTGTCAGACTTGGACATATTGGACTCCGTAAGTCCTTTAAACAGGTGTGTTTAATTTAACCAACACAGTTAAATGTATTCTCTATTTTAAATTTAAATTCTTATATTATGTATTATTCAAATTTTTAGATATAGCATATGTTTTTTTTTATTATAGTATTATTTAATTTCTTCTTACTTCTATACAATTTATTTAATTTTGAATTTTTTTTTTTGAAGGCCCAGTGTAAGATTAGCTATGCTAAATTGGTGTATTTTGACTATTTTGTAAATACTTTTTAAACCTTCTTATAGATAAAGTTCATCAATCAATCAATCAATCAATCAATCAATCAATCAATAAATCAATCAATCAATCAATTACGAAGACGATTAAAAGTCATTGTAATAATAACAATATATATAACATATATAAGAATGATAAATGACGATTATGATAACTTAAATCTAAATGTTTAATCATTACAGGTGATAGCCCTGCATCACACCTCCTCCCTTCTTCGGTTATTAACTTTTTCATATTATAAAATCAAGATATATACTATAGTTACACCTACTTGCAAGAACGTTGTCATACAACATTTGAACATTTGTAATTTAGTGGATTATGAATAAATTAGAAGTACAAAAGAAGATCATTGAAGCAGAACTCTGTCTTTTGTACTAAATTACAAATGTTCAAATGTTAATGACAACGTTCTTGCAAGTAGGTGTATTTTACGACCGAAATACAATTTCACGGTCTGTAGTATTACGCGCGCGCTATCGCGCTATGGTCTATTGCTCTACACCGGGGCTGTTTCGTGAGGTTCATATCGAAAAGCCAAAAAGATAGCTGTCAAAACGTTTCTTGGTAATTGCTGTTATATTAAAGAGTGTCCGGTGCCACTTGAGAAAAATATAGAAAATATGGCGAAAAACGATTTACATTTGTATACATTTTTTTAGCTAGGAATCGACACATGATAAAGATCTTTTAAGATGCTTTATCTTTTAAAATACTCCAGTTTCATGTTATCTAGCACCGCTGTGCAATTTGACAATTAAAGCGCACAAAGTGCCCGTTAAAATTTATGTTCTATTGTTTAGCGGTAGCATTTTACTGTGCTTGGCTTGAAACCTTTTTAATATTTCCACAACAAATCGACGCTTAGCCTGTGCAACTGTGCGCCATTTGCATTGTCAAATAGAACAGAAGTAATAGATAACATGAAACTGGAGTATTATGATATTAATCATATCCATTTTGTAATCACTAGCAAATCCTGCAATCTGATTGGCTAAAAAGTGTGCGATTAAAGCATTAATTGCACTATTTTGGATCATTAATAGCATCATTTTTGAAATCTTGCATCATTTTTAAAAACAGCCAATCACAAGACAGACATGTCATTTTTTAACCAATCACAACAAAGAATCAAAGAAACCATTTGGATGTTACTATTGGAGAAAAAACCGCCATTTTGAAGGAAAAAGGTTTTTCTGGGTTTTTTTGAAGCATTTTTGGAGAGGAAAAGTTGTCAAACACAATTAACAAGACGTTCTACTGTTGTGAAATTGTTCAGAGTATCTCTTTGAAGGACCTGCTTCAGCAGAACAACAATATTTCACTGAAAAACAGCGGAAAAAGACTCAAATCGCATATTTATTTATTAGAGACTGTTCATGGACACTTGGCTTCTTGTTTTACTGTGAATTCAAAGGAATTGCCATTATCAAGAACATTTAGGAAATGTCAGAAGATTTGGTGAACTTATTTTCTCTATTTCAAGACAACCACAGGATTTATCAAAGCATAATTGTTCGCATTTTTGGATGTTTTTGATTGAAATCTACATACAATGAATGTGATGACTGCATGATAAAAACGGAGAAGAAATTATCAATATTATTTAACAAGACTATTTGGACACCACAATTTGCTAGTAAATGTAAGTAAAAACTATTGTTTATTCTCAATTTTGTAAAGTTTTTCAGAAAATTGTCAACTCAAAATGAAAAAAAAAGATTGAGAATTTGTGCGTTCAATTTTCCAGCGTAATTTGTTTGAAGTTTGTTGAGATCCTCACTAAATATTTTTGTATTAAGTAACAGAATCAGAATTTCATAAAATAAAATAAATTATTCTGTGATTTTTGTGGTATCTTTTAGCTTTATTTGTGTGAATTTGTGAATCGCTTGACTCATAATGATTGCATGTTCATGTTGCATGTTTGTCTTTTCAACAAAATACTCCAGTTTGTGTTTATTCAAAAAGATTACAAAATGGATATGATTAAGTGGTAATATAACTTTGTGTCGTGCAATTTTGGTCTGAAATCATACTTGTGATTAACAAATTGCACTCCCGCTACGCGGTCGTGCAATTTTGTAATCACTCGTATGATTTCAGACCAAATTGCACTCCACTCATAGTCCATGGGCCAAGTCATTTTTCACTACCACTCGGGGGGACGAAGGGTGCCATATATCAAATTAAAGCTTATCACGAGCTGATTTCAAAAATATATGATGGCAACGCTGTAAGAGTAGCTTAAGGGAGTCACGTGACCTTGAAGTTTGCATAATTAGCATAAATTAGTGAAATACTAAAACCTTATATTCAGCAAGTAATTTTGTACAAACTTCAAAAAATAAAAAAGCATTAGATAGAATATAACGCCTGTAAAGTATTGTACCACTTTTAAGGGGAAAATAGTCACGTGACAGTGACGTCACTTCCGGTCTCGGACGAAAAATGTCATTTTTTAGTAATTTTTTCCAATACTTTTCCTTTTTAACTTGATTCGATTGAAACATACAATCTAAAAACAAATATAAGCTTATCATATATACATTTCAAAAATGTATGAGGGCAATGATGTAAGAATAGCTTGAATGAAACCCAAAATTTACATGATTGTCATATATATTAGAAAAATACTAAAACCTCGTTTTTAGCAAGTAAGTCTTTATATATTGCATAAAATGAAGAAGACAAAGATAGGATATGGTAGCTGTAAAGTATTCTATCACTTTGAGGATAACTCGTCACGTGATGGTGATGTCACTTCCGGTTTCGCTTTTGTTTAAGGTGATTCAAATATATACAATTCAAAGCATTTTTTGCAATAAACACGCTCAAAATATATAAAATTAACGTTATTTTAATTACATGTTTGACTAACATTTAAACTGTGTTTTTAGAATGATTGGTGTATATTAATAACGTTACACTTGTACTAGTATTTAGTCAAAGTCAACATCTTCTTCATCTAGTTCGACATAGGCATTCTCCTCTTCATCTGGTTGGTTAGAACAAGTTGTTAGGCGGCAAAGGTCAGAGCACTTTAGCCCATTTCGGATGCAGTCACATGAATCATCATTACAGGCTTTCTTACACATACATGACAAAAGCTCTATTACAGCTCTGGGTGCTGGGAGTCCACTCATCCAATCTATCACCAATCTCTGTTGAGCTCCTTCACCTTCGAGCGTCCAGCCATGACCAACTGGAGATGGAACGTCATTGTTTCGTAAAGAATTTCTCTTATATCGCGGCTTGATAATTGGCTCGCCGGCAATGCTTATGCAAACTGTCTTTGCATGGAGGGAGCTGATGGGATTCTGCTTCACCTGAATGAATATACATGTATACATCATGGGTATGGGTGGAGAAAAGTAATTTTTGTCATTGTTATTTATTTGTCATCAAACTCTGTGCAAGCTAGATTTATATGACAATTTAATTAAATAAAAAAATAGCTTACTATTATTATCATTATCAGTACCTTTCTTTGCACAGAATACCGCATATCTACATTGGTTAACGTCTGAGGCGCCCTTCTTTGCGCCATAGATATCGCAGACAAATGCCTCTAGCTGCATCAGAAGGTCTTCGGACATCAACCAGTTTTCTCCAAGTTGCTGGAACGTGCGTTGGTATTCATTCTTGCTCAGTAACTTCTTTAGGGGCTTTACTTTGCCAATCCCTGCAAAAGCACTTACAGCATCACAACCTGTGAATGCGTGCAGACCTGGTAGTGCTTTGCATACATCTTGGCTAATAACGTGTGCTATTTTTCCAATGTCTACATACCGAGCGTTCATTTGGGAAACACAACGCTGATAAATAGGAACATTAATGGAAAATGAAAATGCTAGGCACAGAATTCTAACATCTGTGTCTTCTGATGATACGATGATAGATCGATACCGCCGCTCATTTGCTGCATGCTGCACATGTAGAAGAAGTCGTGTATCAGCCTCCTCTTGTTCTGATCTTAGCTCTTCTTCTTCCTCCACTCTCTCAGTAGTCATCTTGTAGCATCGGCTACCACATGTTACATGCAATTCCTTGTCACCTAGTCTCTCGCGACTCAATGCTGTTTGCCAGTGTTGAACAACAAATCTTACAAGACTTGTTTTGTTGTCACCATTGCGTAAAAAGTTCTTGAACTGCTTGACCTTCTGGCCAGCAGCAAGGTTCTTAAAGGTTATTGCGTCACTCTCACCTCTAAGCTCTCTTTCTGCTGATTTAATGGAGATGTCTCTATACACATCAAATACCACATCCACTCTGCTGCTACCATCACCCTCGTGCAACACTCTAGATAAAATTTTGTCTGCAATCTCACCGAATGTAAGATAATCTACCTTCATCTTTTGGACCAGAGCCATGCCATCAATTAGGTAAGCTGAAGGCCTTGTTACTTCTTCTGTTGGTTGTATCAATTTCTCTAATTCTTTTCCCAGTTGTGCCTTGTTGGTCTTGCGGGGAAAGCCATTGTTGCAGGCCAGAGAAGCAGGAAGAGGGCCTAGTGGGTGCTTTAATACATCTTGCATTTGTAGATTGCGACTTTCAGCAATTATGATCATACGTGCAAACAAATTTCGATCAGCACGCAGAACAGTTTCTGTGCCTTTTCCCTTTGCCACCGTCTTGGCCTTTGTTAAAGTAGTGAAAGTTTTCAGATTTTGCTTCTTTAACTTGTCGTGAAATTTAACTGTTGGGGGTTGGGATTCCATACGGGTCTTCTTGAAATCAGCGTAGGCAGCCTCTCCAACTTTATAGGCGTTTGCAAGATCCTCTGCTATAGCAGAGTAGCCACAGCTCCTGTTGAAATGCTGGAAAGTTGCGTGTGACCTCCAAATGGATCTGTCCAGTTCTTGATTAGATCAACAATTGCGGCAACATCTTTCTCATCTTGGGCAATGCGAGATGAGTGAAGATCTGCATGCCCGTGCTTTCCTTTGGCATAGCCAACCATTTCTCGCAAACTGCGCAAGAACAGAGTTCTAAATTCCGCTGTCAAGTAGTACCTCTCTACGGCTCCTGGTTTCAAACTAAAACCCTTGGTGCCCCCCGGCGTTTGCGTATCCTTATTCACAGTTTCCTCAAGAGTTTGATCTACAGGGATTCTTCCAAATGTGTTCTCTTTGCTCATTTGAACTGAAAACCCACCATTTCTCATGAACTCGTGCACTTGAGGGTGCTCATCTGGTAGACTTGTCATATCGCTATAATAAGCTGACATGTATCTGGCGTAGTTGATAGCATTGTACGAAAAGCACCAGGGAAGCATCTTGCGGACACACGAGAGATGAAGTTCCCAATTCCCTTCTCTAGAGGCACGGATCATGTGAAGAAGTAGCTCAATCATGTCTATATAGGACATCCAGAATGCTGAAAGGGGACCATTTGTATTTCGGAGATGAACAGTGTATTCCGCAAAACGTTCCGAGAAACGCTGGAAAACTCTACTCTTGAAAACGTTATCGTGTCTGTCTTTACACAGGTCATCAGCTAATGTGCCAATGTCATCAAGACATTTTATCACGCAGCGACTGTCCTCTGGGTGCGAATTGTCAAGCCAGGGATAAAATCCTTCCAATGCCACCTTTATGAAGGCTTCGTAAGCCAGTTTGTGCACGCGAACACCCCTGTTATAGTTTCGGCCTTCCAGAACTGCAGACACGGAGCCCTCAGCCACTACCCCAGCTTCAATCAATAGGTCCTTTAGACCAGCGTCCTGGAACCTTTTCCCGATGACAGAGATTAATGTACAGAGAGTATGGAAGGTTCCGAGTCGTAGAACTATGGGCTTGAACTTCTCATACTCCTTGCACTTCACCTCAAACGCCTTGGCATAGATCGCCTGATCGAAAACACATATAATGCTTGTAAGATGGAGCGAGCGCATGATAGCAAGTGATCGGTTGAGGGCTTCATTGACAGTGGAAACATCAGTGGCTGGCGCGTTTATGGTTGGCAGATAGCCAACATTACTGGCGATGATGGCGTCTTTATCGTGAACTTTGATGTTAAACCCAGTCCAGCTGCAGACCTTTTGCTGGTGGGTTGCATAATGTAGGCGGGTGAGGATGAACAGCAGATTTTTCTTTCTAAACTCTTTAAGAATTTGTTCGCCGTCAATCTCCTTCACTTTTCTTGGCGTAGGCCCAACTCGCTTTCCGATATTGTAGATAGGTAGTGGCTCCTCTGGTGCAGAGAATGACCTTCTCTTTGTCTTGCTCACTTTGGGGACTACTATTTCTTGATGAGGCCCGTACGTAACAGGCTGGACAGCGATACCATTAACACGATGCGATGTCCCACCTCCGGACAGAGTTCCCTCGAGCCTATCAATGTTGTCAAAGGCGAGAACGGTATTTTGACCTGGGTATATGTTGTTTGGAAGAGGGACGCCATCTTCAGGTGTCATAGCAAGCTTTTGTAGGCAAAGGGATGTGTCAACCTCTTCAAGTTGAGAATAGGATATGCCATGACCAAGGCGGTTTAAAATCTGTATAAGCTCAACATTGCCTGAAAGAGATTGTGAATAACTTGCAACCAACTGTATAAACATTTACAATAAAAATTGATAATAATGAAATACCTGTTAGCGATTTGACTGCCGAAGGTAACAGAATGTGTTTTGCAGGCTTGTATCGACCACGGGTTATACCAAACATAAGGTCTTGGCCAACAGAACTGCTAAGCCAATTCATGCGTTCACTGAGCTCTTGATCATTACCACCAAGAACGTGCTGAAGAAAGGTTGTCATTAGAGTAGGTGCGTCACTGTTTTCCTGGGTGATATTTGAGGGGTGTGGGGGCCACTCTTGTTTGGCGCAGTGTTGTCTTACAGACAGCCTAATCTCACTAGCTACATCTTTTAAACTTTCGCCAATGTGTGAACGAGAGGCTCTTAAAGCGTTTACTTCCTTTTGAAGACGGTGGTTTGATAGAACTAGCTGATCCCGCGTAAGGCTATCTGGGTAGACAATAACTTTGTTTGATTCATTTTGAATGAAGTGTAAGGAGTCTCCAAATTCAATGCTGAGTTTTCTTCTTAAGTGATTCATAGTTGATAGCTTGATTTCCGTTACTCCAGACTCCAACATCCACCCCTTAAGCATATCACTCAATTTTACAAGTTCTATTATATTACTATTCTTAAATAAGTCATTTCTTATATAATCGCATAATCTAGAAAATGCGTTGAGTTCAGCTTGGGTATAACTATCACGAAGTTCTTCCGTATCTGCTGTATTAACAGACTTGCTGTTTTCCCTTGTATAGTTCTTATAGCAAGAATGATGCCAGTGAGCTTCGGCTGCAACCAGTTCTCGACTCGCTAGGGCCAGGATTCTCTTGTCTTGTTTTATCTCAGCAACCCTTCTCACTGTGTCATCGACTCTGAGCTGTCTTGCTAGTATCAAACCCTCTCTTGATTTTGAACCTTTAGTGTACTTCTCTTTCTTTTCACAAAAGATGCACTGTTTCTCGTATACTCGGGAGCTTGAAGTACTTGGCTTTCCTTTAAATAAATTATTATTTTTTGATTATTTAACAAACCGTAATTATACTTTTCATAGCACTGAATACACACAGAATATATAAATAATGAGTGTCATAACAAATTAACACAAATTCTGCAATGCTTTGTTTAAGATTATCATTGATATGTATTATTCAGTTTAACATTGCATCCTACCTTGTCTTGATGATACCCTCTCTGAATGTTGACTATTCTCCAGCTCAACCTCATCCTCTTTCACACTATAACGCTTTCTCTTCTCAATTAGTTCCAGGTCACGTTTGTGAGTAAAAGCACTTCGACACTTGCGATGATAGAATACATTATCAGGAAGTTGATCATCCCCAACCTCAATATTTAGGATGTCCTTGTGATTTCGAATTTCAGCAGCGTTTTTCAAAGTTTGCCATGACAATAACGACAATAACAATAACGTTAAGATATAATGTTTACCTTCTTTGAAATTATTATATAGGACATTGTCATTCATTGTGAATTTTGAATACGTTACCTGTGAACATTTAGACCTCGTCTACACGGATCCGGATACTTTTGAAACCGCATACTTTTTGATTCGAATCGGCCTATTGTCCACACGAATCCAGTGAATCCGGTCACCGAAACCGCATACTTTTACTTGAATCCTCCGGATACGCGGATTCGCGTGGACGCAAATATTTCTATGCGGTTTCAACCGGATCGGATTCGTGTAGACGAGGCCTTAAACTTATATAATAATTTATTCATTTATATTGCGCAAATTCAATCGTGAGATTTTCAAATGCGCATAATAACATCAATAGTGATGGTACAAAATGGTCTCAGAAAAAAACTAAAATTCAGTTTCTGAGTTTTTACTTATTTTAATATCTTCTCATTTTGGATTCTTAGAATTAGACTTGAGCCAGTTTGTACGATGAAAAGTACTTTCAAGAATACAAAAAAAAACCGCGTACAAAAACGAATTTCCTTTATTTGGTTGTACAATTTTAATTGAAATATTTACATTTAGTTACAGTATTGGATTAGTAAAGCAAAATATAATGAAACTAATACATTTACATTGACCTGATGATGGCGTCATTGTGACTCCGAAACGTCGTGAAATAAAACTTTTTTGTATTAGTATTGGATTAACGCACATTATTATAACTCTTTCTTCACACAAATTGTCTGCATAATTCATGTTATTTCTAGACTTCTATAAATTATGACAATACTAATATATTTTAAATGGTTTTCGTTAACCCCGCAGTTGTTGTTTGATCAATTAACTTTTGTTGAATTCAGAGTTCAATTCATCGGCGCCTCTATTCACTGAGATGATGTGAAAACAAGTCGCCAAACAATAAAACAATATCATGTTGCGGTAATGGAAATGTCACTGTATGTGTAGGTTTTGCTTACGGTCCTTGAAAGCCAGTTATTCACACTGAATATTTCGATCAGGTTATCAAAAAGGGTTGTCGGGAATTGGAAGCCACTTATTCACACTGAATATTTCGACCAGGAAATTGTAACGTTTTGTTCCGGACATCTCTTGGGAAAAAGGAAAAAACCCTGAATTGATTATCTTTTCAAAAAACTTCTCTCCTTGGCCATACATTATATACACACCTAAAAATGCCTTTGTTAAAGTCACAATAAACTTGTAGTGTCTTTTTTCAGGCTTCAAGGCTATTTAATCAAAAAAGAACGGTCTCTTCGAAGCGTGCATCAATATTCTTTATATTTCAAAAAAGTAATAATAATTTCCTCAACAAATTGTACTAAAAAATAGCGGCAAAGAACACTTGTGTGAGAAAGATCTGAAAGATGTATTTTTTTTTCGTAAAACAAACTTATTTTTATTATATCAAAAAAATCCCCTTTTTTTCAAAAAAAAACATTATTACATGAACCAAAAAATCGAATAAAAGATCTTCTAGTTATACAATTCAAAATGAATATATAATCGCTATAAATTTGCGACGTTTCGAAGTCTCCATGACTTCATCATCAGGAATAGTGAACATTTATTAGGAGAGATACTTAACGTTAAACCAAAGAGGTACTTGTCGTTAACCAAAAATTACAGAGGGAAAAAACACAAGAGCAAACGAGCAAACTGAGAAAGCTGTACCAAAGAAAGTCTGAGCTTTGTTCAAAGAAGTTCTTCGATAATCTTTTCATAAAAAAGCTAGCAAACGAGCAAACCTGAGGAGGCTGCACTAAGAAAGTCTGAGCTTTGTTCAAAGAAGTTATCCGATAATCTTCCCCGAAAGAGCAAAACAAACTTAATCTTTCCCTAACCCAATTACATCCAAAATGACTAATGAGCAAAGACATAAACCGACAAAAAGTGATAGTCCAGGATGTGTGCGGAACGTCAATTTATATACATTTTGTTTTTTGAAAATAAAATAATTATGATATTTCGATTATATATATCCATTATATCAAACAAATGTTTGTAGGTTGGATTTTGATTCATAATAGTATTTGTTGGTCATCAACCTTTTAATTTTTTAAAACTTCTCCTAAGCTTTCGGCCTTCGCGGCCATCTTCAGAGGAATGAAAGATCGTTACAAATCGTAAGAAAAAAAAAATTAAGTCTATTTGCCGAGTCATTAAGAGGCGAAAGCTATAGATCTGTTTGCCGTTTGCATGTGGTTGTGATATTTACATCGCAGAATGGAAAAAGCCACCTTGGCAGCTTGTCGTATTTCCTTCATTCGCCAGTAATAAATTAGAGGATTTAAAAACGAGTTGATAATTACGATTGTCTCAGTAATGTCAACTGCAAGATATAAATGTTTATAGTTTGCTACAATATTAGGACCGTTTTTGTTAAAACCTATACTTGTGATCAGTATAGTGATCTGGACGCAAATATAAGGAAGATAGCAAAGTAAAAATAAACAATACACCAGGAACATGCTAGACACGGATTTACGGTATCGCGCCATGTCTAAGGAACTACCATTTGACCGTTGAGCGGCGGCGGCGGCGGCGACTTGAGACTGGCTCTGAATCTGAACCTTATGTTTAAGTACAACTCTGTAGATTCGATAGTAAGTGAAAGATGTTCCAGCAAGAAAGAAAGGCAACACTATACATACACTGATCCTATATGCTGTCATGCTCCATATTTGTACAGTCGACATAGCTCCGAATATGACCCAAAAAGATAGCACAAAGTACACGACTCGTTTCGTTGTTACTATTGCAGTATATCGCAGATGCAAATGTAATGCCAGGTATTTATCGATGCTGAACGCTGCCACGGTCAGAAACGAAACGCCACAGAACATCACTCCAAAGAAAGTGTAAGCAACCTGAGCGTTACACCAAGAGTTAAGCGACCGTCCTTGAAGTTTGGGAAGAATCCTCGCAATGTTTAGAGGTGGAACTAACAGTCCGACGCCCAGGTCTGAAGAAGCTAGTCCAACGAGAAGGATGTTGGAAGGAGTATGAAGAACAGGTAGTGACCAAATACCCAAAATTATTATGATATTACCAAAGACGGTAGGTAGACAAGCTAGGCAGTTAATGACAATAATTGTGATGTATAAATGATTGTTGTCCTGAGTAAAATCAGCAGGGTTACCGTCGATGAAGTAGCATTGGTCATAACGGTATAGCATTGGATCCAGGTCTGAACTTCTATTTTCCGCCATCTTTTCAGTATTGTAGAATGGTTTGGTTTTTTGTTCCAAAGAAACCTCTCGTGCTCATTTGAAAGCAGTTGATTGAGATAACAGTACATATCATTCTTACCGGCTTATTTTGTTTACAAGCCAGATGTTCCTGATGGGTGATCAAAAAACAAACGATCGTTCTCATTGGCTCAGGACTTCAAAATCCAAGAAGCCGGAACTGTACAGCCGGTGTCGGTTCTCGGAAAAACCTCGAAAGGCTTTTTTGAAGTTATTAAGAACAATTATTATAATTACAGTATATGTAGCTCCAATATGAATGATTGAATTGGGGAGTCTAAGGATTTAACGATGCGTTATGTTGTCTTGCAATCGATTAGCAAAGTAAAAGTGTGTATGTAAATTAATTTGGCAGTGATCTTTTATAGAACACTTATACTGACATATAAATTGTTTTTTTTAACATATAGCTGTCAGCCCGCATAATGAGATGACAGTTATTGAAAGAAAGTGCATGAAATATACGTAATAAAATTAGCAAGCGAGTATAAGTAAGTAAAAAGTAAGTAAGAAATAACCCCCTGATAAATAAACACAACTACAACTACTATCTATACTATTATAAGTAAGTAAGTAAGTAAGTAAGTAAGTAAGTAAGTAAGTAAGTAAGTAAGTCAAAAACTAATTTTTGTTGGGCTTGACTTCTTTCGAAACAATTAATCAAAACTGTAAAACAGCTTAACTTTAATTTTCACGCGTGTAGTATCAAGTGGGGAATTTGTTTGTGTTATTTTTCAGAGTAAATAATAACAATAATGATAATATAGCTTGTATAGCGCTTATACAAGTCTGTTCTAATCGCTTAAAATAAAAATGGATATGATTACAATGAAAAATCTAATTTAAATAAATGAGTTTTGAGTTTGGACTTGAACGAAAATAGATTTCAAATGTCTCTAATTGAAGGAGGTAGAGAGTTCCAAAGTAGAGGAGCAGCAACTGAGAAAGAACGATGTCATTTTTCCCTGTCTAATTAGTTACAAGTGCTATAACGTAATGAGTCTAGTTAGTTCAGTTTTTATGTGGTTTCGTTGTGTTGGTTTAATTACTCAAGAAAACAAAAAGAACAACAGTAAAACAACAACAAAAACAAAACCAAAACCAAAATGCGTATTTTTCCATGTTCTTTACCCAATAATATTGGTACCATAATTAAACAATATCGTTCCTTTCAGTCAAATGTCCAGCAAAGTGTCATTGAATTGAAGTGGTGCAATAAATGTTATTTATTAGTACAAAGGCTACAATGCATGTATTATTTGACACAAAAAGTTTCGACCCAAAATGGTTGCAAATGTTTCTTAGTAACAGATCATTCAAGGCAAGCGTTCTATTATTTTGTATTATTTTGTATTTAGTAGAAATAAAATCAATCAATCATTTGAATCAAATCTTTCTTATTTGTTCGTCTTTATATCGCCTTCGAATTTCTTTAAGTTGCAATAAACTTTTCTTCTCTTAGAACGCTATCAGTTGAGACAGAGACAGCTAACTTGAGAGTGAGTGTCACAGATGTGGACGAAGCCTTACACGAGATCGAACACTTTCTTCATCGACTACAGACGATAGCTGTAGAGGTGACGTATATTTTGCTGTAAACAAATTAGGGGTTTTTTTTTGGGGGGGGGAGGGAGTTTTTAGGGACAAACGTTTTTATTCCCAGATGTTTTGAATTGGGTGAAAACGTTCATAGCAACGCGGACTATCTGCATTGGAAGATGTAAACGAACCACTGACGACGTAATTATCCTGGTTATATTACATGCTAACTACTAAACCCCCATGCTAATAATACGTTTCGTGCAACAACAAAAAAAAAAGCGCATTGACATGATATGACATGACATGATGTGGAATACAAAGTCGCTAAGCAACAAACATTGAGCCAAGAAATGAATGCTGTTTTGTGCTGGAAATATATTGAAAAATTACTTGCTTTCAACAGAATCATAATTATAATAATAATAATAATAATAATAATAATAATAATAATAATAATAATAATAATAATAATAATAATAATAATAATAATAATAATAATAATAATAATAATATTAATAATAATATTAATAATAATAATAATAATAATAATAATAATAATAATAATAATAATAATAATAATAATAATAATAATAATAATAATAATAAGCACGTGACAATACCCACATTTTATTATTAGTTCGAATTCTTTAGAGAAAAAAATCTGATTCCAATACATTACCAGCACAAGACCAGCATTATTTTCAGTCTTGGCTTGATGATTTTTGAAACCCAGCATTTCATTAAATAGAGACGCCGATTCTTAATGATCCCATGATATTATTCTCCAGCTAGTATACGGTAACCATTTCCAACACTTAAATAATTGGTATTTCCTAATTCCGGTGAAAATGGGTTCAAAATTACATACGAAAATTTGACACGAAAAAAATGAACGTAAAATCCATTTTTTTTATAATATCAAAAGTGTAAAAAAAAAAAAAGATATTTTTGACAATACCCTCACAAATGAATCAAAAACGACTGGCAGAATTTTTCAGATTCAAACCAACAGTGTAAATGTTTTTGTTTTTTTAACTCTCAATCATTTTTTGGACGTGAAAGATTATCAAATAGAATCCAAAACCATCAGATAAGATTCACGTTTAATTGATTACTTTACATTTGATTTCACATTTCCACTGTTGTTTGTATTTCTTCTAAATTTTTAGTCACCTGCAATTTAATAAAATTTCTTTTATTGTCTTTGTGGCGTCAAAAGCATTTGTATTCCTATCATTTGTTTGCCGAGATTTTCAAATAAACTAAAAAAGAAAACGAATATTACTTTTTGAATTGATCAAAGTACCGCTGTTTCTTGAAAAGTAAACAAAACGATTTCAAAAAGTAAGGCATGTTATTATGAAAGCCGCACTTCTATAGTCCTTAACTTCATGTAAAAAAAATTGCTGTTTCCATATATATATAATATTTATTTTAATTGTAAATGCGTTATTGTTTTTGTTGAATAGAAATATAAAAAAAGAAAAAGAAAGAAAGAAAGAAAAAGCCCCTAACTTCAAATTATAGAAGCCGGCGGTTCCAAAACATTTTAATTTTTAATAACACTAGTTTGAATGAATTCAGATTTAAAAAAATAAAACAGCCGGCGACACATTGGAGAAGCTCTTCAAATGTCTGGAATTATTATTCGAGTATAAACTAACAAATCCTCATCATTCTTAAGTATGGTATGATCGCTGAGAAAAACAATTAAACAATTTGAATACGTCTCAATAATCTTCTAGTCAGACAAAAGTGTCCTAGCTACAAATTGGGAACACTCACTACTCCTACCTTAAGCATTTTAGATAAATAAAGATAATCCATTCACAATACTGGGTACTCTGTTATTAACAGGAGCCCTAAAAGCACACCACTCTACCGTCACATTTTGATTTTTGCGAAGCACAACCACTCTACCGTCACATTTTGATTTTTGCGAAGCACAACCACTCTACCGTCACATTTTCATTTTTGCGAAGCACTACACTCTACCGTCACATTTTCATTTTTGTGGAGCACTCCACTCTACCGTCACATTTTCATTTTTGCGAAGCACAACCACTCTACCGTCACATTTTCATTTTTGCGAAGCACAACCACTCTACCGTCACATTTTGATTTTTGCGGAGCACACCACTCTACCGTTTTGATTTTTGCGGAGCGCACCACTCTACCGTTTTGATTTTTGCGGAGGGAGGAAAACCAGTTAACATGGAGTCAAACACTCGTGATAGGAGATAATAACACAACAAACAAACTCTACTCGCACATATAAAATCCATGCCCGAGCAATACTCGAACCTGGATCACAGCGTTGAGCGGCGCGCGGTGAACCACTACACCACCCATGCACCTGTCCTTTGCCACCCACAAGATTGCTGAACTGAGTGGTTTCTAATGAATTGAAATGCTTTCGGTGTATAAGTGAAATACAGATACATGAGTGGTTTCTATACAATCACCGGATCACTGGCCGCCACTTTTTCGGCGATTCTAGCGATCTCAAAAATGAACATGTTAGCTGAATTGTGTGCAAAATAATTAAACGTAGAGTTAGTGAGTGTGTGTCTGAGTCTCCCCCATTAGTAGGGCACACGTGTCCAGTCTAGAAGAATTGAGACGTTAAAAAAGTGATTTATTTATTTTTTTTATTTTATCTCAGGTAGAGATTATGTAGAATGCTAGTGGCATCATCCATGAAAACACTATTGCTTTCCGCGTTTTTTTTCTCTTGATGTTTTTGTGAGTCATCTTTTAGGTGCTTAAAATCGCCCATGCCACGCCCTTTTTAAAAGACTTCCCGGGCATTTTTGCAAATTCCCGACGAACATACCCGATACTTTTACATGCCTTGAGACCTCCTCCTCATCCCCCGGGACCTAAACATCTGGACTAGGCCGAATTCTAACCAATACCAATACTTTGACACTTACCATCTTGGGGGCTGTTTATATGAAGGCGAGTTGTCCCTGGTAGCCGGGATAAGTCTATTGTTTTGAGTCCCCTGGGGAATACAAGACAATAGAGTTATCCCGGCTAGCAGGGACAACTCGCTTTCATATAAACAGCCCCTAAATAAGACGGGATTGCCTTGATCATTATTACATACGGAAGTAAGTCAAATACAGCAAAATAAGCAATTATCCTGGTATCTATTTCAACCTTAATGCAGCTACGGAAATCCATCAATTAAATTAAGAGCTCGGTGTTCTTGTAAAGGCTTCAAAGCACCGCTAATGTTTGCAATTGATTTTCAATTATTTACTTGAGATCCCTTTGAATCACCGTAATAATAGTTAAAATACATATTTTTTTGTGGTTTCTAATACGTTTTTGAATGTGTTTGTGTTGTTGGCCTAAGCGCCACTAGTGTATATCTAAAATATCTAAAATATCTAAAATATATATATATATATTTATTATAAAGTGTAATTGTTATATATATATATATGTATGGCGGCACCAGCGCCGATATGAGCATAACTGGGCCACAATGGACTAGTCTAAATTATATAGATCTTTATTATAGTGTGGTTGTTATATAAAATATACATATATGTATGGTGGCAGCAGTGTACTATGCGTCGATATGACCATAACTGGGTAACAATGGACTAGTCTAAAATATATAGATATTTATTATAGTGTGGTTGTAACATATGCATATATGTTTGTAGTTCAGTTCGATATTGCATTGCGTTTTTGCAGTAAAAGACATCAAATTAAAGGTTAATAAGGGCTATCGCCTAATCATGATACAAATATCCTTTATCCAGCATCCCCTCGATTTCTTAAGCGACAAGCTCCTAGTTTATAAAATCAGGGTTTTTTCCCAAGTGCAAAACCCCGTATAACTTTTCTTAGAAATATCCCGTATCGAAATCTTCACTAAACACCTTTCTGGTTTCCAGAGTACCGGAGCCCCTTATAGTGTTTGATTATGTTTTTAACATTAGATGTCGGAATTGTCCTACAAATGTTTTCTCGCACGATCGCAACATGCACAACTAAGTATTATTTGTACAATTACTATGTGAGTGTTACACAGATCTGTTTGGATTATCAATCATGCCGGCATAATGTACGGATACGGATACAAAGTTTATTTGGACTGTGAAATCCGCACTCGTTTTAAGAGTATTTGCTAGCTATATTGTATAAAACAATAGACCTATTTGTATTGCAGTGCGAATATTGATTTCTTTTATAAATTACATTTCCTTTGTTTACTTAGTCATTTTTTTCCTAGAGTAATTATTGAAAAAGACCTTACACAAGATACGCAGACTGCTTGGGCCTTGGCGGAATTAAGTTAAGTGACAGGCGCTGATCAGAAGCATGTGCTAAGCTATTTGACGATATTGTTACAACTCCTGATCATAACCTCAACAATCTTCTACCGCCTCGACATGTACCACATTACATTCTGCGAAAGACTGAAACTTTGTATCAGAAAAGATTAAAACTTGCAGATTCAATAACACTTTTATTCCGTCATCGGTAAAAGCTTTAGATATGCCGTAACAAAGTATTTCTTGTACATCAAGTTGTTTTATTCAATAAACATATCTATCTATCTTGATATTTGTTCTTTCTTTTGTGACATCAACAAAGCAATAACTGTACACACATATAGAGTTTGGAATTTCTTTCGTGAAGGCCTGCACGTGCTAATGGAGTGTTTGATGAATTTGTTTAAAGTATTCCGGATCTCTTTTTTTCAATGCAATTACGTTTCACATGTGCGTTTTTACAAACAGTTATTGAAGAGATGCCAATTCGGAGCTTCCTGCACGCGCCAAATGAGTTTTTGATTAGGATTCCGATCGTTCACCATCATTATTATAAAGTTTTCCTATTCTGATTGCTTGCTGATTGTATCGGCAAGAAATATTACTGTCTGGATATTATCTTTTCAAGTGGGAACGCTAAGCCTGATTTAGCCTGCGTAGCAAGCGTTTCTTTTGGGGCGAACGGGAGAAAGTTGTTGTTTGGTTGTTTTGGGATAGCTGTGTTACCGATATGGCCGCGCGAAACCTAAGACGAGTGCAAGCTGATTTTGAAAATTTCTTTCTTTTAATCTTCCGGGCAGTCAGCTGGGCGTCAACTCACAACAAAATCTGGTTCTCAGTCGATTCAAGATAACTTTATCAGAACTTAGGCATAGTTCAAACGTCGCATCTCATATGTGTCGAATCTAATGCAAATGAATTTAAAAAAAATAGGTTTTGCTCATTTGCATTAGATCCGGCACATGTGAAAAGCGAAGTTTAAACTAGTTCTAGCATGCAATATACTGGATAAAATATCTCATAATATCCAATAGTTTTTTTTATAATAAAGATGGCGGAGTAAAACTTACGATTATAGTGTCATTGCCATCTTCTAGATATCCTTCCGCTTTGTTTTGTGCGCCAATAGACGCGTAGTATTTGGACCACCAATCAAATGTGGCTTCTTTGCTCTTTTGAATAAAACATAAATACATATAAGGGACGGACTATTAAACATTTGAGGAGGAGGGGGGGGAGGAGGGTAATTATGCAGCATTTTTTTTATCCTCGTGGCTGTGTACGATTTTTTATTCGCCTTGTACGATATTTTTTAGTTTTTTTGTGTAACCTTCCGTCACATATCTAATGGACCGTTCCTAATGAATGGTGTTTAAATGATGGCGGGAATCATGGTTTCTGTGGTGGTAATGTTTATAATGATGAAGATGATGATGATGATGATGATGATGAAGATGATAATGACAATAATAAGGATAAAATGAATTTGTTGATGATAGTAACAATCATGAGGATGATAATGGTGGTGGTAATGATGATGATGATGATGATGATGATAATGATAATGACGATAATAAGGATAAAAATGATTTTTTTGATGATGGTAACAATTATGATGATGATGATGATGATGATGATGATGATGATGATGATGATAATAATAATAATAATAATAATAATAATAATAATAATAATAATAATAATAATAATATTAATGGTGGTGGTGGTGATGATAAAGGTAATGATGGTAATGGTTCTGGTGATGATGGTACTGGTGCTGGTAATGATGATGATGATGATGATAATAATAATGGTGGTGGTGTTGGATGATGATGAGGCTGATAATGATAGTGAGAACTATGACATTGAGCTCCTTACCTTCTTCTTTTCTTCCTTAACGCTTAGCTCATAACCACTATCTGCAACTGCACCGTCTTGTGAATCTAAAATCAAATACTACACTATGAACCTACACCAAAATGAAGTAACTCTCTCTCCAACAGCAAAGGTGTTGTGCTCCCTGTCCATCCACAGGAAAAGCGATCACAAAAGAGACTATAAAGGTCCGGTTTCATTTTCTTTAGCATTTGGTTCAACATTTGCTTCAACATTTGCTTCAACATTTGCTTCAACACAGCACGCGTGTTTGTATGTCTATCAAATATGTCAATTTGTATTTCATAAAAGAAATAGAAAACTTGCTTTCTGTGCTGTATGTAGTTATAAAGCACATAGGGATGGTCAGAACACTTCGCGTTGTGCTTCTCTTAACACTTCTCTCGTGTTATGTCAATCCCTGCGTGCTTTATAACTGCACATAGCACGCGCGCGCGTTTTCTATTTCTTCAATAAAGCAGCTTTATTCATTCATTAACTATTGTAAAAAAAAAGACAGTACCTTCACTGTGAATGCTATCATCTTTAGGTGTGGCGTATCGGTATGGCTCTTGTGATTTAAGACAATGTACACCAACTATAGGGCAACGACCAAATGATCTGTTATCACGTACTTTGATGTTCATTGGAGGTATGTATAACTCTTCTTTGGGCAGCATCTAAAAGGAATGATAACAATTATTTCTCTGATTTCAAGAACGACGCCAAAGACCTACAACATAAAGCTGATGACGAGATAATGGCAATGGTGATATAATGATCATAATTATGATGAAGATAAGATAATGATATGTCTCTATGGGATAGGGGCAGGGGCAGGGGCAGGGGCAGGGGCAATTATATTAATTCAATTACATACCACATCAAAGAAAAACAAAGGGTTCTCAAAGTTTGGTGTCTTCTGTGTATTCTTGATGACGTCAGACTGGATCACGTGACCACCACATTCAAATTCTACACTGGGGGAGGTGACATTGGCTAGCTGGTATTTCTTCATATTTCTGACACCCCAGCAAAGAACCTTAAATACATGAGATGTAGAAAACGCTTGTGAAAATGATACATAAATGTTGTAATTCAGAAATTTTACATATTTTCTTCACTAGTCAGTGATATATAATTGTTCAACACTAAGAATAAAGCAAGTTAAGGTGTATTTAGTCAAATTGTTGGATAGTCATAAATTATAAAGAAATGAACAGGTTTTTTTTAAAGGTGATTTTTACATCGAGTCAACTATAAAATTACAAAACATTTTACACAAATTTGGTGAGCTTTCACTTTTTTATTGTGAGCGTTTACTCCGACGAAGGGCTAAAGCTCGAAACGTCAGTAAAGTTAAGTCAACATTTTTACGGTGTTACAAATTTTATTGTATTACCTATCGTTTATATCAGACACCGACGCAGCCTTTACTAGTTTACTCCCTAGTTTCTGTTGTATTTCTAAGCCGGATTGACACAGATTGGTACTACATTTGACAGTGGCATGACAACCACAACTGTGACACAGGAAACCCTTAACAAACACAGGGTTCCCATACACTACAGTTTCCATTTATTTTTACTTTATTTATATTAGGTGACTTCAACTGATTAGCTAACCAAATTTACGAAATGTTATCTAAATGATCAACTGTATGACTAAATAGTTTTACCTCAATAGCGGTTCTTTGTTGTACAGGTCGTATTCCACTCGGTACGATGAAGTACGAGTCGTTCATTGGAGGCATGAATGGGAGATCTGCTCCTTCGTCCTACACAGATCAAGTCTTAATTTAGAATTATGTCAAGGGTAAACTTCAATTAAGGACCATCATCGTCATCATCATCATCTTTATTTGATTAAACCATCGAGGGGAGGTTACAATTTTTGTTACAAACGGTTTTTTTTGGGGAGAAACGTGAATTGAGAAACTGGTGCCCGATAGCATGACAGAAGAACCCCATTAATCCGGCCACCGAAGGGACAGCCCAAAGTGGCCGTATTAACGGGGTGGCCGCACCAAGCGGGTAAATTTTATAGAAAATGTATGGACATGCATTTCGTCGGGACCTAACAAAATGACCGCAATAACGGGGTGGCCGTATTAAGCGGGTGGCCGTAAGGCGGGATTCCACTGTATATACTTGATCATTATTGTAGTTTATATTTGGTGCAAATAAGCCTGTTGTCTTGCCTTGTCTTAAATGTGTGTATTGGGTGGGGGGCATGTGTAGTATAAATTATGGAATCTATTATTTTTAATTAAGAAAAAAGTACATGTGTCTTAAACACAGCAACACCAACAACATTTTTACAACACCACATCACAATATCTCTCAACAAGCACTACGAACTCACCTGCTTTAAAATTCACTGCACACTGCAGCTTTGGAAAAGAAAACACCCAAAAAGGAAGGCATTTACATAACTCCAACACCGCACTTTGAGACTTTTTTCACCGCAACACCGCAAAAAATATTCCTCAACACAACAACACCGTAATCCCCCATGTTCCCCTCTGTAAACTCGTTAAAAGTGGTGTTCATACTAACCAAATACAACTCAAAAGCGGCCAGGATCTCGCCTGCATCATCTGTACCCTTGTTAACTTGGAACCACAATAGTCGTGGGGCTGGAGGTCCTGAACCGTTAAGCTTTACCATCGGCTTTGCAATACATCGACCCATGTACTCATCCTTACCCTGGTTTAGATAACACAATAAAAACGTTTTGTAAACCACACCATTGACGCAAAGCAAAACACAAGCAAAATGATCAAAATGACAAAGTCGATTATAATAAAAAGTCTTTAATAATTGACCAAAATGACGTGAAAACGAACAACACCCCCTGCACAATTGTCATAATGATATTAAAAAGGCTTTACAACCGAAATACCTATTTGAAATCACGTACTTTGATTGGTTGAGGCGCGTGCTTTATGAGAGCACACAGCACGCGCGCGTTTGCAAGTTGATCAATTTGTATTTTTAAAAGAAATACAAAAATCGCGTTTTCTATTACACACAAATTGATCGACATGACGTCAAAATCGAGCAACCCCCAAAGTTAAACACTTGCAAAATTGTCAAAATGACATCAATATCAATTTAAAAAAGAATATAACCCATAAAAATTGCATGATCGAAATAATCATAATTGATCAAAACCAAAGTTGAGCCTCTGCAAAATGTCCAAAGTAACATCAAAATCGATCGAAAAATAGCCTATTAACAAATATTCAAAAGTTTTGTTCAATTCTACGAAAATCCCAGACAACTTAAAAGATTCCACATACCACATCATCTTGGTCAAAAAGCTCGATAACAACTTGTGGATGGATAAGTTCTGAACTTCCATAGATGTAAACATTATCAAAAACCAGGGTCTGGTCCCAGGTGGGGCAGAGAGTACGGTGTATGCATCGTGTAACCTGGCTGTGGTTCTGGAACACAACACGTGCGTAAGGATCTGAAAGAAAAGCAAATCAAATCTTAAATCTTCTAGCCAGACATGTGCACGGACACAGTGTCCTACTAATTGAGACTCCCTAGATGACTAACTACAATCTTGGACTTAAATGTGAATAATAATGGCTTGAGTTGCTCTTTTCATTTCTGAAAGGGGTAGGGTCACGTGACCTGTTGTTGCAAAAGGCCTATTGTACGCTTTTAAACATGCAAAACAAATTAAAGATAACAAAAGTAAATGTGTAAAATTAGATTACCAGAAAGGCCATCGGAATCAGCTGGTAGGAGATCCCTTGCTTGAAAAAGGTACACTCGAAGCTGGTACTTGTGAGGCTCCGCTGAAACAAATAAAGTCTATAGTAAGGGGTAGAAGCCGATATCATTGGATACAGCATATATATTTGAGGAATTTAAACACCTCTTGTCGTGGCCCAAGCTACAGTCAACACTCCAAGACTACACACAATCTCGGTTTACGAACATGACCCGGTCATGGTAAATGTTCCAAAATGTACCCAGTTATGAAAATGTTCCATTTTCTATTTTATTATGCTGATTTTGATGCTTATGCTTTAATAACACCGGTACACGTTTCACAATCATTGACCCTTTTCGCATGTACACTAGTGGACGGACAAAATTTGTAAGTGTGAATTCAATAAAAATGGAGGTCATTTTCTCTCAAATTGTGTTCGACTCGTTTTCACGCACACCAGACCACCTGTCCGTCATATGACAATTTTTCACGTCTCTCACCTCTCGCCTTACTCCCCACTCGGCCGTTAATCCTCTCCTCATTCTCGCGCGGCCAGAATTTCGTCCGATCGAACTTCAACTCGTTTCCTCGGAGTTTTCGCGTAAATGTAGGGACTGTTTTGCAGTCTATTTCCGTCCAGACGATTTTTCCTTCTTCTAGCTAGTGTGGATGCGGTGATACTATGCGTATGCTTATGTTTATGTACATTATAAGTGTAAACCAGCCTGTAGCCAGTCTTTGACTGACAGCTTTGAATGAACAAACCTTCAAACGTCATCATCATTCGCGGCACGTCGGCACTATCGGCTTTCGCTTTCTTTTTACCCTGAGGAATTAGATTAATAGGTCAATTTATACAAAGATCCAAAAGAAGTTATATTCTATGTTATCAATGGAAACTAGCGAGTAAACTAGTATAGTCTGCGTCGGAGTTTGATATACAAAGATAGGTAATAGAATGAAAAAAAATGTTAACTTAACTTTAATGACGTTTCGAGCTAAAGGGCTAAAATTCAAAACGTCAGTTAAGGTAAAGTGAAGTTAGCATTTTTCATGGTGTTACAAATTTCATTATATTACCTATCTTTTATATTTTAGAATGAGCTACGATACCTCTGAAGCTGGGTCAATACCAGATTGACGGAAAATCGCTGGTGCTCTAGGATCTTCCTGAATGATTTGTCTATGCCACCGACGTCTTCTTACCATGTCAGCAGTACGCTCTTTACCATGAAACTGTAGGCTGAATGTTGTGGCGTACTCCCATCCACCTACCTCTAGCATATCAGCCATGTCCTGAATAACAGGGAAACAAAAAGTTTGAAATGTATATAGTCCCCTTCACAGTTCCTTGCGCCATCTTGAAAGGTAGCCGGGCCTTTGCATTGAAGCGAGACAAACGTTGAGCTTGCAATGATAGAGTTACGTGAATAATTGTCCGGCAAGGTGTGCATAGATCGCTATCATTGCAAGCTAACGTTCGTCTTGCTTCGATGTAAAGGCCCGGCTACCTTTTAAGATGGCTCAGGGACTGTGAAAGGGACTATTACCATCATCATAATCACCGTCACCATTAGTATCATCGTCATCATCATCATAATCGTCATCTGTATTATCATATTTTACTTCGTCATCATCATCATTCTTTCTACACCATCACCATCATTACTAAGGAATTCTCAAAATTGAAATGAAGACAATATTTCCATAATGAATCTATGTTTACCTCTTCTTCTATAGATTTCTGTTGTGCTATCTGCAATTTCCTGCATCTAACAATTCTTCTTCTTCTGTATAAATGATACATCTTTTCTACACAAATATATGAGCCCGATGTACCATCTACGCCATACTCCCAGCCTAATAGAACACAAGTACGAAGTTCGGTTTTAGTTTTTAATTAAACTGTTAAGTATATTATACACTTATTGGATTCGTGCGAGCCCATGCTGCATTATATTATGGCAGAAAATTTAAGTCGAGAATGCAATATTAAGATCGAGACTTAAATATCTGGCATAATTGGTGAGGGTGAATCCTATAGGGCCTATAGGTGTTTTATTATACTGTACAAATAATTTATACCGAGTAAACAATTAAAATGTTGTAGTCCAAAAGGTTGCTGTCCAATATAGCAAAATAATGTATCGCCACGTGAAAATACGGATGTTTGATTAGAGAATTATCTGCACCATCATCATCATCATCATCATCATCATCATCATCATCATCATCATCATCATCATCATCATCATCATCAACATCATCATGCATCATCATGCATCATCATCATCATCATCATCATCATCATCATCATCATCATCATCATCATCATCATCATCATCATCATCATCATGCATCATCATCATCATCATCATCATCATGCATCATCATCATTATCATCATCATCATGCATCATCATCATCATCATCGTCATCATACAAATCCAGGTCACAGTGGTGAAACTGATATGTTTTTGTTTTTGATTGTTACCATTTTCGTCGACTGCCCGGTTCATGTCAATAGTCCATTCCATAGTCCAGTTCCAACCTTCAGGACATTGTATTTTACTGGGTTCCTCAGTTTTATTACCATACTGCAAAACAAAGTACCACACATTTATAATGCCGGGAGTGCCAATGCTTTCTTTTTTGTAATAAGGCCATTCATACAAATTTATATTAGTCAACAGATATGATGAAATAGTCACATTTGTTTCAATATAGTTTGAAAAGTACGGTTGGCAGCTCGAAGTGCCAAAAATGAAATTATTTACTCTCTTGATGATAAGAAGCGCGGAAAGCATTGTGGGAAAGCACAAAACATATTCATGAAGGTTTGAAAACGGCAAACAATTTGCATCAGTGGGATTTTGTACATTAAACGTTTGCTTTTTCATTAAAACAATATCTAGTTGTATTTATTGAATGGAGTGTGAAAGCTTGTTTAAAAGCAAAATGAAATACATTTTGACATTTTGAAATTCTATGTAATTTGGACATCATAAATTTCTGCTGCTCTGTCAACAATAAAAAAGAATAAAAACAAAACGCAAATGCCTAAAAGTAACCGAAATCTTTCTGTCTCGAGGCGATATTTTGGAACTGTTCGTTTTGATAAACAATAAAAAAGTAAAAAGTCAGTGTAAAAAATGTATGTCAATGAATCAGAATTGTTCATACTTTTACGTTTCTGTAGAAGCCGTCCACGCATATATTTTTTCATTATTTTTGTTGATACTTACAATATCTGTCCATACATCAGTGGCTTGTCCCCAATTTTCACCAGGTAAACGCGCTTCAGACTCATACACATCGTCTAAATACGTTTTGTGCCCAGAGTCGGAATCGTAGGCAGAACTATTCATATAAATATATGTAAAAATAGATTACTCTTTCAGCTTCTCAATCCTCCAGCTAAAGTCATTTTTAAATTTGTTGGAATACTAAATTTGAATGAATTTTTACAAGATGGACTTCAATACAACCTTTGCTTTTCAAAATGAAACAGACATTTGTTTTTTCAAACTCTCTCCCCCAATCTTTGCTGATTGGCCTTCACAATGCTCAAGCAATTCTGGCTTCAATTATCAAATATTGCCGAGGGGGAGAGGGGTAAGGCTGTGAACGTTTGTTGCATAAAGGTCTCTCAAGTTCTCGTTCTCTCTTCCAAGGTTATTTTGTAAATGATTTAAAAAGCAGTGTTGTGATTATTGGGAGTCCTACACTCTTTACCCCTGCATTAGTCCACCATTGCGTGTAGCTAGATGCACATATCACTGGACGAAAAGTCGGATTCACCACATGTGTGAATATGGTGTGAATTTGGTGAACTATATTCGCATCATATTCACACCCCCAGTGAACACCATATTCACACTATGTGTGAATATAGTGTGAAACTGATGCGAATATATATATTCACATCACATTCACGAAGTGTGAATAAAGAAGAGAATATGGAATTCTCTACTAGTGTGAATTTAAAGTGAATCAATTGTGAATGTGGTGTTGCCCAAATCGCAAATTATATTTACACCATGTGTGAATATAGTGCGAAACTGATGCGAATATTTATATTCACATCACATTCACAAAGTGTGAATAAAGAAGAGAATATGGAATTCTCTACTAGTGTGAATCTAAAGTGAATCAATTGTGAATGTGGTGTTGCCCAAATCGCAAATTATATTTACACCATGTGTGAATATAGTGCGAAACTGATGCAAATATACATATTCACATCACATTCACGAAGTGTGAATAAAGAAGAGAATATGGAATTCTCTACTAGTGTGAATCTGAAGTGAATCAATCGTGAATGTTTTGTTGCCCAAATCGCAAATTATATTTACACCATGTGTGAATATAATGCGAAACTGATGCAAATATACATATATTCACATCACATTCACGAAGTGTGAATAAAGATGAGAATATGGAATTCTCTACTAGTGTGAATCTGAAGTGAATCAATTGTGAATGTTTTATTCCCCACATCGCAAAATATACTCGTTAGATTTTCACTACAATACGTTTCGCCGAAAATAAGTAATATAGTAACGTTGGCATTGATATGATATAAACTTACATTTTCCTTATTTACAGATATCCTATTTTTGTCGTTTGAGCTAACCGTTAAATAAGTATTAATTATCATTCGCCGGGATCATGCTCGTTACAGTGTATTATTATTTTTATCCACTCGCCAGATAACAGCAATTTAATTGTTGAAGAGTTCTAAAATTGATACAAAATCGTTAAAATTCTAGTTACCAAATAGCATAAAGAACTAAAATAGTCGAGATTATAACACAAATAGAACATATATTTAATTTTGCTTCTACATCAACCTACCAATCAAATATCCGTATTTTAATATTGGCCAATCAGGCGCGAGTGATTTGTTATGCAACCAATTTTGAATATGAAGCTTAGTCACGCGTCTGTTCAGCGACGTCGGTTAGAAACACTTCAACAGATCTACGGCTGTACGGCTCGTAAAAGAACTTTTATCTTTTAATAAGCGGACCGAATTCTCTAAATATCGGTAGGACATAAACAGCAGTTGCTTAGAGTGAGAAGAGTCGGCAGAGATGAAGTAAATCTAGGACTAAACTGCTGTTATTGAGGGATGCTGAAGGCAACGACAAGAAGTCAACACGTTTCGAATTAAGACAAAGTTAAACTCACCGTAATTCGACGTTTTAGTGAACAGATGACACACTAAGCAGGGACAAAGATTTACTAGAAGGTTAATATTACTTGTTTGAACTGTTTAGGGTTAACTAGTTTTAATTTTGATGTAGATTTGTTCGACAATGTTTCTACCGTTGAACGGCGTTGTATGGCGCCAGCCAAATGTCTGTTAGGCTAAACTGCTGTTAGACATGTATATTTCTGTTAGACTCGCAGCCTATACTAGTTTACTCTCTAGTTTCCATTCATGTGTCTTAATTTAAAGTTGTAACTGATTATGGTTTTATGAAATAAAGTATTATCCGCTATATCCGACCTGATTGATTCATTCAATTCATTCACATCATATTCACATGAGAAAGAATACGAGTAAAAATGATATATGCATCGCATTATTCTTAAGTGAATGTAAAGTGAAAACAGTGTTTACAACAATTTCACATATGGGGTGAATATAATGCTAATTCAACATTCACATCATATTCACGAGAAAAAGCAATACGAGTAAAAATGATATTTGCATCAAATTATACTGAAGTGAATATGAAGTGAAAACCGTGTTTGCAATAAGTTCACCTATGGGGTGAATATGATGCGAATTCAATATTCACATCATATTCACTAATATTTGAATGCATTTGGAAAAAGGTATTCAACGTCTTCACTTAATGGTGTGAATACGTAGTGAAGATCATATTCGCTTTGGTGTGAATATGATAGAATGTGGTTGAATATGATATTCACATGACATTCACCACACATTCACATTGCTGTGAATCCAATTTTTTGTCCAGTGTATATCTCACCTTTGCTCAGGAGTAACCTTCCAGTCGCCGTCCCATCTCCAGCCACGGGGAGCTTCAAAGTTCTCTTTCAGGAGCTTCACCTAAAATGATACGATATAGACAACGGCAATTAAAAATAATACTACAAGGGGAGGGGGGGTTGGGGTGTCGGGTTTACTAAACGTTAAAAAGCAATGATTTAGTATCTTATTATAGGTCATTAAAAATTGAAATTTAGAACTTCGACATTCCTCGTCATATTTTAGAGTATCGAAAAAGAAAGAGCCTATAGCTTTCTTCGCTTGTTTTGTTATCATTATGTGGTAACTCTAAGGAGTTACAAATCGTCCGTGTCACGGCCTTTTAAAGGACTTTCTGTATAATTCTATTGGTGTTTTTGAAAATACCCGACGAGCATACCTAAAAACATTTGAAGGAATTTTGATAAGTACATAATTTATATTAAGTAGTCGTTAAAAACTTCTCCCTCGAGGATTTGTATTTGTATTCATTTGGCTTACCGTTCCCTCTGCATCTGACCAACTGGGCCGCATCAAACCCTTTGTAGTCCATTTACCAAGGAATTTCATTTGATTCTCATACTGTAATACAAAAGCAACATGATGATTTCTTCCCTTTGGGATGCATGACAGCTCCAAAGTATTTATATAGAGGAATTGAAAGCTGATAGGCAATACATTGACCATACATTCGGCCACCGAAGGGACAGCCCGAAGTGGCCTTATTATAACGGGGTGGCCGTATTAAGCGGGTAAATTTTATAGGAAATGTATGGGCATGCATTTCGTCGGGACCTAAAAAGCTGGCCGCATGCAATAACTAGGTGGCCGTATTAAGCGGGTGGACGTAAGGCGGGGTTCCTCTGTACATCATTTTAGTATGAATGAAAGTCCATTCTGTACCTAACCAGCAATAAACTTTACACACAAAACTTCACGAAAAAAGAAACAGGATTTCTCACATCCTATCCAAATGCAATTTCAATTTTTGAAAAAAACGTTCGCCCAATCATATTATACGTATCAAAGATATGCCTATTATATTGTTCTGTTGCAATCTCAACCTGTTAAAAAAGAGAACAAATCTCGCGCGCTAATCAAAGTCTTTTGTTACTTCTCACTTGTTTTCAAGATTGCATACGGTATTTCGGATACGATGTCGCGAACAATTTTTCTTCATTGGAGAATTTAATCTTAATTTCGTATCGCTGGTTGGCTATGAACCAGATTTTTGTCACCCTCATTTCCATTTAATAAATCTCAGTTGAGAACAAGAATGCCCGATTACAAGCATACTTACAGTTTCGGCAAAGACCCCAAACTCTCCTTCCATACCAGATCTTTTGATCCAGGCATCTTGGTGCTGTTCAAGTCCAAGCCACACAATAACAGATATTTGACAAGGAACTTCAGGGTGATCTTCCAAGTCAAACTGCTTATCACCAGGATACTATCAAATAAATAAATAAATATTAGCCAACTTTGTCGATGCTCAGGGAATTATTTATGTTTAGGAATACCGTATTTACTCGAATAAGCGCCGCCCCCGAATAAGCGCCGCACCTAAACGCTATAATGTTACTTTAGTACGGCATCGGAAATAAATTTTTATCAAAAGCTATATTCTTCAGTTCAAAGTAATTATATTTCACCGCTTATCCACTTCTCCCCAACATTCGTATTTCTGATCAAGAATGGGACCGTGAGATCGAGAAAAATTGAATAAGCGCTGCGGCGTTTATTCGAATAAATACGGTAGACCTATTTCAAGTTCTTTACTGCACAGTGTTAGCCTCAATTGTATATAGGTAAATTAGTCAAAAAATACAGATAAAACTCGTGATATTTCTAATGTTTGTTGCATGATGTTTGAATTTTACAATCTGTTGTATACTAAGAGTGAATGGTCTGATCCCAGGTGTAATCGATGTAGATGAGGCATGATCGTCCGGGGTGATGTAGTCTTGAGAAAGACTGATGGTGTTGATGTCTGACGTTTCGACAACCTGAGCGGAAGTCATCTTCAGAGTAAAGAAACGAAAAGACAGCGGTTTTTGTGGTTTTTGGTGCAAGCCGGTGTACCAGCTTTCAAGTATTTGGCGTTGGTGAAATATAGTTGGTGCATTGTGTAATGGAGGCGGCAGAGTCCCAGTTAATTTCTTATCATACTCTCTATACATGCATTGTTGGTAGAAAAAAAATTGTTTGCAAATTGTTTGCCGTTTCCAAACCTTCATGAATATGTTTTGTGCTTTCCCACAATGCTTTCCGCGCTTCTTATCATCAGGAGAGTAAATAATTTCATTTGCGGGAATCCTGTGGTAGGCAATCCTTTTACTTCCGCTTAACATCCAGATCACCATGTCCGGCATACTGTTTTGAGGCTTAAAGAGAAAATACATATATCAGACAAATTTGCTAATGTAATCTTTGTTAGCTTGGGGGACGTAGGCCACTGAGGACGTAACAAACCATCACCATACTCAGTGACTGATTCATGCTAATGTACACTAGACTAACTAACCTGCATTGGGGGACGTAACAAACCCTGTCCATGACCATCCTCAATGACTGGCTCATGTTAATGTACACTAGACTAACTAACCTGCATTGGGGGACGTAACAAACCCTGGGCATGACCATCCTCAATGACTGGCTCATGCTCATGTACACTACACTAACTAACCTGCATTGGGGGACGTAAAAGAACCACTGAGGACGTAACAAACCATCACCATCTTCAGTGACTGGCTCATGTTAATGTACATCACACTCTATATAACCTGCATTGGGGGACGTAAAAGGACTACTGAGGACGTACTAACAAACCATCACCATCTTCAGTGACTGGCTCATGTTAATATACATCACACTCTATATAACCTGCATTGGGGGACGTAAAAGGGCTACTGAGGACGTACTAACAAACCCTGACCCACCGCCCTCGGTGACTGGCTCATGCTAATGTACACTAAAATAACTCACCTGGATTGGGTGACTGGCTCATATACTTTAACTACCCTAAACTATCCTGCATCCTGCTAAACTATCCTGCGATAGCAATATGTAGTGTTACCTCTATAGCCAAAGCCTCAAGTCGTCGAAGAAAGTTTTCGATCTCGAGTAAGGCTTCGTCCACATCTGTGGCACTCTCTCTCAAGTTAGTTGCCTCTTTCTCAATAGAGTTCTAAGAAAAAAATAATTCAATTAAAATATATATATAATTAGCGAGTGCTGATATGGCTAGAAAATTATTGTCCAATAAAGTCGTACGACAGCTTACCATTCTGGCCATTTTCAAATTAATATTGCCGCTGAACTATAACTTACTAATTCTGAAACTCTGACTTCATGTTTCTTGAAATCCAAGTTAGTTACACCAGGTCCTTTTTTAATCTCAGGCAACTCGATTCTAGAAATATAGAAAAAGCAAAACATTTATACTATAGTTGTCAGGATTTATACTAGGTGATCTCGCCTCCAAGCGCGCAAAGGTTTGTTTTTGTCAAAACGAACAATTTCAAAATGGCGCCTCGAGACAGCAACGATTTCGGTTACTTTTAGCCGTTTGCGTTTTGTTTTTATTCTTGTTTATTGCTGATAGAGCATCAGAGAGATTTTGTTGTCCAGGTTACATATAATTTGTTAATGTAAAGTTACGTTAAGGACATATTTATATAGGATTAACACCGACGGCAAACAACTCTCTCGAACGACGCCATTTTGGAACTGTTGGCGATGCGACACATGCTTCTGAGTAGCCGTTTTTCTAAAATATTCACACTGAATAGGTTACCTGCATGACACGATCAAGTCTTCTAGAAGTGTCATTATCAATAATGCTATCTCTGGTTTGGAAAGATTTCCTTTGATTCCAACCTGAATCTTTTTGATATTTGCATCCTGTAAAAATAATAGAATTGCAAGGAATTAAAACCCCAAAAGCAAGATTCAAAAATTTCAGATAACAGAAAAAGATCTAGAATTGTATCTTTTATTATTGTTTATGTTATATTTATTACTTATTATATATTCTTCTTTGATTGCTAATCAGTATATTTGACTCTTTTGTAAGCAATAGACCAAATCGGCTTACGCCTTGCTGTATGTACGTTTCCACCCAAATCAAAACCACTGGGAATAAAAACTCTTTTCCAAACATTTTCCAATTGCATGCAGATGTCGAAATACATAAGACAAAGAATCTTATTCCCAAAAGATTTGAATTGGGTGGAAACATACATAGCAACGCGTTAGCCGATTTGGTCTATCCGGACCAGTAGAAAGTGGTCGCTTACTGGAAATTGTTGCTTACAAAAGTTAGGTCGTTATGAGATAGTCAACTGTATAATTATTTTCAACTATTTAATTTGTTTCACTTACTAATCGTTCGCATATATCCAATAGCATGTTCATCGCATGCAGTCTAAACGATATATCTTCCCAGTGAGAATCAACAGAACAACAAGGCTTGGTACTACCCCAAGGGAGGTAGTAATAATAGCTCCCATCAAACACTGCGTTAGAGGAGAGCGTAGATGATGATGATGGTGCCACTGATTGGTCAAGACGGTTACCATAGTTACCTAGAAATAGAAGTAACAGAAGTTGTGCACAGTGTAACAGAGGCTGTCTTGCAATTTTTTCGTTGCAGACAGCATTGCATAAATTAAATTAGAGTTAGATTCTACTTTTCGAAACAGAACTAGCTCAGCAGTTTGCATCGGTGTATCACCCCTCAAGCCAATTGTGTGCCAACAGGGTGGGGAAGAAGTTATCCATATCTCTTAAAACCGCTACCACAAGATTTGCAATACCACAAAACCGCAGATGTGAATTGCGGAAAAAAACCCTTACGCCCCCTTAATTCATACAAACTTCTTCTTACCAATAGAAATCTCGAACTGAATAGGGATATCCTTACAAGCTATCATGGTAGCCTCGAGAAAGCACCCAAATAGCTTGAACTTACGACGACGAAGACAACACTAAAAAAGAATTGAATCAAATATAACTTTAATAAAGGAAGCATGTTCTTGTGTTCAGTTATAAAAAGCACGCGGGGATTGGTAGAAGCACTGAATTGTCACCACTTTTCGAGTGATCTCACATTCCCCAACACAGGTAGCCCAAGCTCTCTGTTGGTGTTGATTGTACTTTTTAAAAACTTTAACTCTTACTAAGGCATTTAGAAAGCAATTAAACCTGAACGAAATCGGCTAAATGATTAAAGAGATCAGCAAAAAGAAACTGTAAGAGTTATTAAATGTTATTAAATTTTAAGTAGCTTTGGCTGCGACTACGATTTTTGAAATAGGTAAATATCAATGATTCAGCACCTGTATCAAGACGACATCCTCGTCTTCTAGATCCTCCACACCTGTCTCCATTTCACCTGTGACTTTAGTCACAAGTTCGACAAGTGCTCGACCACGATATGCTACGCCTTCTCCCTAGAATTGAATTGAGGGCAACATGAAAACAATATAAAAAGGTCAATTTAGGAGTAGCATTTTTAACAGATTTGAAACTAGTATGATCAAACGACCACGATATGCCGCCACACTTTCACCGTCGATGTATTGAGGGCAAAACAAAATCATATAGAAGAGTTCACTGATTTGTGAATGGATTTCTAACAAGTAAATTAACATTTTTGAAATACAGAAATATCGGTATTTCATTGATAATATAAAATGCAGTCCTTTTTATTTTATTTTTGGGCCACATAAGGACCACATGTCAGCGGTCGAAATCCAACTTGGCGACCATTTTTGTAGCTCCGGCTAAATTGCTTTTATTTACCGTATATCTTCTAAATCTGATGCTTTTAATGGCTCAATCTTCTACAAAAATGACCATAAACCTTATGAAGTTAGTCATTTATTATATATTATTTATTTATTTAGTAAGTTATTTAATTTGAATGTAATTTAGCCTTAGCAGCTACATATAGCCGCACCTCCTAGTATAGTGATTACTGAGTAAGTAAACATGTGTATATATGGAAATTATAAACTTACAATTCCTTCATTAAGAACATCGCACTCATCTGGTAGGGTTGAATACTCTCTAGTGGAACCATAGAAATTCACGAAACATGGACCGAAAGTTGGAAGATAGCCTAGAGCAAAATAAAGAAAGCTGTTGAATGGGAATAGAGTGCATTCACCAATAGCATGAAACATTAGAGTACAAACACTAAAAGTGTGCAACATAAATACCACTAAATACTGCTAAATTATGCAAATTCTTTTGTTCTCTATTGTTTAATCAACACTATTTAGTGGTAAATAGTACAAAGTATTGCACACTTTTAGTGTTTGTACTCTAGTAATACTACTTTGTACTATTTTATGCTAATTCTATTGTTTTCTATTGTTCAACTAGACTATTTTGCACAATCTAGTAATTAGTGTTTCACGTTTTTACTGAATGCACTCTATCATATTCCTAATAAAATATAAAAGCTGTCATGATTATTGTAAACTGTCATGAGGGAATGTGAAATAATTATCATGTAGAGAGAGGGGGCCGGGGTTTAAAGTAAATTAATCATTTACCAACCCCCTCTGCAAAGTGATTCATTTACTTTAAGCCTCCCCCTCCCCCTGATTTTGAACTGTATATGACAGCAACTCTAACAAATAGGATAACACTATATTTATATTTGTGGAAATTTGTTGTTATTTCCTCGACAAAATATTTCCGCTATAAACTGACACTTGTTTACAGCGCGACGCGCAAAAGTATGGCCACATTTAATGTATTCGCATACTTCTATGCACGGGAGTTTGTACTTTAAACAGACACATTTGATGTGAAGTTGTCTGATTTTACCGAATAAGGCGTGTAAAAACTCGTTTCGCAGCATAAAATCCATGCACAGAAGTATGCGAATATATTAAAAGTGGTCATACTTGTGCGCGTCGCGCTGTAAAATGGATAATATATAAATCTTACCAAGTTCTTTTTCCCCTTGTCCTGATATGGCACTCAAAGGTATATATGATGTTCCTACCAAGTCATCAGAACCAACTTTATCCCTATATGTATGCATAACATTATAAGATTGAATGGTCTGATCCCATCTGTAATCGATATAGATAAGGTATGATCGTCAGGTTTTGTGAAGTCAACAATCACTTTGCCGAACATCGCAAACAGACTGGACACCATTGCCTGCGTGGCCCTCCCCTCCCCCTCTCTCTCCCAATCCCCAAGAGCCGCCACGCAGGCTATGGACATTCCTGCTGTCTTTTCGTTCTTTACTATAGCTCTGAAGATGACTTCCGATCAGGTTGTTAAAACGTCAGACATAAACCCATCAGTCTTTCTCAAGACTACACAAACCCGGACGGTCATACCTAATCTGCATAAAATTGTGTCCAATAAGATATCTTTTGATATCGTTCTTTATAAGTAACATAGTACACATGTTCTGATTGGTCGAGAGATGTGCTTGCACGGCTATGAAGTAAGAAAGTCAGCAAGATGAATGCTAGAACTTTTTTGCGTTTCAAAACTTGATACAAATCTCTAAAACATTAAATTCGAGTTTAAAAAGCACATAATGTAAATAAACTATCAATTTTTTATACAAAATGTAAAAATATGTGATACTTAGCATTATTATACAATTTAATTAGGAAATGTTTTCATTTTCCACCTATAATTCTGTTGTAATTCCTTTCACAATATCTGAGGAAAAATAAATATAAAGCGCAGCTTAACAAAATAAGCGAACATCTCACCAGTCCCACATCTGTAGTTTTAACTTTTCGCACATTGAAGGCATCTAATAAAATAAAAAAAATCACATTTTGAACGTCTTAGACCGCACACTCAATATCTAATTGTTTGTTGGTTGGTTGGTTGGTTGGTTGGTAGCTGATTTCTCGGTCGGTTGGTTGGTTTGTTGGTCGGTTATTTGTTAGGTCGGTCGGTTGGTCGGTTGGTTATTTGTTAGGTCGGTCGTTTGGTCGGTCGATTATTTGTAAGGTTGGTCGATCGGTCGGTCGGTCGTTTGGTTGGCTGGTTGGTTAGTCGGTCGGTTGATCGGTCGGTCGGTCGGTTATTTTTAACGATTCTTTACCTGGTACTTCACCGAGAGTTCTTGGTTGATCTCAGGGTTGTCATTGTTTGGAAAATATCTTGTTTTGCTCTATTAGAAATATAATAATGGAAGTGTTGTATTAAACCGGCAATATTCATACAATAAAAAGAAATTGCAACTCGATCTGTAATTGTTTACATTTAGCAACTATTAGTCCGGCACACAAGTAAAGTACAGTTGTAATGACATGATATTGAATCTATAATCACAAAATAGAAACTGCGAGGTACATGCAGTGGTACCTCTATTAAGCGGTCACCCTCTATTAGGCGGTCACTTTGGAAAATCCCGAGGGTGACCGCTTAATAGAGGTACCACTGTAATAACAATACGCTGTTTTGGATGATTTAGCAGCGGGGGCAAGAAGGAGGCGTTTGAAACTGCACCCTATACATCCATTAAGAAAAGAAAATACTTTTGCGGGGTATATCTAAAGCTTATGCAAGTGCATTCAATTCTTGCTTACAAAAACAGTTAGCCTCTAAGTATCAAGCGAAAGGCAGATTGAGGGACTGTTATGCAGTCTGCCAAAGTCACCTTGCTTTGTTTAGTTTTGAAGCTTGTGTTCGTGATATACAAAAACAATATAATTACACTAACTCGGCAAGATAAAAAACATTTTAAAAGTAAATGTACTGACCTGTTTTCCAGCGAAAGTCATCGTAAAGTATGGATCAACCAGAGCTTTTCCTTTCTGTATTCATTAAGAAAAGAAATCAAAATAATCACATATATGAATGTGGTTTTATCCACTTTTTTCATGTTTCTTGGCATGACCTGTCTTGCTCCCTCCCACCCCCCCCCCCCCCCACCCCTTCTTTAACGCCGTCAGCCTCCCCTCCCTATCCCTACCATGCAGGTGATCTCGCTTCAAAGTGCGTAAAGGATTGTTTGTCAAAACGAACAGTTCCAAAATGGCACCTCGAGACAAAAGCCATTTCGTTTACTTGTAGGCATTTGCGTTTTGTATTTCTTCTTTTTCGCTGGTAGAGCAGCAGAGAGCTTTTATTGTCCAAGTCACATAGAAGGTTTTGAGTTATGTTAAGGACTTATTTATGGAGGGTTAATAAGGGAGACGACTCTCTCGAACGACGCCATCTTGGAACTGTACATGTTGGCGATGTAACAGAAATGCTTCTGATTGGCTGATACTAACCGGAAGTGCGCGCGCGAAATCACTTGGTAAGTTTGTCGTAAGAAAAAGAAAAGACTAAATGTATTACATTCATCACTTACCTCTCCGACATTAAAAACCTTCTTTAGACTTTCTGTAAATGCAGAATCCACTGAAAACGAATACAATGTGTTAACATCAACTTTTGGAATATGACACAGTAATGATAACGATGATATTTAGAGACGGACTATTTGATTTTTGATGGACTGGGGGAAAGGGGAACGGGGGGGGGGGGCGTTTGTAGGGTGGTAATTCTAATTTTACTGCCTATTCTCATATTTACGTTTAAACACAATAGAATTGAACATGTATGCGAGGCAGGTCGGCCAGGAACATAAGGTATTCAAAATTGGTCGCCATTTTTCGATTTTGTCTATGCATGCACTTACTCTGTGGAATATCTTCCAATCGGAAGACCTTGAGGGAGAATGCCGCTGGTCGAAGCATGACACCTGCGGGCTGAAGCAAATTCCTGTAGGAACAAAAGAAAAATGTATAGAATCAAAATCTATTTCTAATTTATTAGAAAATGATCACATCCACTCAGCCAATCAGATGACTGTATTTTAGTCTTCTATATCCCATAGTATCTAAATATAGTATTCCAATGGCGAGGACTTTTGTCTTTTATTGTTTTTGCCACCGGCCTCGCCAGTGAAATACTATATAGAAGTTCACAATGCATTATAAGTACTATATAGTAAGCCATATAATAAAACGTTGTTTTGCTATGGTCATTGTGATATTTAATTTTGACAACATTCTTCGTGGGTGTGATCATATTCTAAGACAGTTAGATAATGTCAGATTTTTTTCATGAAAATTGAACATATATTTCGCTTACTCTTCCAAGTCATCTTCATCGTCTTGTCCAGCAGAATCAGGAACTTCCTGGAAAAGAAAAATGACAAAAACGTTGAATGGCAGCAACTGCTTATAAAAAAGCAAGGAAGGACCAACAATTGTTACAACATTTAGTAATACAGCCTTTAGTAATAACATTTAAAATTACAATACATTATTTAACAACTACGACTAGAATAATTATATAAAAATAAATGCTCCCCCCCCGCCCCCCCCCCCCCTCCCCCGCCTTACAAAAACCGTATAAATTGACAATGTTTGTTCATATTTTTTTATCCCCTCCCCGGTATATGTAATTTCTCTGTTGTTACTTACCGGTGCTTCGTCTCCAGGTCCTAGGATTATAATAGTGATTTTCAAATAGCCCTAAAATTAAACATATATATATATGTTTTATATTATAATTTCAGCTATATGGTTAAGGAACAAAAATGGAAACCAGTGTATAAATTAGTACAGGCTGTGTTGGTGTTTGATATAAACGATAGGTAATAGATAGATAGACAGATACTTTATTTAACGAAGGCTGAAAACATTTATAGAACAAAGTACTAACGAACTTGTGGCCCTCAATAATGTAATATAATATAATGAAAGTTGTAACACCGTAAACAATGATGACTTAACTTTACTGACGTTTCGAGCTTTAGCCCTTCGTCGGAGTAAAAGTAAACTAGTATAAGCTGCGTTGGTGTTTGCTTTTACTCCGACGAAGGGCTAAAGCTCGAAACGCTAGTAAAGTTAAGTCAACATTTGTTACGGTTTTACAACTTTCATTCTATTACTTATCGTTTATATCAAACACCGACGCAGCCTATACTGGTTTACTCGCTAGTTTCTATTTTATTCCATACCTTTGCCCCAGCCATTATATCCTCTGGGTCAGTCAGTAGTAGCCAACGCCTTATCACTGAATGATCTGATAGACAACAAGAGAAAGAATGCGTTATAAGAGATACTGTTTGATTTACACTTATTTCAAAAAACGGTGTCACATGTACAGCTTAAGCAACAAGCATCAGGCCAAGACCGAAATGAATACTGGTTTTGTGTTGTGTTGATAATGTATTAAATCAGATTTGTTTTCTTTATAAAAAACTGATAACAAATTGTGAGTATTTCATGTTATTGTTGTTGTTTATTTTTTTTAATTTTTTTTTTAGATTTTTCCTTCATACGAAGGCAGGGACACCACAATAGCTTACGCCAATTACTGTGAGCCCTGTAGTATATGCTGAGACCTGACTGTTGTGCCAAGAGACAATCCCCTGCTCTTTAATTTTCGAAGAGCACAATAGGATCTTTTACGTCCACCTTAAATAGAAATTAGAGTCAAGGCAAACGGGACCTCCGGCTTTACGTCCTTATCCGAGAAGACAATTGTATTGCTGATCAATTCTGTGCATCCTATTCCAATACATTATCGAGCACAACTCCAAGGTACGTATTCATAGAGAATATGCAACAATGATCGTGTTTTAAATTGTTTTCTTATGGAGTCAAGAAAACAATATTTTCTCACATTCAGTTTTGGATTCATCTGATAGCGCCTTACCTTTTTGATCATAAAAAAATCCCACATCGCTCTAAAAGAAAAGAATCGTAATATCAGTAATAAAAAGAAATCTAAAAACTAATGATAATGACAACTTCAACTTTTCTCAAATAATTAACATTAACAACAACAGTAATAACACCACCAACACCAACAACGGTTACAACAATATTAACAACCGAACATCAGAAATAACGGTTTCTATAGGTAAATTCATTGGAGGACGAGGGAATTCCACGTTGAATTTCACGAGAGAAATCAATATCGCATGAATCGCGGAGTCCGCGGAGCGATGAGTGCGATATTGATTTTTCGAGTGAAATTCAACGTGGAATTCCCGAGTCCTCCAATGAATTTTCCTTGAATCTCATTTCTTCAATTTAAGCTTCAAAACCAGACGCGCGTGTTCCGCCATTCCCGCCATGCGATTCAGAAACCGGATGAGGGGGTATTCCACGCTAAATACCCTCGCATCCGGTTTCGTTCTCAGCCAATCAGCGCGCTTTAAAATAATGAAGTATGAGATTCTAAAGGTAACTAAGTTTGTAAAAATCGTATATAACGTTTCGTCTGCATACGTGGCAGTCTTTAAAATCATTCGAAAGGTCAATTATAAAGCCTTTCACATGTTTTACACCCGTTGGAGGGGGGACCTACGGGGAAAAAGTACCGGGGATGCTCGTCGGAAATTTTCAAAAATATCCCTAAAAGAGTAGGTCGGTTTTTTTTAAGTTTTTTAAAAAGGGCGTGGCTGGATGAATTTTATCCCCTGTGAGATACCACATTAATTAATAATATTAATATACGTATCAGAAGCGAATATCGATGCGCTCTTCTCTTCTTTTTCGACACCCTAAGAGATACAAGAAAATGCTAATTTTCAAAAATTCGACACCCTAAAAGATACCAAATCGCTGATCTTTACCCCTAAGAGATACGACGAGCATCCCCGGTACTTTTCCCCCGGAAAAAAAACCTTAATTGATTTTTTGTTTCTTTTATTATGAATACCTTACGCGAAAGACTACTGCTATTATTAAGAAATTGTTGTATTAAATGCAGATACATACCGAAAAGGTTCCAATCATAGCATTTGATCTCAATTTTCTTGAATTAAAAACCTGCATGCAAATAAGTATAAAATCAGAATCATAACGTAGATTATCTAGCGTGCATGATAAATAGTTTTAATGAAATATTGGCTACCTCAAATGACAACATTTGGTCGAAGAGCTCCGAAGCAATGGTTTTGAAGTTAAAAAAGAATATCTGCAAAAGACAAGAAAATGTTATGTTTTATGATCAACTGTCCTGGTGTGTATGACGTCTTGTAAAGGCCCGGGCAAACTGTTTCAACATTTGATTCAACATTCGTTCGATTTTGTTGAATGCAATGTTTAAACGCTTTTAAACTCTTTCAACATTCCATTGTTGAAACGTGTTGAATCGATGTTGAATTAATGTTGAAACAGTTTTTAAATAAGCGTTTAAATATTGCCATTTAACAAAATCGATCGGATGTTGAAACAAATGTTGAAACGTTTGCAATTGCCCGTTGAACGGCAATGTTGAATTAAGCCGTTTGCCACCCCATTTCAGCATTGTCATTGAAACCGTTTATCCCCCAACCTTCAACATCGTTCAATTGCTCAACAAAATCGAACGAATGTTTAAGCAAATGTTGAAGCCGTTTGCCCGGGCCTTAAGACTGCTGCATGGTGTTGTATGGTGTCTGACGTTTCGACAAACTGAGAGAATTTTATATTGAGGCTACGTTTACATGGTACCAGACAAAATTTTTGACCGGTCAAAAAAACATCCGCTTAGGGGTTCCGTTCACACGGGACCGCGCTAAACATGCAATAATTTGAACGCCTAACCGGCCAAAACGAAAATATTGTAATGATCGGTTCCGTGTGAACAGCATGTCCAGGTCGATCTTTTGACTGGTCAAAAATTCGTCTGGTCCCGTGTAAACCTAGTCTGAGAGTGGTAAAATAAAATCAGTTGATCGACGTCAAAGATCATCATGTCAATGTTTAATTTCTTCTAAACACAATTGTCGCTCGTGCGCATACACCTAATTCAATTAACGTTGTCCATCTGGAATGGTTGATCTGAGACCGATAGGAATTGTGGGAGTTTGTCAAATTCCAAATACATTGTTTTAATCACACTTGAATGGTGCTGAATTACAGATAACAGTATTTCAGAAGTAAACATTAATATTCAAGCGTGATTATGATAGTGCATTTGCAGTTTAACGAGCTCCCACAATTCCTGTCGGTCTCAGATCAACCATTCCAGATGGACAACGTTAATTGAAATAGGTGTATACGGAGGTATGATTATCCATATTTGTTAATAAAATACAAAGGAATCAGTCACACAAACTTGTGAAAAACTCGATAAAATATACAATAGCTTGTAATTAAGCTCTATTTTTTTCTCCGTTTGACTGAAACAAGAATGAAATAAAAATGATTGATAAATGAGAAGACAATGTCCTTGTTTCTAAAGAAACCTTCAGTTGGCCAAAACGAGTAAATAGAGCACATCAATATATGCAAGATTCCTGAGTTTAGTTGCATTTGGCTGTATTCTGACCAAGATACAGACTCATAAAAATGCCTAAAAATAGATGGAAATGTATGGTTTGGAAGGACGCCCGTAAGTTCCAATCCATACATTCCTTTGTAATTTGGGGCATTTTTTAATGGCTGTAGCTCACTCAATATCCAACCAAAAGCACCAAATCTCAGGAATCTTACATATCTTGATCTGCTCTTTTATATTATGAGGTTCATTTTTTAATTATTTTTTTGGGAAAACTAATACCCAGTCCTTTACTCGTTTTGGAAAAGGCCAATTGAGAAAATAGCATATGATATTATACCTAAACTAATGTAACACCTTACTGACGTTTCGAACATTAATCATCATTCTTTTACTTTATTGTAGCTTGATTCCATATATTACCTCGTCAAAGAATGGTTTATTAGTTGATTTCTTTACAGTTGTTTGTCGCGCCTGGTTGCTTACTGTGACTTTGACAACAGGTGAAATATTTGCTCCTGATATATTACGACCTTCTATAACTCGTACACGGACCTACAGGCATTTACAAAGACAAACAGTAATTGTAATATTAAAGTTGTCCTTCAGTAGTATTGTGTGTAATTATTAGATTTAAGGCCATATACTACTGTTTTATATATTGAAATCTTTAGCTTTCGTCGGGCACCGACATCATCAGAAGATCGAGTGCAAATTTCGTACAATCTTTTCCACTCGATCTTCTGATGATGTCGGTGCCCGACGAAAGCTAAAGATTTCAATATAAAAAACAGTAGTATGTGGCCTTAAATATACTCTAATTGTAATGATAATTGATGATAATGATGATGATGATGATGATGATGATGATGCATGATGATGCATGATGATGAATGATGAAGATGACGCTAATGCTACAACAAAGATTTCAAACGAGAGGTGATAACTCAGTGACTAAATAACCATGACAGCGCAGCGATAAATGATAGAATCATGCAAGTAGTACCTGGAAGTCAATGGCTTTGTTTGTAGGAAGTTTGCTTCTTTCTATAGAAGGTTCTCTAGTAGTTTGAAATGCTGGTGGTAGATCCCCACGATCAGATGGACTGATAAAAGCGAAAAAAGTGATAGCTTTCAGCCGCGATAATTGTTGCATCGCGACTAGGATAGCTAATTGCGAATTCCGATTCGGGTTTAGGTTTTTCCTATCCGTCAATAAGTATAGAGGCGGAGCTTGCATGTTAACTTGGTAAGTCATTGGTTGATTTGATGTAAGCTCCGCCTCTAAACTGATTGACGGATCAAATTAAAATTCGCAATTTGCTAAATCGCGTTGCAACGATTATCGCTGTAAAAGTACAGAAAACGTCGAAGAACGAACGAACGAATGAAGAAACGAACGAACGAACGAACGAACGAACGAACGAACGAACGAACGAACGAACGAACGGACAAACGGTTAACCAACAAAACAATAAATACAGACCAAATGAAAAGTCAACCTACCAACCAATTTTTATCAACCAACTAACCAAATAACTATTATTAACCAAATATTATAGCCGAAATGAAAGTCAACCTCCAACCAATTTTTATCAACCAATTGCAACCAACCAACTAAACCAATTTACCAATATCAATAATTAATAAAGTTTATTTATATAGCGCTCGTATCCACCTTGTCCAAGGCGCTTTACAACTATACATCTATTTGTTAATTATTAACCAAATTTATTTATTTATTTATTAACCAAATATTATAGTATTACTATTATATAGCCTGGATGAAGATTGCAAACTTACGCTGCTTCGCCATTTAGACTTCCCTTTTTATCGGAGCCTTTCCTCGACCCGCTCTGAGATGGCTGTGCTGAAGATTTTCCTGGGCCTCCTCCTTCTCCACCATCTTCAGGTACCTCTAACTTTGGCTGGGCTGGTTGTTCAACAGCTGCTGGCGGTATAGCCGCTGGGGGAGGTGGTGGGTGTGGCTCAGACGGTATTTCTTCCGGTTCATCCATCGCTCAGCAGATTTACTAACTAAATCAAATTATAGTTAGACTATCAAATTTAATAAAATCATTATAAAATTAATATATACAATATGAGCGGCCGATCTGTATGCGATATACAACGGCGATTGGGTCGAAGACGAGCTGTTGTATATCTCATACAGATCGGACGCGAACTTATAGGTGGACGTACAGTGACGTATTTTGTTATGGTTTTGCCAACCAACCATTGTAATTAGAACAAAGAAAATTAGAAAAGCTACTGTTAAAATGATTGGCAAATTAGCATCACAATACCAACACTTGTAAACACTACGCCCACTTATTCTATTAATAGTACTTATGAAAGTCCAACGTTAAGCTCTTTCATATTTTACTAAAATTATCAAGATAAAAGTATATATCAAGTTAAAACTTATGCAAATCAGGACGATTTTGTATCTAAAATACAACCTTCGTCATTAATTATTCATGAATTTTATGATAATAATTATCATAATTTCTATTTCAGTAAAAACTACTGCAAAGAACCTTCAAAAATGTTGCGCTAACGCAGTAGCAGAGCAAAAATAATATATGCACGAAATATAATGTGTAACAGTGAGAATTGATGAATTATTAAATACAGCCGACAAAAATGGAGGAATGATCGACTTGAAACGCAGTATTTCAATTACAATTGTAGAAAGACAGATAGCTATGGAAACACAAATATTGTCTAGAACATTTGTTCTATTATAAAACAAGAAGAAAACTAATTCGTCAACGTATACTATAATAACATGTCGAAAATTAAGGTGAATTTACCTTCCATATTTGAAAATATGCTTCCTGTTATCATCATTTCCCTTGTTTGACTTGTTTATCCAAGCATTTTACAACGCTAAATCTTTTACTTTGAGTCGAGTAAATCCAATAGAGATGTAAAGTTTCTTTATAACGAATGATATGAGAGCTAAACTGAATAACTTTATGAAGAAATTAAACTTTCAAAATGTCCGTCACATCTTTATCTTTGGATATCAAATGTTTTGTCACGGCCGCGCGTGCATTTTTTTCGCGCCTTTTTCTCAAAAACCACAGGGAACCCAATTACATTATGAAAACGAAGAAACAAAATTATAAAACAAAGAAAAAAAATAGGTAAAATGAACAGCAGCATCAGTCCAAGGATTATGTTTGGTGAAATTTCAGGCTCTATAGCTAACTTTCAATAAAACAAGTTGAAGTGAATATGAATGTTGATCATTTAACTTTGTTGTTCGAGTAATGTTCTTTGTAAAAACATTTTCAATAATTTGCCAGAAAAAGACAACAACTTTTCTTCTTCAAGCTAAGGAAAATTGCTCACTAAATTTTAAAAATGTAATATGCGAAATATATATATTTATTTGACAAAAATACCTTCCCACTAAACATAATATATAGAAAATTGAAATTCACCCATTTTTTCTTTAAGTATTATTTTGTGTTCTTCCTATATATAATGTTATTATATAATACTATAAATTTACGAACTGGGATGACACACTGAAATGGATAAATAATGTTCGAAGGCGCGCGATTGTATATAGCTGATACAACATGGACGCGATTGTTGTAAACAACTTAAAGAATGTCTAGGTTAGCTCTTTCATATTTCACCAAAATTTTCAAGATTAAAATAAATTTTGCTGTAAAATTACCACTTAAAACTTATGCAAATTAGGATATACAACACTAGTGTTGTATCATTCATGAATTTTTTAATATATATTGCCATAGTGAAAGACGTCTTTCTCGGAGTTATTCGATTGTACATTTAATTAGCTATTGTTTCTGTAAATGGTATGCCCGTGTTATTCCTCAGACAGCTCTATCACTTAAACAGAAACTTTAACATTAAAATAAGCAAACAATCCTTCATTACAACTTACTTCACTTGTCTTTGATAGTGGCTAACATATAGTTATGCACTTAACAATTTGTTTAATGCATGTATGTAGTGTTTGCGCACTAAAGCTCAAATTGGAAAAAAAATTGGACCGTTTTTTTCGGTTTGTCTTTGATGTTTTAAATTCACGACGAAATAATATCTTAACTTTCTGCATTTTGTAATTAGTATTATTTGATAATGGAGCGTGATGTCTCCGAAACGTCAAAAATTTATTTCTTTACTAAGTCTCATTTTTACGTCTTTATGTGTTTCAAAATCATTACTTATAAGAAATACTATCATTCAAAAAATATGAAATACTATAATTGAAAAATATATGAGCACATCATGACTCTATTTTATGGAGCTTTGTGACAAAAAAATACGATCTAATTGAATTAACTGAAAGCTTCGAATGATCTTCAATAAAGAAAATATTGATATCGTACTTGATATTCTCTTGCCTCAATACTGATTGGAAATGATCAATTTAATTCAAATTTATTATGGAATCAAAAAAGTATCAAACTTAATCAAAGTAAGTAATTGGTTGACAATGGCATTAATCTATGGTGTTTTATTTTGGATGACAAAATGTTTTTCAATTCAGTTTTAATCTTTTCAGTATTTGCTCGTTAAAGTAGTGTACATATCATGTTTATGTGTGAAAATAAATTGACCTTATCTCTGATAAGTTAAATGTGTTTTGATATTTCATAAATTATAGATATTGTTTTGCTAAATATGTAACAAAAGTTAAGAGTTGCTATCCTATGAAGTGCATTTAACATCAGTGTTTTTTTTTCCCACAGAGATTGAAAGTCTGTCTGTATATATTAATTATATATGAATCATTTCTTTCATTTCTTTGTGGTATCCGCCCCCGGAATGATGAAAGAAATTACAAATAGATATATAGGAATATAGAATTAAAAACCCCGGCTTTATTTTTTAGTATACTTTCGTCTTAAAATTTCAATTGAATTTGCTTTTTAACTTAATTATCGTCATTTTTAAATTCCCTTTTAAACTCTTTATCAAATAGATACTAAAATGGATAGCAAATATACTGATACATAACAGATAAGTATTAATCTAGTTTATCAATAATGAAAGGACTAATCGCTACTCAGCTGTAGATATATATAGATATGATACGAAAACCTTTAATTTTGTCGCATACTCTCTTCTTAAAATTATCATTATTTTCCATTTTTAACTTAGTATCTTTTTTCGTTTTGTTTAAAATGTTTATTTCAGTGAACAAATTTGTGATGAGTTTTATCAACTGCAGTTTTATCATTAGGCCTTTGCGATAACTGGAGAGCAACATTTTCTGGGAAAACGGACATCTATTCATTGTCCAATTTGCAAACTAATTTTAATTACAAAAATATGAATAAGTTTTATTTATAGTTTAGGATAAAATCGATTTTGTTCAGTGTAAACGTACCTTGCGATACCCTCTGTTCTGAATAAACTTCTACTCTTTGACAATTTATAGTTTTCAATCAAAGTGAGTGGTTTGTGAAGCAACATCAACTAGCATTTTCCATTGTGGATCGTCAATGACTCAGTGTAGAGGTGAGTTTGTAAATTATGCTTATCTAAAATTGCAAATTCAAAATAAATATTTCTAACAAAGAATTGTTGCCGTGGTAAGGGCAGACATTTTGTTCCATTAGTAGTGAACGAAACTGAAGAAAGCCAATAATTAGTAGCAAAATATTCTAAATGTAGTTCTATGATTTATGAAACAAATAAAGATATTTATTGCCAGCGAAGAGTTTCTATTTAAAAACTGGAACTAACTCTCATTTTGGGAACTTTTATTGTGAAATAAAGGCGAGCCGTCACGCGGATAGTTTATATGCTAATGTTTTTTAGTTATATTTATTCATTAACACACGTTTTTAATTGTTTGTACTTAGTATATCAAAACTCAAATATTTCCACTGTTCTGCTGCACGGAAATGAGAAAACAAAAATCAACCTAGGACCTAAAAATACTAACAAAATTATCCAATTATGCCGTCTCCTTTTTCCGCGCGAAGAATGTACTACAAAAGCATGGTCACATGCAGTAGGAAAAAATATTCGCACAGAAAAATAAAAAATACAATAACAATGAAGTAAAAACTCCATATATTAATAAGACAAAGTTGAAGCATAAAAAATACTTTGAATGGAATATTGTAGTTGGGCTTCCTGTGCATTATCTTCAAAACTACCGCTGATCATTTGTATCGCAGCCTCACGTCATCAGCCGGTCTGTCATCTTTTTATCTCAGCTCAAGCCTTTTGTAAATTCAGCTGAAATTATTATTCCAATCTGCAGAAACGTTTAGCGATGGCAGAAATCAAGAATAAGGTTTGCTTGATTGTGATCGATGGCTGGGGAATTGTTGAAAAAACTGAGGGTAGGTTTATAATTAAACGAAAGCATGACTTCTTGCACGTTCAACATCTCATCCGGTAATCTCGATGCAATTTGAATAAATAAAATGCTGAATTTTTAGTCGTTAGTGATCCAAAAATGCTGTAAAATTCAGAGGTTTAACTCCTTGGGAATCATACAGTTGAAATTAAATGAACATCTATTGATTAGCACTGTTGTTTTTCACAAATGGAAAGCCAGATGTTTCATGGGAAATCTTTAATATTTAGAAATGGATTACCGGGCAAAAGGGTGTCATTAAAAGCGAGTCATGCACGGCTGGCTGGTCATGTATTTGTTTAAACATACTGGTTGCATTCTAAAGCGGGAAGAAGAAAATAACTGTAGCTATATTTGTAAACTGCATAAATTATGCAATTTTCGGTCCATGCAAAATTCTCCACTGCAATCATATCAAAAAGCGAAACTAGTGGCATATTTTCCTGTTTGGAGATAATTCTTTATATATGTCAGTTGAAAGTCTGACATGGGATCCTAGATGAAATGCAATGTCCCCTAACAGGGGTGGATCCAGGATTTTTTTCAGGGTGCACCATTAGGAAATGACATAATATATAAATAACTTAAGAAATAATATTTTCAGAATGTTGGTGATGCTTTATGATTGTCTGCTGCACCCCCCCCCCCCCCCCCCCACCCCCTAGATCTGCTCCTGCCTAAATGTTTCAAAAGAACATTGAAAACTATAGTCACTGATCTATATCACAGGTAGCCCAAGTGTAGATTCAGTATATATAAAAGGGAATGTATGGTGAATTGTAATTTCAACAGAAATATGTAAATAAAATGTACCTTTCTTACATGGAAGTTTTTATGGTCTTTGATAATAATAATATACATGTGACAAAGTTTGGGAAGATTTGACCAGATGCACATCCCCTTACTAATATATTGGCATGAGGATGTACAATCTGGTCACAGCTTCCCACAGACACATGTACAGACATTATCAAAGACAACAAAAAACATCCATGTAAAAAAGGTAAATTTTATATTTGACACATTTCTGTTGAAATTACAATTCACCACACATTCCTTTATACTGACTCTAGCTTGGGCTACGTACCTGTGATCTTCATTAGGGATTAATTAAATTCTGGTCAAGGACAAAAATAAAAAAATAAATGCAAATAACTTTTTCAGCAGCAACTGGCCAATGCTAACACTCAATCAAATGTAAATTATACAAATATATATCTATTTAAAGAAGGCTGTTGGAGCTAGTGAACATCAAATTGTAATAGACCTAATCGGCTAACGCGTTGCTATGTACGTTTCCACCCAATTCAAATCTTTTGGGAATAAGATTCTTTGAATTATGTATTTCAATGTCACATGGAAAATATATGGAACAAAAGTTTTTATTCACAGAGGTTTTGAAATGGGTGGAAACGTACATAGGTCTATTGGATGACAAAGGAATTCTGTTTTTTGGATTGCTAGGCCAAGTACAGTTTCAGGAATGATAGCCTCTTCTTCATTAGAGGGGACTACATAGTATTGTGCAGTACATTATAACGTTTTCTGCCACAAAAAAGCCCACATACAGTTTCTTTTTAAATTATGAAATTAATATACATATATTTGCTGTTCACTCTGACAACATGCACTCTAACAATACCTCTGAAATCAGTGTATATCCAGAGGGACAGGAGATAATAGTTGCAGAAGTGTGATTTAATTAAAGAATATTGAAGTTGTCCTTCAGTAACATTGACTATATATAATTATAAGAGTTGATTTAAGGCCATACACTACTGTTTGTAGGGTTATCTTAAGCTTTCATTGGGCACCAACATCATCAGAAGAGTTTCACTCTTCTAGATCTGATGATGTTGGTGACCGACGAAAGCTTAAGATAACCCTACAAAGGAAGGAAGGAACAAACAGTAGTGTATGGCCTTAAATCAACTCTTGCGATTTAATTAATTAATGAACTAATCTTTATTATAAATACCTTTAGGAAATGCCATTCACCATGCTGAGACCCCTGTCATGGATGCATTTGCTGCTGGCAAAGACTGTGCCTATACCACATTAGACGCATCAGGTCTATCAGTTGGACTGCCTGCTGGTTTGATGGGAAATAGTGAGGTTGGGCATCTCAATATTGGAGCTGGGCGTGTGGTTTATCAGGTAAAACCATCATTAATTATTTATTTAATTAATATATTAAATATATTAAAAAATTACCCTGTAAGAAAATGTTAATAAGAAAAAAAAGTACTATATGGATATATTTATAATAATAATTGTTATTGTAGAGAAGAAACTGTAATAGAACTTTGTAAACAATACATATAATATGTATTTTAATAACAACAAGGATATTTAATGAAAATTAAATAGCATATGGAATTGTTCATATCTTGGCAGCAAAAACTTGGTTTCACTTGAATGTTTGCAAAATTACATAGTTTTATTTATTCTTTCACATGAAAGTGTTGCTCAAGGTCTCTGATACTGTCTGAAATATTTTTGATGACGTCAATGAAATCCAAGAATAGTTTTGTAAACATGCAAATTACAATGAAAATCAATAAACATTTAAAAAAGGCAAGACCATCTGTGTTATAACATAATTTAATATAGTGATAGACCATTCTTATGAAGCAGGTAATCATTATGTATATGGCTGGCAAGCCTCACTCTGACTCATTGAAACAATGACTTCATTATAATTATGGAGCTTTTGTAAATTAAAGTCAAAGTGAGTCTTGCTAGGCATTTGCATAAGATTAGCTGTTTTGTGAGAAAGTCTATAAAGATCTAGAAATTTAATACAACATTAACATTTTATGTGACTGTATGAAATAGTAAATGTAAGTTTATTGACACCCTTTTAAGTATCGACTGAATTGCAGGTTAGATTAAAAAAGTTGCTATTATATAAAAATAGGGTCAGGGCTCGAAATAGGAAAAAACATTTGGCATGCCACTTCCAGATACACAGAGAAGATGATGTCCAGTCAATTTTGACTGCAATATTTTTATCCATTTGGCAGTTCAGTACTATTTTTACCTGCCAAAACTTAAATTTTGCCTGGCATTTGGCCATTGGCAGGCAGCTATTTCGAGCCCTTAGGGTACATATTTGCAACTTTGCTAAAAGTATGGGATTATTAATTTTGATTAACAATTTTTATGTATTATTATTACGTCGTGCTATGTTCGCAAAGAGTAGGGGATTGTCTCCCAGGAAAAACAGTCAGGCCTCGGAGGCATTCACTAACAACACTCATGATTGTAAAACTGCTGGTTTTCAGCAGTCCTACATATACACACTAGTAGATTGTAAAGCGCTATGAGCTATTCGAAAGATATAGTGCTATATAAATGAGGCATATCATGTCATATCATTATTGTCTTGCTAATGTCTTGATTTCTGGACAGGACATTGTCAGGATCAACATGGCTGTTGAACAGCGTACACTGGTCAAGAACAAAACCTTTGTAGAAGCAACAGAAAAAGCCAAGAAATCAAATGGACGATTCCACTTTCTAGGACTGGTAATGCTATTTTTTCATTAGTCTAACAATTATGGAGTAGGCAGCAAGCCAAGACCAAAATGAATGCTGGTTTTGTCCTGGTAATATATTGAAATAAGACAGTCTGTCTTGTTTAATTCTAAAGAACTAATCATAAAAAAATATTTTTTCACATACTTTTATTGTATTAAAATCAATTCTATTGACAACAAGTTATTGTTTTAATTAATACATTACCAGTACAAAACTAGCATTCATTTTGGTCAGGGCATGATGCTTGTTGCTTAAGCTGAGACAAAGTTGATTGAAGTAGGTGAATATTGTGACACCTGATATATTTTGACACCTGATATAATATAATAATATTTTGACACCTGATATAATATAATTTTGTAAGCGCATTGAGTTTTAAAATGCGCTATAAGCACCTAATATAAATAAATAGGTGTCAGTATAAAAAACTATATATATACACATCCAAGTCATTTGCTAGTCAGTAGAAATGTTTCACTAAGTCTTGATAAATTGCTTATATTTTAAACACAACATTTTCACTTGATATCTAATTGTCGGTGTATTGTTTTCCCCCATCCTTTTGTTACAGTAATGATGGCTGTCATAAGCTCCAATGTTATTATCTAAACCAATATTAAGTCATTGTTTTCATAATATTTTGATATGTTTGTATAATAGGTAAGTGATGGTGGTGTACACTCCCACATTGATCAGCTGTATGGACTGATAGAAGCTGCCAAAGAACTTGGTGTGCCAAAGACATTTGTACATTTCTTCTCTGATGGCAGAGATACTCGCCCAACTAGTGGAGGTATGTAAATAATAATGAGATAATGAGCATGAGTACTAGATACTGAACAAGATATACCTTAATATATATATATATATATATATATATATATATATATATATATATATATATATAGACTATATTTTATATACAATATGAGTGGCCGATCTGTATGGGATATGCATCTTATACAGATCAAGTAATGTATAACTACGGTACTTACTTATAAAAGTACAACGTTATTTCTTTCATATTTTACTAAAATTGTCAAGATAAAAGCTAAGTAAATCCATAGGCAGCCCAACTACTCCTTTCGAGGATTTTTTATTTTTCACAGGAAAATAGGAACCCCACAATCTACAAGCGCACAACAGGAAACCAAAAGACTACAAGCGCGCGCCAAACGAAGAAACCAAAAGAGTCGCACGCATTTTTTTCCATTGAATCTTTATTGAAAAATAAAAAATCCTCGAAAGGAGTAGTTGGGCTGCCTATGGTAAATCTGGTCGAGAAAATTCAAGTTAAAACTTAAAAATCTAAAATACAACCTTTGTCACAGACATGATTTCATTTGTAAAATTCTCATTAATTATTCATGAATTTTATAAGTAGTATTCTTTTGTTACACTCTCTACATTATATTTTTCTTATTGTTATTTTCAGTTGGATATTTGAGACAATTACTGGACAAGCTAAAGGAACTCAACTATGGCTCTCTAGCTACTGTCATGGGAAGATACTATTCCATGGATAGAGACAAGAGATGGGAGAGAATTAAGATTGCATATGAAGGACTTGTACAGGGTATAGGAGAGAAGGCTACTGTTGATAATGTCATTGATGTAAGTAACTTTTATACACCAAAAAAAAAAGACATTACAGTGCGAATCGAAAAACAATGGGCACCCATAAATATTTAACAAATCGTTTATTGTTCGTTGAACAACTCAAAAACAACTCTAACTACAAAACGTTTATCATACTACACATCAGTCAAACTTCTTGCGGTGATATAGTTGTTTCTGAGTTGTTCAACGAACAATAAACAATTTTTTTAAATATTTCTGGGTGCCCACGTTTTTGTGATTCACACTGTAACACTAAAAGAAATGTGACACCATATACACTGAATGGAAATATGGCATCCAATTTTAATAACATTACTATTGTTCTTGACTGGCTAGCCTCATGTACAAATTGAAAGTCAATGTAGTTTTTACATGTATATATGCAAGGTTATCCATTCAAGAACAATAGTTATTAAAATATTTGATTTTGAGAAACGAAAATCTTGATCTCGGATTTTTAAAATCAACTGTGTCTCAGAATTCGTCTCGGCGTCTCGGATTTACCATTCGCTACCCCTCATGTAATATATTCTTTAGAATTTGACTAAAGCACATGGAATTTAACCTGTTTCAAGTGTTTGATAATGTGTACATATGTTCCTTAAATTACCACAAGCTGTAGTTAAATTGTAAAGAATATATTACATGCTATCTAGGCTGAGGTTGTGGACAAGACAAGAGCCGTTAAAGGGTCTTATTGTGAACACAGATTTTATATTTATTCTTCCATATTCACTGCTACTCATTCTATACCGAAAAATTGTGATTTTAAACTGGCGAAAACAAATTTAAACAGATAATCACATGGCTCTTGTTATAGTGTTAATCTCTACTTTAATTGGTCAACATTCTGACAATTTCAGTTTATTTACACTGTCTACATTAATACATATTAAATAGATATAATAATGTTAATGACATTACCTTATCCGATAAAAAAACATGGTTATGATTTCATTAAATATATTTCTTATAAATTATTAATGAGTTACATAATCAATCTTTCATTCTTTTATCTTTAAGATCATGAAAGCTCGTTATGAAGCCGAAGGGGATAAACATGAAACTGATGAATTCTTAAAACCAATTATAGTTGACCAAGAAGGGATAATTCAAGGTATGCTTATCATTAAAATATATAAAATGTCTGCCTTACTATTAATAATAAATTTTAATAAAGCCTTAAGGTGCAGTCCACATATCACACAAAATGGTCAACAAAAATACAATTTTCTAAAACACACTCTACACAAGTGTAGTCTCCCTAGCAGCTGTTTTTGCTTCGGGCTTCCTGTGTTGAAGAAGGACACAGGAAGCCCAGCAATAAAAATCGCTAAGACTATCTAAAGTGGAAGTTTACAATTTTAATATATTAGATATACATTTGTACTTCAAATATATTTGGATAGATGATGATAGGGTTATGTTTTATTCATTTTCTCCTAAAAGTTGGCAAATCCTTCTGCACATTGACAGCAGCAGGGGGGATCCAGAAATTTGCTGGGGGTGTTCCAATTGCAAATGAAGGGCTCTTAAGGTGTTAGGGGTTGTCCAGTCCCTAAATGTCTTAATAAAATAGGGGTAATTGCTATGCTAGGGTGGTGTCCAGTGCCACTAAGGACACCCCCTAGATCCACCCCTGAGCAGGGCAGTGGGACTGAAATGAACTTGAAAAACATTGAGGGAGAGTTATCATAAAGCAAATGTTTAAAATTGATGTGTCATTTTTCTTTAGATGGAGATACAATCTGTTTCATTGATTTCCGTGCTGATCGTATGAGGCAAATAAATGAGGCATTGGGTGTCAAACCACAATTTGAGACAAGTGTCATCCCTAAAAATCTGGTAAGACTTGTATGAACACTCATAGGCAAAATGATTGTGACCAGTTTAATGTTATCTAGTTTGTGTTAATCTACAATGTACAATGTAGCACTGCTGTACTATTTGACAAAAGGCACATTTGCACAGGGATAGCCTCAATTTAGAGTTAGTTTAAATGTTTTTCTATTGTTAAGCGGTAACATTTTTTGCGCTTTGCTTGAAATTTGTGAATATTTTTACAACAAATTGAAGCTTAGCCTGTACAAATACTCCTTTTGTTAGATAATACAGCAGTGCTAGATAACATAACACTGGAGTATTGACGGATACCTTTTCCCCCCTGTACTGATGAATGAATAAAGAAATCATATGTCAATCTTATAGCCAAACATAAGTGTACTACTAATTGAGCCAAGATCAAAGTGGTGAAAGGTCAGCTCTCTCTCTCTGCTAGGCCACCTATCCATCCCTCTGGTGGGAGTTACTTTCTACAAAAACAACTCAACTTAGGCACCACCAAAATACAAATTTATAGTTGCAATAAAAAAGGAAATTTTATAAAGTCTTAGGTTTGTTTCCACAGCATCACATTACGATGACGGAGTACAAAAAGGAGTTTCCCTTCCCTCCCATGTTTCCACCTGAAGTACCTAAGAATGTCTTGGCTGAGTGGCTTGGCACCAAGAAAGTACCACAGTACCACTGTGCAGGTCAGTGATATTTTTTAACTTATGACACAGACACAATGCAAGAATTAAATCAGGGCTCGAAATAGCTGCCTGCAAATAGCCAAATGCCAGGCAAAAATTAAGATTTGGCAGGCAAAGATCATTATGAACTGCCAAATGGATAATAAAACTGCAGTCAAAGTTAACCAGGAATCATCTTTTAATGTGTCTTTATCTAGAAGTGGCAGGCCAATTTGTTTTCCTATTTCAAGCACTGTAAATGTTGATGAATTGTGATCATCCTTGTCCAGTGTGATCCCAAGTTGAGCAACTTGTTAAGTTCTGGTAAGATCATCCAAGATATCACTAAAGCCTTGGCAATTAATTTTCTTGGAAGGAACTTGAAAGTTCGTGCAAGTTCTTGGAGATTGAAGGTAACGTGCCAAGATCTTGTAAGATCATACCTGGATCTTGCCAGGATCTTGCATGATCTTACATGGATCTTAGTAAGATGTTCAACCTGGGATCATAAAGATGTTTTAATTGTAATTGTTCTTGACTTGGTAGCTTTGCATACATGTGAGAACTCCATTGTGTTTTATAAACCTGAACACAACCAGGATTGTACCCAGTAGTTAGACTTACACTTACGTTTAATGTTCTTCTTTTTGCTATTAGAAACTGAGAAGTATGCGCATGTAACGTTTTTCTTTAATGGTGGTGTTGAAGCAAAGTTCGAACTCGAGGATCGTATGCTTGTACCTTCTCCTAAAGTAGCTACATATGACTTGCAACCAACAATGAGCTGTGCTGGCGTCGCTGATGAGGTTGTGTAATTGTTCTTATTATTTTTGCTATCACTATCATTAATATAGATATCCGATTTTGGGGATATAAAACAGCTTGTATGTCTATATATTGTAATATAAACATGCTGGGAGCTGTAGAGCAAGAGAGAAGTCATACAGAATTATGTACAGAGGCATGGCCAAGTATTTCTTTGACTTCTCATGAAGTGCCATACAGCTCCCAAAGTGTTTATATCACAAACAGGCTCCCATTTAAATCTGTACTTTCCCATTTAAATCTGTACTTATGCAAATTTTGTTGATGTGTGCTAAACACACAGATCAATTAATCAGAGAAGTTCACTTCAGATAAAATATACTCTGATTGGTTGATGCACACATCAACACAATTTGCATAAGTACAGATTTAAATTGGAACCTGTTCACAGTATTTAGACAGACACAAACATATGTTTTATATTGCTTTAAAATAATCAGGTGAAATTATAGTATTTTCGGGCTTCCTTTGTCTACAATCTGACGGACATGACTCAACAGTAGCCTCAAAAATCAAATGACAAATATACAGCCATGCATACTCTGATTCACTGGCTGCCTTGTTTATATTAGATGACAACATTCAAAAAACATTTTTTTTAACTATCTATTATAAATGTTTGTAAATGCTTTTACAGATGGTTAAAACAATCGAGACTGGCAAGTACCCATTTGTGATGTGTAACTTTGCCCCACCTGACATGGTTGGCCATACCGGCAAATATGAAGCTGCAGTGATCGCTTGTAATGCTACAGGTACATTTTACCATCGCTTTTGTTGTCTATTCACTTTCCGATCCTTCTCCTCCTTCTCCTTGCTCCTTTTTTACCACGACCTCCCTCTTCCTCCCTTTCGTTTTCTATTTACTTTCTAGTCCTTCTCCTCCTTGTTCCTTTTTTTTGCCACGTCCTTCACTTTCCAATCCTTCTCTCCTCTCCTTGCTCCTTTTTACCACGACCTCCCTCTTCCTCCCTTTCGTTTTGCTTTGCTTCACTTAATCGACAATTTTCTAAATATAATGATAATTAGTGCATGACAGCCATTTATGAAAAAAGGTCCATTGTCTTCCCCCTCCTTCCCATCTATTTTAATCATAATGATTTCTATAACAAACAAAATATTTTCTTTTGCTAGACACTGCGATCGGTAGAATCCACAAGGCATGTCAAGAACATAATTATACCCTGATGGTAACCTCTGATCATGGTAATGCTGAGCAGATGATTAGTGAAAAAGGAGGACCCCATACAGCACATACAACCAATAGAGGTAAGACTTTTAGCTTATGTTCAGCGGATTACCTCTTAAAGTCTTTCATCAAATACTCCAGTTTTGAGTTTTTCGTTGCTCAGTCTAACCCTAGATAGTATGTCATATATTTTTTTTGTATTTAGTACAGCCAGTGGTAAGGCAAGGATTGCAAACATCAGCAAACAATAGGAATACCACTGGTTTTGACTCGGTCTTTAACTAATTTACCTATACCTGTAATTGGTGAATGCTAAGGCTGTGCAATGAAGAACTTGAAACACGTCTATTAATACGGTTCTCTGCCCCATTTAAATCGTATCGACGCGATAGGTGAGCTTGTAATGATAGTTACCTTTATAACACCTTGGACAATCCTTAATATGTCTATAGCATTCCAATCTCACTTTTCGTCTCGTTTCGATACGAAGGCACGGGTACCTTTTAGAACAGCGTATAGAACTGTGAAAGAGACTATTCTAGATATCTCGAATTCGAAATTCTTGACCCAAGCGTGCGTGCGTTGGAAAGGAAAAAGAACTAACAAATTAATAACATTACTATATTTAATCTGTAAACTATTCGTTTCTTTTCAGTTCCTTTTGTTATGACTGGTGGCCACAAATACCGCGACTTTACCCACAATGCCGCGCTGTGTGACGTAGCAACTACTGTTCTTGACGTCATGGGTTTGGACATTCCAGCAGAAATGACTGGCCAGTCGCTGCTACAGAAGTGATCTCTATCGACTGCAGATTATGCTAACTATCCTATAGATTGAATCAAAATATGGCGACTAACTGCTGCTTTTGACTGGCTAGCCTCGTGTTCACGTTGGAACACAATTGGCCTTTTCCAAAACGAGTAAAGGACTGGGTACTAGTTTCCCTAATTAATGTAATTAAGTAATGAAGTTTGGTTGCATTTGGTTGTAGTCTGACCAAGATACAGCCTCATAAAAATGCCTAAAAATAGAAGGAATACGAATACGAATACGAATTGGAAGGATGCCTTCCAAGCCACACATTCCTTTGTAATTTTGGGCAGTTTTGAATGGCTGTAACTCACTCAATACCCAACCAAAAGCACCAATTCTCAGTAATCTTACATATCATTTCTTAATAACATTAATTAGGGAAACTAGTACCCAGTCATTTACTCGTTTTGGAAAAGGCCAATGTGGTTTTACATGTATGCGAGGCTATCCAGTCAAGAGCACTAGTTATTCAAATTGGTCGCCGTATTTCGATTGGGTGTATTAATCGAGAAAAAAACTATTATAACTTTTAAATTATGCATCTTGTTGTTAGAATCGGATGCAAGGACGTAGAACAACTGGCATTGAGCTCAAAATAGTCTTTACTTTTACGCAAAAATTATGCATGTTGAATGGCCCTGCATTCTCGAGTTCGTTGTCACCCCGCCGAAAAAGCCTCGACATCATGTGCCGGTATATTTTCTTGTATTACACAGCTCGTTTTAACAGCTCATTAAGAAGTGTGGCGATGTGGCCATGAGTTCTAATAAAGTATAAATGGGTCACCCATAGTCCACTGCGCTACTAGCTTGCTGGCCTTTTACTTCATGGGTGACAAAGTTTCTCGAAAATATACAAGCAATAAACATGTTTTTTGTCTGCCTTTAGCTGATTTTCTAACGTTTCTCGCGAAGTAGTTTTGCCTCAATGTAAAGAGTGACTTCATTTTATCGTGTTATTATTTATTGAACGGTGACGTATTTTGTTATTAGAACAAAGAAAATTAGCAAATAGCATCACAATACCAACACTTTTAAACACTACGCTCACCTGATAAGTCAAATTGACGGCATTTGAATACGATTTGCTGCTTTGTGAGAAGGTCTTTATTGCGTTAAAGTAATGAATGTTTTGTCCAAAATCGTGAAAATAATTTAATATCAGATAGCTATATGTTTGGTGTAGAAAATAAACCGAAAATAAACGATTTATACTTAGGGTTAATGAAATAAAGATATTTCTTGCATTATAAAGATGGATTGTATTGAGTATGATGGAAAATCTAAAAATGTCGACCAACCAAGGATTTAGTGGTCCTTACCTGTAAAAACCCATTGTCACTTACCAGCATGCAATGCGCGAAAGACTGAATTTTGCCATTTTGATAACTATTACGATATGAGTGGGCATTTACTCTCTTACTAATCGTTTTGTTGTATTTTTTCCCCTCGTAATTCGACTGATCATGATCGACTGCGAATAAATTTTAATACTTACTATCAAAATAAACAACGCAAAGCATGCCGGTCAGTGACCATGGGTCTTTAACCAATATATTTAACTTTCATATGACAAAAAATGAATAAAAAATCAGATAAACAAATAAAAACAATAAATTGATGGATGATTGAAAAACTGGATAAATTATTGCTCATTTTTAACTTTTCACTCATGGAATTTCTTTCAGTACGGTGAGTTGCTCTCAGTAGTGGGACCGCGGTGCTGCGGTTTGCTTATTAATCAGTACCAGGTTATTGCATGAGTTTATATTAATTTTGGCTGATGTATTATAATATGTAACGAACTATATATTGTAAATATGCAATGAAAATATGCAACGAAAACTCTGAAATCTGTCATATGAAAAATAAAATCTTTGCCTCATATTGTCAACCTAGCTAGCCAAATTTTTTAATGTAACATTTAAAACAACATTGTAACTTCTGTGAGTTGATTTAATGCAATAGGTGTACTGAAAATTTAAAAAAAAGGTCTCTACGTATCCCCGGCGACACCCACGGCACTACCCCCTGAAGACCTCTAATAGAGCCCAGTCCCCGAACCGTTTTTCACACCTTTTCATCCCGCAAAGCCCCAAGGGAACTCTAGTCATTCCCGGTTGTAAATAATGATGGCGGACGTCATGTACGTTTGGAACCTGCTAACATGATACCAGATAGTAGTATTCTGTATGATTTGAACTCCTATTTAGCGTATACACTACGCCATGGAGCTCTTTCAAGCCAGAGATAATTATATCATCAAAGATGGCTACTACAGCCTTTGGTGCAATAGGATCGATGGCGGTATTGTAGCAAGGCAAGGTACGTGCATTCACCACAGCTTTATAATTAGGTCAAGCGGCTAGTTCTAACGCTCAGTACGCTTTTATTTTTCTCTGAATTTCTCTTCGGAGAGTTTATTCTGCTATATAAGCTGCTGGATAATGTTTGACAGTGTTGTTGTTGTTATTATTATTTAGGAGTTCCACCAACCGAAGCCTTTGACCCTGTATGCAAAGGAAAGGTTTATGGTATCATTGGAAAGATTCAGTTATTCCCTGGTAAGATGAACCTCTCTTCTGCTAATACTTTTCCTTTTAGGAGCTGTCAACGGGATTAATAGAGCGTGTAGTTTCGCCTTTGCGCTGTAGATCTAGTAGACATTGTCATGCTTTGAATGGAAATGTTCGTGATCCGTCTTAAGCTTAATTGTTATATTTTCTCGAATTTGAATCAGTATTTTCTCGGTTTAATCTGAAATTTGCTTTACGAGTTAAAGCGCATTGCTTTCCACTTGTCATTTTTCATGGCTCTTAATTTGAGCTACACTGCGACGCGTCCAAGATGGAAATTCTTTTGGCATACAGACACGAACACAAATCCGATTAATTCCCAACATCTTTTATTTCAAAACTTCTAAGTTTATTATGTACTTCTTATAATTCCCCAATGAATAAAAGCCCTAGATATTTAGATATACTATTCGTAAGTTAAATATCGCTAGAGTTTGGAGCTTAATTGGTTAAAATGGGTTTGAAATGGAGATTTCTAAGTGTCAGCTCTATGCAAATTTTTCGTTTAATTCTCTGCGGTTTTCGCAAACACTTTATTTTACAGGGGCTATCAATTTCTTTACAACGAGCTGTGACACAATGCTATAAAAGATTTATATGTCAACACTTTTCTTAGCACAAAGCCAATCATTTTCAAATAATCTCCTATTTTTAACCCTTAAAAATTACAATTTTTTTTGTCTGGTGGTTAATTTCATTTCGAAGGTGTGAAACACTTTTAGACAAAAAATTGAGACTGCAAAATGTTGATTAATTTTAGGGGAAACATTAGGGGAATTTTATTTTATCCCAAACACATAAAAAATTCAAAGTTTCAATGCAGTAATCACATAATTATCTTATACAATTTAGGATAGTACAAATTGTTTTTATATTTTTAAAAACCTTTATTGCTTATGAATGGCATGGGTGGCCTAGCGGTTAAATCGCTGGCCTCTCACCGCTGTGGTCCAGGTTCGAGTCCCGGCTCAGGCATGGATTATATGTGAGTTGAGTTTGTTTGATGTGTTCTTCTCTCCTATGCCACGAGGGTTTTTCTCCGGGTTATCCGGTTTTCCTCCCTCCACAAAAATGATTATGTGAGCTGCGTTGTGTGCAAAATAATTAATGTAGAGGTAGTGAGTGTGTGTCTGAGTCTCCCCAATTAGCCACTGGCTAAATACATTGAGACGTTAAAAAAGTGATTTATTTTTATTTTATTTTATAAAAATTAAATTTATTATATTCTTCTCAATGAATCAAAATTGAAATGTTTTTAATGCTCCCTTAAAATACAAATATTCATATTTATTAGGAAAAAATTTAAATCAATTTTACTCAATACTTCAAAAAATGAATGTGCTTCAATACCAGGTGATTTCGCATGCACACTTCCAGCTATTATGAGCCAATCAGAATCATTTTTGTTGCATTGTCAACAGTTCCAAGATGGCATGGAGTTATTTCTTGTGTTAACCCTCTATAAATATGTCATTCACACAACTTTACATTAAAAAATTATATGTAAGCTAGACAACAAAAGCTCTCAACTGCTCTATCAGCAATAAAAAAGAATAAAACAAAACACAAAAAAACGTTGCTGTCTGGAGTCGCCATTTTGGAATTTTCGTTTTGACAAACAAACCTTTGCGCGCTTAAAAGTGAGATCACCTGGTATAGATAGTGTCATTATATCATAGACAGCTCAATATTTTTAATATATGTATAGGATAAGTTTGCATGAGTGGGTTTTTCAAAGAGTACAAAGTGCAATTTGGCTCTTTGAAAAAAAACACAAGTGCGAATTATCCTGTTTTTGTTTTCCATCCAGAAAATGTGAGTTTAAAATAGATAATTAATGTATATCATTCCCTAAAGCCTGGTTCACACGGCGTCATAATCATAACCATGTTTACGACTAAGATTGTACGGTTCACACGTTCAACATAACGTCATAATTATAGTCATAATCATAAGAAAATGGAAACTTCTCCATTTCTTACGACTGTGCTTATGATTATGACTATGATTATGATGCCGTGTGAACCAGGCTTAAAGCTTTCAACCTTGAAGTGAATCTGATCAGTTAGTGTAGTATTATTGTGATGCAGAACACTTACACTTCTCCGTGTGCTGGAAACCTATTGTATTCTTTGTTAGCTTCATTCTTTGTTTAAATTGTAGTCTTTTGTTGTTTCTATTGAATTACTTAGACTGTATCCGGTGCATGGAGAAGGAGCCCAAGTTAAAGACTCTACTAACAGAAAATTTCAATTCAATACCTTTCTTGTTTCAGGCACAGAATGGAAGTTACTTGTGATCACAAAAAGAACACTTCTTGGATTGTTCCCTGGCAACCATGAAGTGTACAGAATTGATAGGATTGCTGTGTTACCACTAGCAGAAGGAGATGTCACTGAACTGGAGCTGGATGTTAGTATTATGAATTATATTAGGATCAACTTCATATGGGGATTTAAATTCCCATACAATTTTCAGGATTATAATATACTGTACAAAATTACTTGATTCTGATTTGACGAGAGGAGTACAATTAAATCCTAAATTGTACTCGGCTCATCCAATTTTGAAAACGTTTTAGTCTAGTACCTATTATTAATTACGAATTGTACGAGAAGATTGTGCGATTTCTTATATAAATTAATTATATGTCATTGTTGATTCATTGATTGATTGGATTTTGGCACACAACTCTGATTGATTGATTGATTGATTTCAAGATTGATTGATTGATTGATTGATTGATTAAGATTGACTGACTGACCTTGTTGTTCTAGCTGTGTGACAAACATCAAGCTGTTGGTAAACCCAAAGGCAGTGGAGATGGACAACAGAAAGGCTTTGAAAGGACATGGCAGTCTATGAAAATTGCTGTCACCAACATGAAAGACAATGTCAAAAACACTGTAAGTAAGAAGAGTAGTTGGACATTTTCCCTCTAAGTTCAAGATTAAAAATTCGAGCTAGACTACACGATAAGCAAAAACTTGCAGAAAGCGTCAAATGCCCCAGAAGCGAACGGACCTCGTAATTCAATCCAACCTATAACTTTAAAGATAATTTACAATGTAATGTTTGTTTAAGTTTTAATGGTTTAATAGTATCTCTATAAAATTCAAAAACAGTTTACTCCTACATTTGTAGTTGTATAACATATTCTATCATAATAGTAACATAGAAGCGAACGGACCTGTTGTTAGAAGCGAACGGACCTTAGGGGGCAGAAGCGAAAAGACCTGATACCCTGTAAGTTGGTCTTGTTGTCTGATGTTTCGACATAACTTCTGCTTTTTATTAACCTTTTATTAACTTTTAATTTTACATAACCTCTGTTTATGTAATTATCAACATTATTGAATTTACACAGAATATGCAAAAGGACATAAAAGACAAAGAAAAAGATAAATTGGAAAGACGACTTCTAGAGGTTTGTGCATTTATTTAGATAATTCAATTATCAATTAATTTGATAAAGAATTCATATTTGATTTGTCTATTTATGGATGGAACATTGCATAATTCATGGGGGGGGGGTTGCGGGATTCTCCCCAAAAAATATCGAGCACAGCTGCAACCTTGCAAAAAAAAATATTGTGCACAACAACAACAAAACCTGAACCATGCAATAAATTTGTCAATTGAGTTACTATTTTTATATTTTGTTTGTTTATTTTATAGGAAATCTTCAAGATGTTCAATGATTCTGATTCATTTATCTACTCTCCTACTGGTGATATTACAAACACACAGCAAAAACAGTGTGGAGAACATTACAACAGTAGTTTACCACAGTGGAAGAGGGTAAGCAGCATTAATAGAAGAGTTTTTAACTTTCCCTGATACATTGGAAACCTATAGGTGGACGTACAGTGGCGTATTTTGTTATGGTTTTGCCAACCACCCATTGTTATAAGAACAAAAAAAATAAGCAATCAAAATTTTAGAGAACGGACAAATACGATATCAATAGAAGAAAATATCAGAAAAAGAAGATGGAAGTATAACAACAACGACTCGAAAGAATTACACTGACATGGGCTCTGGAGGGAAAGCGTAAGAAGGGAAGGCCAAGAGAGACATGGAGAAGAACAATTGAAAAAGAGAGGAAAAAGATGGGGTGGCGGGACTGGAAAGAAGCTAAAAAGATCGCAGTGGACAGGCCAAAGTGGAGGGAGTTGTTTCTCGCCTCATGCTCCGCAAGGAGCTAGGAGAAAAGAAGTAGGGGCTAATACATTGTGATTTAAGTGTTGTATGTGTTTTCAGGTTGATGAGAGGTTCTTTTGGAACAAGTACATGCTACAAGATCTGGTCAACAATGAAGTGAGAGAACAAATTATGGTTTATTGTTTGACTGACTGATTGGTTGATTGATTGATCAATAACTGTTATTATAGTTATATTTAAATGTTTTCAAACAAGTGATTCAAGTCACAGCTCTTAGGCAAAAACAAAAACTTGGCCCGAAAGCATCAACTTGAAAACATTGTTCAAAACCATTTGCATACAACTATGGTAACAGCTATATTGATCATTCCATCTATCCATCTTTCCTCTTTTCATTCATTTAAATATTCATCCATTCAAATATTCATCCATTCATTTATTCAAATATTCATCCATTCAAATATTCATTCATTCAAATATTCATTAATTCATTCATTCAAAGATTCATCCATTCATTCATTCATTCAAATATTCATTTAATCCATTCATCCATCCATTCATTCATTCAAATATTTATCCATTCATTCAATCATGCATTCAAAGATTCATCCATTCATTCATTCAAATATTCATTTCATCCATTCATCCATCCATTCATTCATTCATTCAAATATTCATTTCATCCATCCATTCATTCATTCATTCATTCATTCATTCATTCAAATATTCATTTCATCCATTCATTCATTCATTCATTCAAATATTCATTTCATCCATTCATTCATTCATTCATTCAAATATTCAGCCATCCATCCATCTATCCATTTATTTATCCATCCATCCATCTATGAATCCATCCATTTATCTATCCATTCATCCATCCATCTATGAATCCATTTCATTGACTAAGAGTTACTCTAACTTCTTCTACAGGATCCTCTAGACCTATGTAGTAGGTGGATTATTCCAGTAGTTCAGGGATACTGTCAAATAGTTCACTGTGTTAATAAATTTGAAGAAGAAGAACCTGATGAGTTGATAGAAAAGAACAGAGGAGAATTACCTGAAGAAGAATTTGAACTGATTTTGATCTCAAGGAGGAGCATACATAGAGCTGGTAGAATAAATAAATAATTTATTATTGATAACATGGATCTATTCATTTATTCATCCATCCATTCATTTGTTCATTCATTCATTCATTCAATCATTTTATTATCTGATAATTCATCCATCCATCCATTCATTCATCATTCTGGCCATCAATCCATCAATCCAGCCCTTAATTCATTAATTCTCCCATTTATTTCTGCATCCATCAATGTTTTCATTAATTAATTTTATTTTTTTAATCCATCAATGCATTCATTTATTCATTCATCTCTCCATTCATTCATCATTTGTTTATCCCTCCATTCAGTCATCCATCCATTTATCCATTCATTCATACATACATTCATATTTTAGTCCATCCATCCATCCATCCCTCCATTCATTATTTCTTTACCCATTCATTCATATAGTTATTCATACATTAATTCATTTATTTGTATTTAAGCTATCATAATAATTTTTCTTCAAGTCAGTGTCAAATATCAAATCCTTTAACATATAGATATGTGTTTGTTTGTAGGTACTCGATACAAAAGAAGAGGAGTTGATGAAGATGGTGAAGTAGCTAATTTTGTAGAAACTGAGCAGGTGAGTTGTATGCACTGATCACAGAGTCTCCTTTGATCCGCATTTGTAGTCTCTTGTAATCTCTGTGTATTTATAGTTATGAACGGCCACTTATACCTTGCTTTGGTATACCATTGACCTTTAGTAATACGTATGTGTATGTGTAGCTCCTATTTAAATCTTGTGAAATTAGTCTATCTAGTATTAAAAGCAATGGTATGTCACTCAGAATTAATCAGTAACTTCTTTAACGGCCCCCAAACTTCAATGAATGGATATACCTAATAATGATCATCATAATGATGACTGATGACTAAGAGGAGGCAAAAAAATTTCCTAATATTTCTAATAATGCTTGTATGTGTGGCTATAAGATTGAGATATTAAACATGTGACATATTTTGTTATGTTTTATGTAGATTATCAGAACAGAGATCCACTCAGTATCATTTGTACAAGTACGAGGGTCTGTACCCATCTACTGGAGCCAGCCTGGATTTAAATACAGACCACCACCACGCCTTGATAAAGGTACACACACGTTACTAATAGTCCCCTTAATATTTCCCTGCACAATCTTGAAAGGTAGCTGGGCTTTTGCATCGCAAAATATTGAGCTTGCAAAGTCAGTGACAACAAATGGCGTTCATGATGAATCCTGGTTTGTTAATGAACATTTTTTGTTCTTTGTGTTGTTTCAGGTGAAGAAGAAACCCTGTTGGCTTTCATGAGTCATTTTGCACACCAATTGAAGTACTATGGAGGAGTGGTGTGTACTGGAAGTGTTATACTTAGTAATAATACAAACATACTGATAATGATTGTACTCCACGCATGGCAATCCAACCTTATGAACGCATTGATGGGTTGTTACAAAGTTTATTTACCACTAGACTAGGATGGGCTCTATAGGTTTTCATAAGAGTTAAACCACAGTTAGCACTAATCAGTCCTTACATGCACTTTTATTATGGTACAATGGGTAAACTACAATCTTGGACAAAAATGTTGACAATGTTGCATAAAGGCTGAATCCTGAAGCATTGTTGAACCCAGCCATATCAACATTGACTTGGGGGAAGGTGATTTAGAAAGATTTCCAACTATTGTCCATTGTAGATCAAAAGTGATGTTTACATTTTTTTTCTTCTTTATTTACAGGTGATAGTCAATTTGTTGGATCAAACTGGCCGCGAACAGGTAAATTTCACAATTATGACATAACCTACAATGATCATTTTTATTGACATATTTATAATTATTATTGTTATGGTAATGACTATGATAATGGTGATGATCATTGTAATGATCATGATTATTATAGTCAGTGTTGTTGACATGTATGAATTTGAATATGATGCAATCTGATAGAGTAGATTTTGTATGATTCTGAAAAGTTTAGTGCCTTGCCATGACTGCAATGTTTCTATAATGTTGTGACATACCTTGCCATGTCTTCACCACATTCATGTCATGAGCTTTTCATAGTGCTGTCATACAAAGTCTGCTCTAATACAGTAATAGCCCACGTATAAGAGCCTGAATTTTTCAATTTAGGCTAAAAAGGTTCTTGTACATGTATATTAAATGATACTTGAACCTAAATAGTTCTTATGTGGAGGGGGCTTAAAATGAAAATTTTAGCCTAACAGGTTCTTAAAACCCAGGTTCTTATACATGGGCTATTACTGTAGTGGAAAATACCAGTGGTGAAAATGACCAATCCCTTCTGTGTTTTGTGTACAGATTATAGGTGATGCTCTTATGGAGAACATACTTATGTTCAACAATCCTCTTCTGACATATGTGACCTATGATTTCCATGAGTACTGGTAAGAAACTTTTCTATACAAATATCAAAGTTGAACAGAAGAAGCTGGTGGGAGAGAAACAGACATACAAAACACAGAACAAGTGACGCATATGGGAATGCATGCCATCTCGCCTGATACCATAAACGAGACAGCAAACTTAAACCCTAAAATGTGACACATGTATTGGTTAACTGAAAATATCCCCAGTTGGAGTGTTGTAAATTGTAACAGTTGTAAATTTGAATTTAAAAAAAAAAAAAATTATAATGTTTCACTTGATTAAAATAATTGGTTTTCATGTTCTTTTTAGGTAATGAATGATAATTTCATATCAAATTGTGCTAAATTAATAAAAAGTTAATATCTTGACAAAACACAATGCAAACTAATTATAGGTGTAAACAAGCATTTAGCTGAACAAAAAGATGACGTTTGTAATAATTGAAAATTATTATTTTTTTTTGTTCTATTATGGTGGAGTTATTATTGTCAAAAAGTTAATTGATGTTTTTCTATATTTTAAAATAGTCGAGGAATGAAATTTGAAAATGTGGCCATCCTGGTTGATAGTATTAACGACATCATCAAAGAAATGAGATACTGCTGGTAAGTCCAATGAATTTGTCATAACCGTTACACTTTATTCAGCCCCATTCCCAAAGCTCCCCAATTTGATACAGGAAGCCCAATTTGTTATTTTATTTTGAGAATGTTCAGAACATTGAGATAATTGCTTTGTTGTATAAGTTTTGTTGATTGGGTTCCTGTGTTATTTTTGGCACATAGAGAATGGGAGCTGTCTTTGATTCAGCCCCATTCCATAAGCTCCCTAATTTGAAACAGGAAGCCCAAGAAATTATTTTTTTTATTCATGTTCTCCTTGTTATTCTTGGTCTATGGCAACTATGGCTGTGCTGGAATTTTAACTACATCAAAAGAAAAGAAGTCATTATCATCATTATCTTCCTAGCCAGTGACTAATAAATAAAACAACATAAAATAAAATATTATTTCAGTGGAAACTAGCGAGTAAACAAGTATAGGCTGCCTCAGTGTTTGATATAAATGATAGGTAATATAATGAAATTTGTAACACCGTAAAAAATGTTGACTTAACTTTACTGACGTTTTGAGCTTTAGCCCTTCGTTGAAGTTACAAATTTATTATATTACCTATTATTTCAATAGAGTGCAAACATTATACCCATGAAACAAGTAGCACTAATTAGTACTAATTAACCAAAAGAAAACAGTAGAATTAGCATAAAATATCACTATTTAGTACTATTTATGTTTCACACTTTTAATGTTTGTACTCTAGTGCCTGTTCTGTAAGCTCAATGCACTTAAATCAGATTGAGGAAAGCAATGTACAATGTTATGTTAATATTCATTCATGTTCCATTCAGGACGGATGCCAAAGGTATCATCTGTGAACAGCGCAGTGTATTCCGTGTGAACTGTATGGACTGCCTGGACAGGACCAATGTTGTACAGGCTGCTTTGGGCAGGCATGTCATGGAAGTCCAGGTAATACACCTTGGTAAAAACTGTGAACATTTGATGTTGATTAGTTGTGATCATCCATGCATGTGTCTAGTCTTGAAACCTACAATCTTGGACATAAATAGTACTATCCATTTCACAACCATTTTCTCCCCTCCCTCCCCCACCCCTGAACAATGTTGATATTCCTGAGAAAGATACACCTTCAGGGAACACAACATTGCATTGGGGAGAGGGGGTATCAAAATACGATCATTCTAGTGATATTTAGCGACGAAAATGCAAAAAAATGCTTAAGTTTTCAAACAGTGTCAACATTTATGTCCAAGATTGTAGGTCACAGTAATGAAAGTCCAGTGCTCTCACCACCATGCCACCCAAAAAACAATGTTGAAAAACAAAGACAACACAGGAATTAAGTGATAACTATTATTAATAGTATTTTTGTCTGTGTTTTGTAGCTCCGTAAGCTGGGTAAACTTCTTCCAGATCAGAATCTCCCATCAGATATCCGTGCATCTTTTCAAGAAATGTGGGCCAACAATGGTGATGCAATTAGTCGACAGTATGCTGGAACAGCTGCAATGAAAGTAAGTAACATGCTCCCTTACGAGTGCTGTGTTGATGTTATTGAGTTCTACATCTAGGGCTCTTATTGGGCTTCCTGTATTGTGCACTGGTTGTCCTCTTGAATAGTCCCCCTCGCAGCCCTTTTCAGTGTCAGGCTTCCTGTGCCTATCCCCAAGGAGCCAGACACTACAAATGGCTGTGAAGGAGACTGCCTCTTGATGTGAAAAATGCAATGAAAGTAAACTTGTACCAGTTCTGTCTTTGTCATTTAGTTCCTTGAGTAGTGCTTCAGAATACTAATAAATATTGTGTGTCTTACAGGGTGATTTTACAAGGACTGGAGAACGGAATTTCAAAGGTCTCATGAAGGATGGTTATAACTCAGCAAACAGGTATTAATTGATTAATTGATGCAAGACTGATTGATTAATATTGCTTGATTAGTTCATGGACTAATTGATTTCATCCCAAGATTGATTGATTAGTTAAATGATTGCTTAGTTAATTGATTGATTGATAGATGTTGCTGTTTTGATAGGTGAATGTATGGGTTAGTGGTTTATTGATTGATTGATTGATTCTTTCATTGTTTGATTGATTCTTTCATTGTTTGATTGATTCTTTCATTGTTTGATTGATTGATTCATTGGTTGATTGATTGATTCATCATTGATTGGTTAATTGATTTAATGATTCATTGATTGATTGATACTTTTATTGCTTGCTAGATACTATCTTAACAGATTTAAAGCTGTATATAGACAGACAGTCATTGGTAAGCCTGTTTTTTTTTTTATTGTGAGAAATATAATAATCACCATGGGAACTAATTATAAGCATAGTTCACTTCAGGCATTTAGTGACCATGAATGATAGTTCCAAGTCAAAGTTGGAGTTGCTGCATATGATAAATTATAATTTTGATGTGTGGCAACTCCTACCTTGACTTGGAACTATTATTCATGGTCACTGAACCAAACTATAAAAAGGTTTATTCAATCATTCATTCATAATAATTATTTTATTGACCGTCCGATCCACGTATCAGAAATACCATATGCAATCTTGAAAACATGCCATTACCATATATGTAGGTGAGAAGTAACAAAAGACTTTGGTTAGCGCGCAATATTTTTTCTTTTTTTTAACAGGTTGAGATTGCAACAGAACAACAGGCATATCTTTGATACGACTTAATTATTAATTCATTTACAAACATTCTTTCATTGATTGTGCTATAATTGTTTTTTCAATTATACCAGATGCAATGTTAGGGAACCCATTAACAGAAGATCTAACCCAAGCAATGGCTGCATTAAAGAATGGAGATGAGGAATACCCATGGACCATGGAAAGAGAAGAATGTGTTGCACAGCTTGTTGTTCACTGCCAACATCTACTACTAGCAGATACAGAGGAATGTTTAGGAGGCTGGGCACTAGTGGATCCCTTCTATAAGTAAGGCTCTTTAAAACCCTGCATTGAGTTCTTCTCAGTGTACTGGAAACCCATTGTATTCTTTATTAGCTTTGTTCATAATTGTGTTGTTTCTAATAAATTGAGTAGACTGTGCCCAGTACATAGAGAAAGAGCAACAATATTATATAGCAAAATAAACACAGCGGAGAAACGACTATGCATGCACAAGAAAACAAGTAAAATGGTCCAGCACACAAATCTGATAAAAAACGATGGAGGGTACGACTTTCTCAAAATATAAACAAAAATACAAACGTTTAGACTCATGGTAGCTTTAAAATATAACAAAGGTTATGTATACGAAACTTCAAGCTTGCATATCCAGGGAATTTCTTATAAATCGTCTTCAAACACTGTAGTCGAAATCCCTAATGTTTACAATGGCAAATTTACTGCTGTGAAAATTTTGCCACGCATGCGTAGTCGTTTGACCGTTAGCAAATAGACCTTTCTCACGAAACAGCTAATTGTATGCAAATGCTGGTGCCTATTAACATTGCCTATTATTTTGATATTGTGTTTTATTGTTTTAATTTTTCATCAGCTCTGAAGGAGACCTCAATCAGGACCAAGATGTTATTTTACTCCTGACACATGATGCTTATTTTGTTGCAAGGTATTCTGATAATATTATTTGTTTTCAAACAAGACGTTTCAACTGTCATACAATTAATACAGGGTGGGGAAAAGGGGGGTACCCACCACGAATCACGCGCCGTTTTTTCATACTTTCACGGATCACAGAGCTATGTAAAGCCTTTTCACAAATCTGACAGATATACAAACAATAAGAATACTAACACTAACGTCTCATTTTACATAACCTTTATGACAAGCTGTTCACGGATTACCGATTCTGTAATCACGAGTCACGGCAGCGACAATCTGTAAATCACGGGTCACAGGTGAAGATGATTTAACGGATCACGAAAATATATCGGCCTTGGTAACACATTTTAAAAATAAAATGTGGAAAAAATCTGTTTTGGAAAGTTTCAATTTGTACTAAAATATCTCGTCCAATCACAAGCCCTAAAAACAGTAGCCAAAAGACGTTTACAATTCGATATGTTCCCCACATAGAAATTTTGATATATAAAAGCTCAGGAAATCTTAAATGAAAAGGGAATCAGATATCAAATAAAATATTAAAAAATCCTCGTAGTTTTGAAATTATGGCAGATTTTTTAACCAATGAGATGGACGGATTAGACAATACACAATTAGCACCTTTCTGCATTCCATTGCCGTTTGCCTGCCTAAGTTGAAAGGGTTTAGATAGAAATTTGATACATAATTTGTTTTCAATATAATGTTCTTTCGACAGCTACGACGACGATGAAGAACAAATTACACAATATGAACGTATTGCACTTGAAGATGTGGAGAAAATAGAAATAGGTACGTAAAACTTAATTGAGTTGAGTTTTGGCTGAAACCTAGAGACTACTCTGTGGGGACGTGTGAGGGCTTTGGGAACCGTAGATAAAAGAGTGCCTGTTACTCATACCTCAGAGTTTTTGTGTAGAAGTAGGGCGATATCACACTAAAACTAGACTGCAAAACGGTCCTACTTTTACGCGAAAACTCCAAGGAAAAAAGTTGAAGTTTGATCGGACGAAATTCTGGCCGCAAGAGAATGCGTCTTACTCCCCCTTGTCCGTTAATCCTCTCCTCATTCTCTCGCGGCCAGAATTTTGTCCAATCGAACTTCAACTCGTTTCTTCTGAGTTTTGGGGTAAAAGTAGGGACTGTTTTGCAGTCTACACTAAACATACTAACCTGTTGTTTGTGTTGCAGGTTTTGAGCCCTCTTTTAAAACTCGCTATTTGTTTATTCGTATTCACCACAAGCTAAATGGAACAAGTGGCTATTTCCACACTCTTAGAACAATACAACACCGCACTCCTGACGAGGCTAGAGGTAAGGACACCTTGGACCCTTATATATCAATATTGACATAGTCGTCACCACTATTTCATCAGCATCAACCATCATCATTATCATCCTCCTTGTCATTGATCCTAGCATAACCATCACTACCATCATCATCATAGTCATCATTTTCATACTCTTCACCACACTTTTAATTCATCATCATCAATCATCATCCTTACCCTAGCACAACCACCACTACCATCATCATCATAATCATCATCACAGTCATCATTTTCATAGTCTTCACCACACTTTCATTTTCACTGTTGTTAATTATCATCACTTATATCACAGCTTTTCCACCGCCATCATTTGGTCATCATTTGCATAGTCATCACCTCTTTTATTTCGTCATCATCAATTATCATCACTTGTATCCCAGCATTTCCACCACCATCATTTGGTCATCATTTGCATAGTCATCACCTCTTTTATTTCGTCATCATCAAGCATAATCATCCTTATCCTAGCATAACCATCACTGCCACCATCATCATCATAGTCATCATTTTCATAGTCTTCACCACACTTTCATCATCATTTTCACAGTTGTCACCAAATTTTAATTTCATCATCACTGTCGTCATCTTTATCATCATCATTAACATTGATCCTAGCATAAGCACCGTTGCCATCATCATCATTCACAGTTGTCACCATACTTTAATCGTCATCTTTATCATCATCATTATCCAGCACTACCTTCATCATCATCATAGTCATCATTTTCGTAGTTGTCACAACTTTTATTCCATCATCATCAATCATCATCACTATCATCATCATTGATCCTAGCATTACTACCACTAGCACCACTATCACAGTCATCATTGTGATCATCATCAATCATCATCACTATCATCATCATTGTCATTGATCCTAGCATAACCACCACTAGCACCACTATCACAGTCATCATTGTGATACCTATTTGTTTATCCAGGTGTTCTGCTTGGTATTGCCAACACCTTCACAACAGCGCCTGCCAAGAAATCACTTGGCATCAAGATCTCAGAATGCAACAAACTAGACAAGTGAGTAATAATTACAATTTGTTTAGCCCTAACGTACAAACGAAGAAAGATTTCACAGAACTATAAGCTACCATCTAAAGTTACTACATATAGTGCACCATTTTTAATACAAAGTGCGTTCGTAATATCAATGTGTATTATCACAAATAGTGCAATTTGTGATGTTACCCAAATTATATACGAGTACAGGAGCCCATGCCGAGTATAAAAGATCGTAATGTAGAGGTGTCCTTATTATTGAGATTATCTCTATTACAAGTTTCTACATTTTGATAAGGCATCTAGTTCACAGTTTGTCCATAATATTAAGGTTGTATAAATCGTCTATGCTAGTGTTACGGTGTTAGGTTTGTAGAAATCGTCTTTTTAGTGTTGCAGGTGTTAGGTTTTTTGTTTTGTTGGGTTGTCTTGGTTGACGAAAGGTCTTTTTGTAATATAAAATTATTACCCATCTGATATCATTGCTTTATAAACGAACAGAAAAAAGAGCAAGGGTCCTCCAGAAGTGACTCAAATATCGTCTGAGTCCCGACTGAGTGGCTGGTCCAAGCCTAACAAGCCAAAGAACTTAATAGACATCGACATCGACGAGGAAGACACACCCATCACACGTGCTAAAAGCAGCTCAGGGGTGTTCCATTCATTCCTAAGGGACCATCTTACCGGTATGCCCAGGCCCTACTCAGACCCATGTCTCGCGCGTCAAAATGAGGACGAGTATAAACCGGAGCGTAAGAAGTCTGGACATAGTGCTCCAGTTAGTAGTGGAAGTAGTTCGTCGAGTAGTAGTGACGATGAGGGAACCTTTAAAGGGAAAGGGGGATTGGCCATGCGATTGGATAAAGAAAAACCGCTGAAGAGTGCTACTAAGCTGGTATGTCGAAGTGATGATGTACTTACAAGCACAAGAACTGATGATGATAACGAAGAAAAAACAAAAAATAACCAGAATGTAAACGTCGACGAACTTATTCAAATTAACACTGAGGAAAGTGACGACCTTGTAGCTAGCCCTAAGGATGAAAATCAATCCGAAAATACAACATTAAGTGAAAATATTAATGGCAACAATCTCTCAGGGCTAGAAACAAGTAATGAAGACACAAAAGCTACACAACAAGACACCAAGGAAGAACAAATAACGACTAACACTTCGGATTTATCCAATAATTTGGAGAATCAAGACGCTGTCATTGAATCAGAAAACCAAAGTACAGGAAATGTAGCTGTAAATTCTACTGAAAGTCAGGCAAGTGGAGAACAGAATTCGAGAAACACGAAGTTTTCCAAGGAAAATTGTGTAGCTGTAAATTGTACTGAAAATCAGGAAAGTGGAGAGCAGGGCACGAGAAACACGGAATTTCCCAATTGTGTTGCTCCGAGCGTAGATATAACGGAAGAAAATAATATTGAAACAGAAATCGTGCCATGCATTGGTGATGAGAAATCTAACAAAGTGGAATGTGCAACTAGTGACTTGAAGGAGCATAGTAGTGAAACAGAGTGTTTGCTGGATATTGGAGGCGAAAAATCGGACACAGTGGAGTCTACAAATGCGGGAAAAGAAAATCAGGATGATATACATGAGCTTGAGTGTAATTTTGCAACGAAAGAAATTAAAGATGATATCAATGATGCGGGTACTCAACTAATAGATTTCGAAGATATCCCCAAAATAAGAGAATCATACATTGAGAGTAAGAAGAAACTACGAAATGAAAATACTGACTTGTTGAATCTCAAAGAAGACCAAGAGTCTTCCACCCAAGAAACTTCGAAGCCTATAGGTACCAGTCCTCTTGTGAGGCTTGGGCTTGGAGGGGGCCTGCGTTCTATGACGGTCAGCTTCAAAAGTTCTTCCAGCATCGAAAAAGAAGATCAAGTTAACACCACCGAGAATACTACAGAACAAGAAGCCAATAAGCGAGATTCTACTGGTTTGCTGGGAAACCGTTCGCCCAGTACCTCTCGGTCTGGAAAAGGCAACATTTTCGCATCTGCGCAGGCGCGGAGTAAGAACTTTATTCCAGACCTGCGCAATAAGCTGTCAAACATTTCGTTCCAACGTTCCAAGTCTCCTCGTCTCGCACATAAGCAACTGAGTACGGATCCTGGTACAAATGATGAGCTGGTGGTGGAAAATCACAAGAAGCACAAGCGTAAACATAAGTGTCTTACTAGGATCATAGAAATTTAATATTACTCTTAGGGACTTTTATTGATAAGGAATTTGTTGAAAATAATGAGCCATAGCGCATCTTCCAATTCCGTTTGAGCTTTTTGTAAGGGGCTTCCTGAGAACAGACTTGTCTCTTTCGCATGGGATCCCTGTAGTTTTAACTTGGGGAAGGGACTGGAAACAGACTTGTTTCTTTTTCTTGGGATCTCTGTGTTGATATTTAGGAAATAAGCAGACTGAAACCCACCTCGTTACCAGGACCTTTTCCCTTCGCTTTTGGGTGGGGCGTGGGAATAGGCCCTGGGAACGAGATTGAGACTGAAACCAGAGGGATTTGGGAGATGCTAGTGTTGAATTGATAATATGGCCGGATATATATTTAAATCATTTTAAATTAAAGGTATCTGAAATTGATAAAATCTACATTAGGGATAACTTTAACAAAGTTTTAACGAATTTTAACAAACTTCTGGTGTAGAGCTTGCGGTTTAATCATTATGTGCATGCATATATCCTTGACTGAAATGCTTGGAATATTTTCGAGTTTATTACTAGATAGGCACGGTCCAATAGCCTTGCTAGGATTGTAGATAAGTCATTGAAAACGACGAGGTAAAACCTTTAAAAAAACGGTTCATCATTGATTTCATTTGAACCAAGCTTTCGGGCTACTCGCCCATCATCAGGGTAAACAATGTGAAGATTTTATCGTTATTACAAGCGCGTGATGATGGGCAAGTAGCCCAAAAGCTTGGTTTAATATAAAATCAATAAGGTCGATAAAACGTTTATTTTTTAAATGAATATCAACACAACCTACAAGCATTTACTGGAGGTAAAACCTGTAGTATATGAACCATTATTGTCTTGGGCTCTTAACAAAAGGACCTCAAGCTTACCCCCTTCCACTCTAAGTTGTATAAAATTGTTTCATTATTCGAATATTCAATTTTTTTCCCTCTAAATAATACATTCAATAAAACGAAGAATGACTATTAGATCTAACTAATCAAACTCTCACATTCCGCTTGGGTTATTTAGTGGAGTTTTTGATATGGAGAAGCCCCAACATTATTTAAGGTATGAGAGGAATGAGAAATTGAATATTTGAATAATGAAACCATTTATGAAGCCTAGGGGTAAGTTTGGGTCATTTTGATCGGACTGTAAAAGCTAGTGAGGCTTGCATGGTGCAATGAAGACCTCGAAACTGGTGCATCTCAGTACTTAATAATTGCATAGATCAACGTAACTACACTGATTTCTTCCAATTAACTATTACATCTAAAATTGAGTTTGATGTTTATCGTTAAATGAAATATTTTTTAGTTCGTATTTAGCACATTCGCTTTAGTATATATTTTCCACAAATGTTTCTTCATGTTAAGATCCATATTATTATAGTTTTGACTAATTCGATAGTAACATCATAAAATCACAGATGATTATAAAAAATATCGGGGGAGGATTCTGGGGATTGTTCTGCGTTGCACCGGACACACCCTTTACCTCCCTCCGCAATTTGGGTTGGCTTCGCATAGCTTGATATTATGATAGCTCGTATAGTTTAATATTTTACGATATTGTTTTAGGCATAAAAGCCGAATCGTAAAAGCAATGTCATGTACACATCCAAAGGAAATTGATTTTCTAATGTACAAGAATGACGTTTTTAAAGTTAACTTATTTGTTTCTCGGTAGCTTTGTACCAAATGCATGCCAAATCTTTGATTGATATCTGTACTATAACCCTACACGTGGATTAATGGGTAATATATCTAATTGATTTAACGAGATCAATGAATGTGAGTGTTGAATGTAGCTTCTGCTGCGACTACGATTTTTAAATGGGTGTATAAGGTACCTTCAAAAATGTCATTCTGACCCTTCCAGACAGTCTATCATGTCCTTTTATTGTATATTGCATATTTATACGTTATTGAATAGAAATAGAAATAGAAATATCACATTGTAATTATTTTGCTAAAAATCAAATTGATTGATTATCAATAGGCTATATTTATTCATCTATATATCGATGATTTCTGATTACCAATATAGAATAACAATAAAGTAAATGAGGGATGGGAGGGTCAGTGAGAAATTAGTCAGCATGGTTTTTTGTCAGAGTTGAATAAGTGAGAATTGATTATTATTTTTGTTATTTTATTGTATTTTATATTTGGGACATAATTCCCAGCTCAGGTGTACTTTATTTAGAATTTACCGAAAATGACATATTTTAGCTTAGTATTACACACTGTCAGTGTTACCATAGCAATAATCAAGGCATGTTATACTTTAAAATTTCAACGTTTTTATTTACAGTTCTATGTATATTTGAGTTTTAATAAAAGCCAACAGTTACAATGCAAAGATGTAATATGTTTTTTTCTTTCTTTCTTTGTTATTTTGTTTCTTTTCTTTCATTTTTCTTTCTTCCCTTTTTCTTTTTTTACCACTTTTCTTCTCTTCCTTCCTTTCTCTTCTCATTTCTTTCTCTCTATCTTTTTCGCCTTTTTCTGTTATTGTTTCTTTATTTCTATTTTATTTCTTTATTCGTGTCTCTTTTCTTTCGTCCGGCTTTACATAAAATAAAACATTTTTTTCTTTTGCTGTTGATGGCCTTTGGAAAAAAGCCGAAATATTTAAATTAATTAAAATATGACAAGCCTCTAGCTACTCGCAATTATATTTATTATTAAAAAAAAAATAAGATAAATTTACCAGTACTACATCGAAATGCAGTAATTATGAAAAAATTACCATCAATGTTTTTCGACAAATGAAGTTAAAAAGAAATTTGTACTAGCCAAATGAGATTAATTGAACACTTGAAGAGGGCTCGTTTAACTTGACATGTTTTTGGGGTTTTTTCTTTTTTTCTTTGTTGATATAGTTTCTGATGTGTTTTCAAGAGTTGTTTGAAAATAGACAGCATGGACCTTTAGCTGATAGTAAATAGAACTAAAACGCATTTAGCGCTGATAGATTATTGGTCAGCAAAGAATCATACGGGTTTTTGCTTACTTAAGTGAGCGTAAACACTTGTATGATGCATTCGGTTATTCAAACAAATGCATTAAAAAATGCATCAAATAAATGCATTCGGTACATCAAACTATGTATTTTAGTTAAAAGGGTAAAACATTGGCAGATTTTCTATTTCGTATTCTCATGTGTTTTGAAATAAGTTACCGAGAGGTCAATGTTGCATGATGATAGTGATCATGATAGTGATGGTGATATTATTTTATTTATTTAAAAGATTCGCCACACTACGTTAGGCAGGGATAATTATGATAGTGATCATGATGTTGATGTTGATGATAGTGATCATGATGGTGATTATAGTGATTATGATAGTGATGATGATGATGATAGTGCTGGAGGAGATGGTGATCGTGATCGTGCATGAAGGTGATGATGATGATGGCGGTGGTAATCATGATGGCGATCATGAAGGTGATAATGGTGATTATGATATAGTGATTATGATAGTGCTGGAGGAGATGGTGATCATGCATGAAGGTGATCATGATGGTGGTGGTGATCATGAAGGTGATCATGATGGTGGTAGTGGTGTTGATGGTAATGATGTTCATGTGACGATGATGATGATAGTGATGACGGTGATTGTGGTGATGATGATCATGATGGTGATCATGATCATGATGGTGATCATGATGTTGATGGTAGTGATGATGGTGGTGTTGATGGTGATCATGATATTGATGATAGTGAAGATGATGATAGTGATGACGGTGATCATGATTGTGGTGATGGTGATGATGGTGGTGGTGGTGATAATGAATGTGGTGGTGGTGATAGTGATGCTAATAATCGAAATGTCTTTATCTGAACAACATCATTGACAACAACTGTATCTGTTCTGAGAAAAAAGATAAAAATCCCTCCTATTTGTGTATCTCCTTTTTAATTTCACAAGTTGTCAGTTTGTAAATTATGTATGACAGTTAGACGGAAACGCGAAGCATTCAGAGATCAAGCAGATGGTATCGTAATTCCATTATCCTTTGAAGTTTATCTAAATTATTGACTGGCAACGATTCGATTTTATTAAAGATGATTGAAATACTCTATTCTTAATACGATCTTAGACAAAAAACATAATTCACTTTTTTAACGTTATATATTTAGCCAGTGACTAATTGGGGAGACTAACACCTATATACACGCTAAATAACTTAGCACACAACTCTGCTCACAGAAGTAGCCATATAACTATTATCTTTATTTATTTACTACTTATTATTATTTTGCTATAGATAACCTTCCATCATCATCACTATCATTATCAGAAACATTTTCATTCCATCCTTCCTTTTTTCTTTTCTGGTTTCTCTTTTTTTTTCGTCCGGCTTTATCTATCTATCTTCATCATTATCATCATCATCAACATTTTCATTACTATCATCACTATCATCAACATCATCATTATCTTCATCACCGCCATCATCGTCACTATCGTCATTATCAATTTAACATCATTATGATCAAAAGAATCTTCAACATCTTTATTGTTACTATCAACATCATCATTATCTTCATCATCGCCATCATCGTCACTATCATCATCATCATTATCATCAACATAATCTTCATTGTCACTATCAACATCTGATTATGTTTAACACCTCCATCATCGTCACTATCATCTTTATCAACATCATCATTATGATCAACATAATCTTCAACAACTTTATTGTCACTATCAACATCATCATTCTCATCGCCATCATCATCATCACCATTATCAACATCATTATCATCCCCTCCATCATCGTCACTATCATCATTATCAACATCATCATAATGATCAACATAATCTTCAACATCTTTATGGTCACTATCAACATCATCATTCTCATCGCCATCATCGTCACTACCATCACCATAATCACCATCATTCACTATCATCATAATCATCATCTTTTCAAGAAACACGACCTCTGTCATAAAATATATTCTTAGCCTACTTCTACTGTAAAAACGGTTAATGATATCGTAAAAAAGACAGTGCTGCGGACGTTTCGAACGTTAACCCTCGTGTTTGAGTACACGGGACTTGACGTCTTAAAACGTCAGTTAGTAACATTCTAATTTCAGCTATCGACAAGCTGCTATTTTTAATCAAAGACTACTAACATTTCGAAAAGCTTTCTCAAAAATAAACATTTGGACGTGTATTTTGTCTCAAATTTAAAGATTATGCTTTCTTAATTCTCATGTGACAGAAAATGACAAAATCTTTTTCCTAAAAGTGATATGTTTACTTTATATTTTGGATTTGAATGGACTGTGACAAACGATGTCGAAAGTTAATTTGAATCAAGAACTGGCTGAAGTTCATTTCGATGTTTACGCCAATGCTATACTCGTTTTCAAACATGGTAACATACTTGCTGAAATAGATTATAACAGCTGTAATTTTGAGTTTAAGTTTATTATCATTTGTTATAATTAAGGATGGATCATTAGATATTTTAGGGGGAAGTGGACTGGATATTTTTTTTGGTGCAGGATTTTTTTTTTCCCTCGAGGCCATGCACAACATTTTTTCCCGTTTTTTTCTTGTGTACGATATTTTTCTTTTTCCTGGTTTTTTTTTTTGTTTGTTTGTTATTCAGTTGTACACAATATTTTTTCCGTTTTTTTTTTCTTCGTTCGATATTTGTTTTCCTTTTTATTAGTTGTTGTTCAGTTGTGCTCGATATTTTTGTATCTGTTGTCGTGCACGGTAATTTTTCCTGTCTTTTCCTATTAGAAAATTCTTATTGTTTTGTTCAATTTTAATATTTTTTTCATTAGATTTCATGGTTATCCAATATATCAAATTTAGAATTTTTTCGCGTGTTAATCTATCTGTCATTAATTTTAATCCTGCATCTTTAAGATAAGTCAGGCCGATTTTAGTAATAGCGGTAATATCAAGAACCGACCGGCTTTCGTAGGCTGTTTTCCCGGATATGACACACTCGCATGGTGTCAGAGATAATAATAATGAAATAGAAAACGCGCGCGCATGTGCTGTACGCATGCACAGTAACACAGCACTTTGGGATTGGCTGACTGACCAGAGAAGCATCTTACATATCTCACTTTGCAGACTTTACTTTTTCATATATTGAAACTTCCCTTTTCCGCTCAATTGAAACAATATTCTATATATCTTAATACTGCTAGGGTGCAGAAACCTTTCATTAAACCTTTGGGTTGTATTGCTGCACTCTACCACCATAACAATTGCCTTTATCATATATTTGTAGACTATACTTTTTCATATATTGAAACTTCCCTTTTCCGCTCAATTGAAACAATATTCTACATATATCTTAATACTACTAGGGTGCAGAAACCTTTTATTAACCCTTTGGGTTGTATTGCTGCACTCTGCCACCACTGGCCTGTCAAGGAAGATCACACTAACTTTTATAATTATTTACACTTAAATGTATTATCTAACACACATTATTTTAGTATTTGTGTAAACTATTGGATTTCTTTAGTGTTTTGTATTCATATTCTGCATCCCATATGTTACTTTCTCTGGAAGTTGACATATGTACACAAATTACTTACAAATTCATGGTGAGGTGTTTGCTACAGATTTCAACAACATTATTATATTTGATATTCAGATTTGGGGGGGGGGGGGGGGGGTATTTGCTGTTTTGCTGTACGCAAATTACTTCAAATTGGTGGTACGTATTTTGAACGTCTTTTTGTTGCTCTTTCTCAACGTCTCTGTGAATATGTTCACAAATTACTCACAAATCAACAGATTTCATCAACTATATTATATTTGATGTTCATTTTTGGGGGTATGTGTTATGTTTTTTAAGTCAACTGTACGCAAATTACTTCAAATCGGTTGTACGTATTTTGAACGTCTTTTTGTTACTCTTTCTGAACATCCCTGTGACATATGTTCACAAATTACTCACAGATTCATTGTGAGGTGTTTGCAATAGATTTCATCAACGTTATTATATTAGATGTTCATGTTTTGTTAAGTCAACTGTACGCAAATTACTTCAAATCGGTTGTACGTATTTTGAACGTCTTTTTGTTACTCTTTCTGAACATCCCTGTGACAAATTACTCACAAATTCATTGTGAGGTGTTTACAACAGATTTTATCAACATTATTATATTTGGCAATATGGTTATACGTATTTTGAACGTCTTTTCTAATAATCACTCTTCATTGTGTAATAAAACCATAGTACCTCTTTATTTACTTCGATAAAATATCAAGCAAAGCTCATTTCTAATATGGCTGAATAATTTTAAATAACTTTTTGAATAACTTTTAAATTAAAAAGTCACTATGTTTTTGTATAGATTTTTTGTGTGTTTTTCTTTGTGTTGTCGATATGTAAACAAATAACTTTAATGCATAGATTTGTTTATAAAATTGTTATATTGGATATTTAGTTTTTGCATGGGCATTTGTTATGTCAGAAATCAAATTACTTCTATCAAATTTATTGTACGCATTTTGAATTTCTTTTAACTTTAGAACTGTTTTTTTTTTGTATAGATTTGTGTCTGTTTTCCTTTGTGTTGTGGATATGTTAACAAATAACTTTAAATTCATAAAAAGTCTTATCTTGGATGACATTTGAAACCGTCTCGAATTTTTATTCGCCGATAATCATTTTGCCTTCGGCGAATTGAACAATTGTTAGATATTCACTTGGGCATACAGCTTAATAATAATAAAAAGAATTGCGAGAAAGCTTGCCATTTTTTAATTATTATGAAAATTTCCATCTTTCTCCAAAAGCTATCGATAGCAAAATGAACTGGATATGAATGTATAATTTATTTAGGCCAAAATCTGATTCGAAGTAATTATAAAATAACAATCCTTCTAACAATTGTATTTTATTACATTATTATTATAGTTATTATTAACTATAGGTAATATAATGAAATTTGTAACACCGTAAAAAATGTTGACTTAACTCTTTACTGACGTTTCGAGCTTTAGCCCTTCGTCGGAGTATACTATTTAATACTAGTTTACTCGCTAGTTTCCATTTTTATTTATTATATATACTTTCAACTGATGGTCCATCGACATTATTTTAAATCAGTGTTATTTTTTGCATGTGAACTTTGCATATATTTAAATATGTCTATGTACAGCTGTAGTCAATTTTTCTGTATCCAAATCTGTTATGTTGCCATGTCTTCTGTACATTTACAAGCTGCATTTAAAGTAAATTCGCTTTTATTTTCATAGAAACTTGGTCTACTGCTTTATCTCCAACTTTATTGCTCTAAACGCCTTTTCCACTTCCAAACTACGTAAAAGCTAATAAGGATGTTCACAAATTAACGTCTTTATCTTTTTGCGACCCTTAAAGATGCGCTTCTATTTTGATAGCAATTCATTTTGCTGCTTTAAGGCATTCTTGTTTTTTATGTTGGCAAATCTATTGCTATAAACGCCTTGTGGACTACTGATGAAGCTAAGATAAAGGATGTCTACACATTTATAGCCTTGGCTTTTTATGACCTTTTCGGAAATTTGCTACTATATTCATAGAAACCTATTTTGCTGCTTTATGTCATTCTTGTGTTTATATTATGAACCCCTTTCCACTTATGGACTACCGATGAAGCTTAGATAAAGGATGGCCACACATTTATAGCCTTACCTTTTTGCGACCTTTTTGTGAATTCGCTACTATTTTCATAGAAACTTATTTTGCTGCTCTAAGGCATTTTTGTGGTTATCTTGGCAAATCTATTGCTATGAACCCCTTTCCACTTATGGACTACCGATAAAGTTAAGATAAAGGATGGCTACACATTTATAGCCTTAGCTTTTTATGACCTTTTAATTCGGAAATTCGCTACTATTTTCATAGAAACTTATTTTGCTGCTCTAAGGCATTTTTTTTGTTTATCTTGGCAAATCTATTGCTATAATCCCCTTTCCACTTATGGACTACCGATAAAGTTAAGATAAAGGATGGCTACACATTTATAGCCTTAGCTTTTTGCGACCTTTTTGGAAATTTGCTACTATTTTCATAGAAACTTGTGTTGCTGCTCTTAGGCATTCCTGTTTTTTTTTTTTTTATCTCCAATTGTATTGCTATAAACCCCTTTTCACTTGGACTACGGATAAAGCTAAAATAAACGATCGCTACAAATTTATAGCCTTGGCTTTTTTTACCTTTTTGGCTACTGTTTTCATAGAAACATGTTTTGATGCTCTAATATATTCCTTTTTTTTTATCTCCAAATCTATTACGCCTTTTGCACTTGTGAACTTGCAACTCTTGTTTACGTCATGTTATATAAACATGTTTTAGTTCATTTATTACGTTTCAACTTTGAAGATTTTTGTTTTCAATTTAGCACCACTTCTGCCACCATATTTGTAAACGGGAACTCGGCGCAGTCAGCTTTAATGTCTCAAAATCGTTCATTTTTTCTTTTCTGAATAAATCCAAATACATTTAAAACTTTTATGCCTTATTTCTTCGCATCTTCTGTTGATTTATTTCTTGTAATTTAAATCCAAGTATCGATTGGAAACTTTCAAATTTGTTCTTTATTTTTTTCTCTGATTACAACGTTCATAAGTCACCATTAATTTGTGATGTCACTGTTATTAAAATATAGGTAATATAAAGAAATTTGTAACACCGTAAAAAGTGTTGACGTAACTTTACTGACGTTTCGAGCTTTAGCCCTTCGTCGGAGTAAATTGTTCTTAAAATAGTTGCTTTTCTGTCTTCAAAAGTCAAACAGTATAGCTTTTCAAAGACGAAAATCTCACCATATCAACAAATAACTTGAATCCTCTTATGACACTTCTAGCTGCATGTATGATACGACCAGTCAAAATTCTAAACACTTGGATTTGTATTTACACTAAGTATTTACAATTCTATGACTTCTTCATAATATAAATATCACTGTCAAGCTGTTGTATAAGGAATTGATTCCAATTTATTCAGTCAGCGTACGTAAGTTTTGAGTAATTTTAAAATCCTAGCAGTCAAAACTCTAAACACTTTGATTGTATATTTACATCTAGTATTTACAATTCCATGACTTCTTCATAACATAAATATCACTGTCAAGCTTTTGTATAAGGTTTTGATTCCAATTTATTCAGCTTATTCAGTGTGCGTAAATTTGAGTAAAATCCGGAGCCTGGCTAGTCAAAATTCTAAACATTGCACCAACTATGAATGTATATTTACACTAAGTATTTACAGTTTTATGACTTCTTCATAACATAAATATCACTGTCAAGCTGTTGTATAAGGTTTTGATTCCAACATATCCAACTTATCCAGTGTGCGTAAATTTGAGTAAAATCCGGCTAGTGAAAATTCTAGAAAGTATATTTACTCCCTTTATTTATAATTCTACGAGCCAGTATCCGCTATATATAGTTACTATTCTTATCATTATTTTCTATGTTGTTATCATAATTTACATTTTCCTATTCATTTGCTTTATTATTATTTTTTCATATTAATTGTAAGAGCACTGAGATTGTATGTGGTGCACTAAGAATTAAATTATTATTATTATTATTATTATTATTATTATTATTATTATTATTATTATTATTATTATTATTATTATTATTATTATTATTATTATTATTATTTTCTATATTGTTATTATAATCATTTACATTTTCCTATTCATTTGCTTTATTATTATTTTTTCATATTAATTGTAAGAGCACTGAGATTGTATGTGGTGCACTAAGAATTAAATTATTATTATTATTATTATTATTATTATTATTATTATTATTATTATTATTATTATTATTATTATTATTATTATTTTCTATATTGTTATTATAATCATTTACATTTTCCTATTCATTTGCTTTATTATTATTTTTTCATATTAATTGTAAGAGCACTGAGATTGTATGTGGTGCACTAAGAATTAAATTATTATTATTATTATTATTATTATTATTATTATTATTATTATTATTATTATTATTATTATTATTATTATTATTTACATTTTCCTATTCATTTGCTTTATTTATTTATTTTCATTATTAATTGTAAGAGCACTGAGATTGTATGTGGTGCACTAAGAATTAAATTATTATTATTATTATTATTTTCTATATTGTTACTATAATCATTTACATTTTCCTATTCATTTGCTTTATTTATTTATTTTCATTATTAATTGTAAGAGCACTGAGATTGTATGTGGTGCACTAAGAATTAAATTATTATTATTATTATTATGTTCTATATTGTTACTATAATCATTTACATTTTCCTATTCATTTGTTTTATTTATTATTTTTTCATATTAATTGTAAGAGCACTGAGATTGTATGTGGTACGCTAAGAATTATTATTATTGCTAAGAATTATTATTATTGTCCATAATCTTTTAAGCTGTGAAATATGGTTTTGATTCGATCATGAGTTTTTCATGTCTTTGTATTTATGTTTAAAGTTTGTTGTTATCATATTATATATCTCGATTTTAGTGGAGATTTATATTAAGTCGATATCATTTGAGTGTCTCTGTTTTGATAGAAAACAAAAGAAAATATAATCTCTTTATCGTTCACATATTTTAAAAGTGGGAATTGTTTCCCAATCTTTCTCATTCCATAGTTTGAAGCATATGTTATTAATTGTTTTATTGAATAAACATTTTGAAACGTGCGATTTTTTCCTCATTTCTTTCATTCCAGGTTTTGAATCATATTGACTTATATTTGTTTTTTTTTTAGAGTTGGTGACTTCTCTCATCCTCATTTCATTCTATTCGAGAGATATAGCGCTTTATAAATTGATGCATTTTTTATTATTATTATTATTTTCTTACGTTTTCATATTTTTCAGAGTTTAATGTAATTTTTCTTATCCTTCTTACTCCGTTTAGTTTTGAATCTTATATTTTAGTGAAGTTTCACGTTATATAATTATATAATTGTGAACAGACGTAACAGTTGATAATGCAAGTATATATGTAATTATGAAGATGAATGTTTCTAAATTAGATATCCGCAATAATGATTCCACGGTGCGCGCGTCATCAAATTTCGTCAAATGCATTGGCTTAGCTGCTGAAATCTTATATTCATGTCCGGTCGTCAGTTTAAAAACATACTTGCGTAAAAGCGTAGAACGTGGTGTATATTTTAAGCTACAATAGTGGGACTTATAAGGCGGAAAAGTCGGTCTTGGCAAAATGACCTAATTTCATTTTTTTTATCCATTCATTTTTGGTAGACCCGCGCGCGGCGCACACACAAAGGACCATTCTGTGGAAGATTGGAAAGCCTACAGCTGCGGGAAACAATTTTCTTTTTTTTAATAAAAAAAGAAAATTGAGGAAATCGTAAGTTTAAAAGATAATCTCACATATTTTATAGTGTACTTCATCATTCAAAAAACAAATATTTTTCTGTTTTTGTTTCCCTTGAAAACACTGTGCTGTGCGCTTAGGCAAAGTTTATCGGTGCAGCGTGAATAATATAAGGTACTCGCGCAATACAGACGGGGGTACATTCTAGGGCATGTACCAGATATTGATAATAGAATAATTAAGGTTCGTATACTAGCAAAACGTGAGAGGATAATTCCAGCGAAAAGGCTTGGATCGCATACATCCACGTCTCAGTTTACATTAAAAAAAAAAGAAAAGAAAAGAGTAATTAATGTTGGTTGCTTTAAAATATAAATTAAAGTTAGTCATTTGAGGAAAATGTAAGTTTGAAAGATAATCTCACATATTTTAAAGTGTACTTCATCATTAAAAAAAAAAATTATGTTGTTTTTCCTTAATTGAAAACACTGTGCGCTTAGGCAAAGTTTATGGGTGAAGCTTGAATAATAACAGGTACTCGCGCAATACATACAACAAAACGCACTAATCTACACGAGTTTAAAATCTGATTTTTGTATTTTCCTTGAAAACCAGTGCGCGCAGATATAACTGGAAAAGTCATAGTTAGTTTGTGGGGGTAAATTGAATGGAATAAAGAAGTCATTCGTGAAGGAAATTAAAGTCAAGATTGATAAATATGTAAAAGGTCTTTTAACTTGTGTTTGCCGGTTGTTTCCGGCCGATTTTGACAGACACCAAACTGCCGCTAGTGTTATTGATGGACGTCAAATCACACGTTTAGGCTCATCTAATCTTGCATTAATACCTAGCTTGGCCAGCTGAACAAATAGCACTTCCTTCTCGTCCATGCAACGCCTACCGTCACCACTATGACAAGGAGTAACGCCAGGGTATTTAAAAGGGCCAACTGAGTTACCTGTGTGTCATTTTTGCAACGATCACCACCGAGAGAAGAACTATAGTCGATTTTCATAAAGGGTATTTCAAAGCGGTCACTTAAAGTACATTACTGTAGCATTCATCGCTGAGAACATTAGAAAAGGACAATGTAGGGGAAATTTATCGAGTATCGTGAAGTGACTCCAGCATTTATCGTTTAGAACAAGGGAAGAGCAAACGAAGAAGACTGACGGCGCATTTATCGTTGAGAAGTAGCAAAGGCAAAGGAAGAACATTGACAGACATTACTTACTGCAACTATCATCGTTGGGGGAAGATCTAGCAAACTTTAAGTCAAAAGTACTTCTTTTTCTTCTTAGTCACTCAATTGATGATTTTTTCACCGTTGGAGGTAAAAGCAAAAGTAACGTAGAAAGCCTTTTTGAAGTACAAGCGTCTCCTTGACTGACTGCAACAATCATTACGGAGGCAACAAGTAGCGAAATTTATGCAAAGATTTTACAAAAACGAGTGAGTTACTTTACCTCGTCGCTGCTTCATTAACGTTGAGAATAAGCACCATAAACGCAAGGATATATATTTAAAACGAGTTACTTCCTTGGCAATTACCACCACTGACAACCATCAATTTGGCAAGGCAAACAGGCAAATGAGTTTTTTAAAAGAACGACTGTCTGCTGTCATCGCTCCGAGCTGCAATTACCGTTGACTGCGATCAGTAATAGCCATCAAAAAGGGAATTGATTCAAATTAAGGGAGAGAGCAACGCAAAAAAGCGCTCAAAGGAACGAGTGCTTAAAAAAAAAAAAACTAGTTCCGCACTGTCATTGCTTCGGGCTGCAGTCATCTATTAAGTTATAGCCAAATAGAACAGAGTACGACGAAGCGTGTCAAGAACAAGTGACTCTCTAAATAGTCACGTTATTGCTGCGACTAAACCTAGGGTGATCAGAAGACACGAAAAGGAACGAGACACTTGACTGACATTGCTGCAATAATCTATTATTGAGAAAATCTACCAAGATCATTCTAAAATCCCTCAGATAAATGCTACTCTGAGTGTTCGAGTTGAAAGATTATTCCAGACTAGCATCGTTGAGAATCTACCAAGATCATTTCAGAAACTCTCAGATAAATGCTACTCTAAGTTCTCGAGCTAAAAGTTGAAAGATTATTTCAGACTAGCATCGTTGAGAATCTACCAAGATCATTTTAGAAAGATAAATGCAACTTTATGTTATCACGTTAAAGCCGAAAGGTTATTGAGCAGTCTTTTCAAGCGCTAATTCATCTCGTTTTTGATCTTCAATCTGGCACCTGCCATGTACAAGAACATCGCTTAACTTTAAACTCGTAAAAAAGTAGTCGTTTTGCTACGAGTTAAAGAAAAGAGTTTCTCTTCGCCTCCAGGTAAGGATATGTTTTAGTTATGTTAAATTAATCGTTTTTATGATAATAAAAATAATAATTAATTACATTTATATAGCGTAGTTTATCATAAAAATGTTCAGATGCGCTATTTCCAAACAATTAGGATGTTACAAGTATAAGGTTATTCATTGTGGATATGAGATAAGTAGAATTTTTTTCGTTTGTCTCACGAATGTTGAAGGTTTTGAACCGTTTCGACTGCTACTGATAGTCTTAATCAGGCGATGGGTAGACTAAATAATGTTAGGAATTATATAGGATATTATGATAATAATAATATAACGTTCTTAGATACGCATATCTGAACTCTATGCGGTTACAATGTTGAATTGTTTGTAATAATGAATAAATGACTGCTATAGCGAAAAATACTTTTCAAAAAGAAAAGTCTTCAGTTTGGTTTTGAATGTAGCTATCGTTTCTGCTTGCTTAATTTCTTCAGGGATATTGTTTCATGATGTTGATAGTTTTAATGACTAAGATGTTTTTTTTAATGCAGTTATGAAGATGTCCGGGTATCGCTACCCCTCGCGGGAAGAAATGAGCCCAGAATGTCTGCAGCAGTTTCAAGATTGTCAAAACTCGTCCAAAGCGCCTTTGAACTTTTCCGCGCCTGTAGGATGCTGGAAAGATTGGCGAGACGACTGTGCTGAACGAGTAATAACGGATATTGAAGGTCTACAAGTACTAGCGGCTATCATTATAATCATTGCTATACTTTCCTTCATTGGAAATACTATCGTATGTTTGGTATTTTGCATGTACGATCAGCTTCGTTTGGTAAAACACTACTTTGTTATCAATCTAGCCGTTGTCGACGATGTGCTAGCCGTTGTGTCGATACCGATGTTTGCGGCTTATTTACTAGGAGGAAGTGCCGACGTCCGACTTTGTCGTGCACAGATTTTAGTCGACGTGTTGTGTGGGACTGCGTCGATAATCAGCCTCGCGGTGATCAGTATCGAACGTTACTTTGCGGTTGTTGTTCCTTTTCATTATGAGCAGCGCGTCACACCTTATCGTGCCGTTTTGATTATCATATTCACTTGGTTCTACTCAGCTATGGTGACGCTGATTCTACTGTTGTCCTACGCAGTGCCCAACTCGCCCGCTTATACCTCTGCTAATAGCTGTCTCTTCTTTGGTGGTGAGTTTGTGATCTTTGTTACAATAGCAAGTTTTATTTTACCAGTGTGTATAATGACCTGGGCTTACTGGAATATATTCCTGGTCGCACAC